>JABWTJ010000131.1:1478424-1878469 GCA_016801875.1 Solanum sitiens | reverse complement strand
CACGACCGGGGAGCACTCCCTAGAAGTAACATGGCGTACTTGACCTAACGTAGGTCTTATACAAGTCCATAGTTATCATTCATGGCATTTTCATAGGTATTTTTAGCGGAAAATTTAAAACTTTCATAGCACATCATATGCTAGAAACATCACTTCAATTATATATAAAATATCATAAGTACATAGTTAGAATCTAATTCTCTTTTCCATCTTAGACTCAACATCATTAGAGAACTTTAGGGACACGAACCTTATAACATAATACATAACTAAACTATTACTTGACTTTATCATAAACTTGACATATGACATCCTTGAATCTTAAGGATTCATTCTTTGAGCTTGGGAATCACATATCAAGATCTTCACCTTAGATACATCCTTTAAGCATCCATAACCTACACTTTGTGTAAAAAGGTATAGAAGAATGGTGCTAGAAAATAATGCACTAAGTATGGAAACCATGCAAAAGAATGCATTTAAAAGGGACATTTTACTTTGAAACATGCATCATCCCTTTTTGCGAAAACTTCATAAACTTTGATAACATAAGCATCATACAATTCACAAACTTCATTTAGTCATATACAATAGGCACATTATCCCATAAAATCACACACTACTTATAAAGCACATTTTGAATCACATTACAGTAACTCCTCTCCTTTTACAGTAACCTCTTTTTTTTCTTTTTACAATGAACTCTTTTTACTTTAACTCACTTACTTCCACAAGTAAACCTGTAGTGATTCTTGGTGCAATGTATAGATAATGTCCCATTTCACTATCAACACTCAAGCATCACCTTAAGGCCACAAAGAAACCATGCGTACAATCTTCCTTAATCATCAAACATATATATATATATACATAGAGGCATAGCATATCATGATAGTACAAACTTCACATACAACTCAACACTTTGCATAAAACCTCATATAAGACTTAATCCAAGACATATTGTAAGTCAACACTATCAACAACATCATTTTAGGAAATAGTCAATAACACATACTTGGACTTCAATTCCTAAAACATCACAGAACCCTACTCATAATCCCATTCTAAGCCTACTAGTGCAATGTACATGTCAAGTACCATAAACTCACACATACTAAGTAAACCTACAAAGAGACTACAAGCCTTAACATATACTTCATACATCAACAAGACAAGTATAGACAACTTCATACATGCAAAACAAGACCTTCACTATATAGTCGATAAGACCCACTTTATGAATATAAGGTAAGACCATACCATATAAACTCATTAGGACTCATACCATGCATTTCATCACAACAAGTAGACAACACTAAAATGTCACGCATAAGAGACATATACATATACATAAAAAACACCTTCCTAGAACAACCTTCAAGAGTTACTTGTGCAATGCATAGGTAAAGCACCATAACCTTACCTATACTAAGCAAATTCCCTTAGGTCATCCTAGTTAGGGACCATTACTTACTTCAATTGTCCATTTTACTTTAGGGAAACTATAGACTTAACCAACACTAAGACCATGGGTGATAAACATGGAATTTGGTGTTTTAGAACATTACACCAAGGGACGGTGCCCTACCTTGCCAAAGTAGAACATTAACATAATGCTAGCATATTATGTTATATCACTTGCAAGATCGTATGAGGCAAGCATAGTTTATGGAACTTGGAGGCATATATGGAAATATCACTCTATGCCCTTTAGGCTATGAGGCTATCCACCTTGTGAGGACATGGTGAAGGGACACCCCTCATCTTCAAGTTAACTTGGTGCTAAGCTAAGTTCCCATAATTGAAAAGGCATTATTATTCATTACATTATACGATGGAGGCTTAGGAGAGTTAACCCCTCATATGCTTAGCTCATAGGTCATAGATGAGAGAGACTTTTAATCAACCTAATTCATGTGAGAAAACCTTTCACATGGACATAGCATATTCAAGCACCATCTAGTTTAGGATACTCTTGAGAGCACCTTTAAAGAGCCCTTGTATTTACTAGATTATCATACATGTATAATGGACATGTTTTCGTGTGTGTGTGTGTACTTATATGTGAGAAAACCTTTCACATACACACCTTTGACTCGCACATGTTCATACTTTACTTCATTCATGCATATAAGAAATGTTCATCACTTATGCATTTATTCATATTCATGACCATATAGAATAAACCTAGGACCTATCCTATCAAGACACATGTTTGTAATGTATAGACAAGGTCTCATACCCTTGTACATACTAGTACACCTTTAAGTCATCCTAGTTATGAGATACATTCATACTTCATGGACATGTACAGCATAGTAGTATACATTAGTGCATATGTGAATTATCCCTTCATTAGACACCATGAACATATACTACTTGTAAGCATGCATAAGGTGTGTGTACATTTGACAACATGATTACATAAAGGCAATATTCCTAATATTAATAAAACCATCTTACAAAAGTCACAATACACATTCTAGTCCCCTAAACCATATCCAACTCACATATAGTGTAATAGGAACTATAGACCACACAAAACAACATTATAACATAGGAGACAAGACATCTTCATTACTTGAATCTAAGACTCCTCATCATGCTTAAGACCACACATTCATGTAGAGGTTCATAGGTATGGGTCATGCTATACAAGAGTAACCAATCATCAATAGACCTCAACCATGTCAAACGTATAGAACCCTAACCCTAACATCTTCATTCACATATAGAAAGCATCATCAATATAACCTAGATCATGAACTAGCATCGGAGACTAGGCATAATTCTTCACATTGTGTGATCATCATAACCACACTTTCAATATACAATTGCCTTCAACGCCATGATAACAACACATATAGAATTAAAATAAGGTAAACACCACCACCATAAGTGGACCGTACCACACAATTCCATACAAGGACAAGCATCTAGCAATTCTATAGAAAAGTAGAGAGAATAAGGTCAACTTACAATTCCTCCAAGATTTGATCATCATTGATTAATTCCTAATCCAAAATCGATACATGTATAAAACAGTAGCTAAAGGTATCATTAATTAAACAAAATCATACTTCAAACATCATGGTTTCAAGATCATATTAGGTACACTACTTCATCAAGTCAATAGAAAGTATAGGAATAAAGATAAATTTACCCAATCCCTAAACCTTGATAATCATTAATCACTCATCAACAATTCTTATTCAATAGAATGAATAACAATAGTAATAGGCAATTCAACATAATTGAAACATAATTCAATCAACATAGAGTCAAGATCACAAGACCCACATTATAGCCCAATTTAAGAAATTAGGAGGATCATGGGTTCTTCATTGAATTGGATTGAAATTCATCTTTGAATCAGTATATAACAATAATTTAAGAAAGAACCCGTGGATAGATTAAAAATTGGGAATTTCGGTCTTTGAATCACATTTGAAAATCCTTGATTGACTCAATAGATTAATGGATAACTAAAGATGAAGGATCACCGTACCTTTTTTATTGAATACCTATGATAAATTTGAGAATAAACCATAGAAATCCAGCCCATAGCTTGAACCTTGAGTTTTCCCTCCAATGGAGGTTTGAGAGAATTTAGAAGAGAAGAAAGCTTTTGGGATTTTAATTTTCTTATTGGGTGCTGAGGTTTTGACTTGGGAAAGGGGTTAAATAAGTCTTAAAAACTGTTTATAACAGTCTCTCAATATTACCAAAACACCCCCACACTTATTTGGACTTTTAGACATGTAAAACTCAACTTTCATTTATGAAATATTTGTTGGAGAACAAGTTCGAGACACGGAGTTGTTCCCGCATGATTTTCTTGAAAATAAATTCTGGGGCAGTTGAGTCTGCGTTGTGTCCGCGATGCTGACAAACTTTTTGACGTATGGAGGACCAATTCCACGACGGGGACCTATTTCACCAAGGAACAAGCGTTGCTGCCTTGGGCAACTTTTTGGCCCAAGTTTGGGTCCTCCTCATAGACCCTTTGGTTGGTCCTTGGGAAGTTTTTCCTGGACGTTTCAACCTTAAATGCTCTCTTATGCATTTTAGTAACCTCTCTTATAAATTTGGGGATAAAAAAACACATAAAACATACCAGGCAGACTAGAACACATAAGCACATTTCAAGGGCTAACTTTCGAATGTCTAAGACGTTCTTGGACATTTGACCTCCAAATCACTTCAAATCAAGTATGCATACTATAAAACACTTATTTAATTTATTTAAACCTTTTTAGGCACATGTGAGGCTCTTCGCACCTTAATTAATTTTGAGGGTCCTTACAATAAAAGCAGGAGGTTTAAAAAAGTGGTTTTAGGGTCGAAAGTATCATATTGCCACGTCAAGTAGAGTCGCGTTCATTGGTGGTGAGTTGCGACACATCTATGGTCAAGAGTCTATAGTACTATAGAGTTTTACTTCTTCACTATTCACATGTCGTGCCGTAGAACTTAACTCTATAAGATCTCTCTCTTATGTTTTCTTGTCCGGTGGTTTTTTAGATGCGATTGCTTGGATAAGATGGCATCATTATTAAAATGGTTAATAATGATGAACTTAGGTAATGTATGAAGTTAGGTGACATTTGGAGGTCAAAAGTCTAAGAACGTCCATGACGTTCGGAAGGTATGCCTTGGAAAGTGATTGTGTATGTAATACCTCAAAAATGACTTAGGTGAAACTAGAGCCTAATGATGAAACGTGTTTTCACGGTACTTTCAATACTTTTTCCTTAAGATTGGTGTGTTTATAGAGCCTTTTTGTAGTAGTTTTAACATGTTTTTCTTTGTTTTGCAGGAAAGTTGTCCAAACACAAAAACGCACAAGGCAGCTGAGAGTTAGTGCTGAGGTAACCCACCAAGGTCATCGACAGTCCGTCGTCCTATCGATGGACCAAAGATGGTGACCGTTGACTGATAGTTCACGCATCTGGAGAAACTCGGGGAAATATGACCAAGTGTGGGTCTATGGATGGATCTATGGTCCGTCGATCCTAATAAATCTGTTAAGTTCAGAGATAGTCCAGTACCCAAAGTTGAAGAAAGTCTTATGTATGGAACGACGGAAGCATCGACGAACCTTAGATGCATAGACGGACCATGTTATTGGTCCATCGATTCATTCAGAGAAGATGTCAGCTGAACAATAAAAAAAAGATGCTTAGTCTCAAATAGTTTATTGCATGTATTGATAACTCTTAGAAGTCTTTTTAACGAGTGCACGCGTTAGAACTCGCCTTATTTCTACTTGTCGGACCAAGGAGGTAATTAATAGGAAAAGAATTATCAACATAGATTTAGTGGGATACTATCTAATAGGCGAGTTTAATTGGTGTAAACTAATAACTAAGCCATACATCAAATATGATGCTTAATATGAAGTAAAGGTAAGGGCTAGTAGCTTAGACACACGTAGCCGGACAAAGGTACGGGGTGAAATTCTCTAAATGTCGTACTAAGGACTTAGAGATACCTAACTTATCACTTTTCATGCAAAACAATAGGGAGGAATTGTTATAGCTAGGAATACAACGTTATGAACCTATGGGGAACACTTACACGCTAGTTTCTCTCACAACTTGAAAAAAAAACAAAGCTTTACTCATGCTACTTGTTTTACTTAGAATTATTAAAAACAATTGTTTCAATAACCCCCCTCCCCCGGTTAATTACCTATTTTCTTAAAGAACTTGATTAATTTGAAGTAATTGTACATTGAAGTTAAGTTTAAATCATTTTCCTTGTGGGATCGACCCCAACCTAATAATTGGGTTGTTTAATTGAAACGACTGCTTATACTTCTTTAGGGAGGTGTAATTTGAGCATATCAAATTTTGGCACCTCTACCACGGAAAGTGACTTTTAGATTAACCTTAATAACATTACTGAAGTTTAGTCAACAATTTCCTTATTTTTTTCTTTTGTTTTTGTTTCTCTTAGGTCTAGCTCTAGTGTATGCCAAGTACACGTAGCTGAGGAGAACCAATACTTCCATTCGATCCTTAAACTAACAGTACACTTCAAAGAATGAATAATCAGCAAAACCCAGCCAATCTAGGTGATGGGATCAATTGTTAGGTGGTTGAGGCTCACAATCAAGTAGTTGAAAAAAATCAGGTTGATGATGCTTTGAGGATACATCCTCCCGTCCCACGCCCTCAATAGTTCTTTAGGGACAACGAATATCACTTATTCTGATGGGCCTATTGTCCTACCTTCTCTTCCGCAGGGGTACACGTTCGTGGTAACTTGTAGTTTGATGCAGATACTCATTGCGAGGGGTTTGTTTTCAAGGCTACCATCAGAGGATTCCCATGATCACATATCCAAACTGAGGTCTGTGTGCAAGAGTAGTGTGGGGAGCCCAGACATAGACATGAACGTCATCTGGTTTAGAGTGTTCCCTCTATTACTGACGGGAGAGGCCGCAATATGGTTTACTAAGTTGCCCTATAATTCTATCTATACTTGGGATCAGTTGAGGGATGTGTTCCTAGAACAGTACTACTCGGTATCCAAAAATCTCAACTACAAAGATAGAGTGAACAACTTTGTGGCACTACCTGGGGAGTCGGTAAGTAGCTTGTGGGACAGATTTACTGCGTTCGTGAGAGGTGTCCCAAACCATAGCATTGATGATGAGTTGTGAAAGAGTACTTCCATTAGGGACAAGATAATAATAAGAAATCAATGCTCGATACTATTGCGGGTTGTTTTTATGGTTAGTGCACATATGCGGAGATCGCAAATAAGTTGGATAAATTTTTTTTGCAACAATAAGGCTTGGAGTAGTAGAAAATCAGACGCTGGGAGAAACACCTTTTTAGTGCAAGTTGCACACAATCTGGCCCCAGATGAGATTCATAAGGAGATGGCTCAAATGAGAACTGAGCTTGGTTGGGTACTGAAACATGTCACTAGAGGTGCAGAGAAGGTAAATGCGGTGAATTACTTGACTAAACCACCACCACCAATGGATGACTACTATTATGAAGAGGATACTTATGCTGAATGATCAGACGGGGGGTTTCCGACCAAACACCCATGGCTCTAAACAAAAGAATTGGCGTCAAGGTCAAGGAATCAAGGTCATGACTATAGTAACTACAAGAGAGAGGGCCAGTATGTTTGAGAAGGGAACTACAATCGCGGCAACAACTTCAACTAGGGTAATTATGGTAACACAAATGATTGGAGTGCGCCCTATGTTCCACCACAAAATCGTGAAGTTTCTCCTAGGGATGGTGGAGGTTAGATGCTAGTGATGAGCACGCGAAGGAATTGATAGGTGATTTGGCTAACATTGGGCATAAGGTTGATGCACATGCGGTCTCAATTAAGCATCTTGAGTTACAAATGGCCTAATTTTCTACTACTATGAACCCACGCCAACCTGTCACTCTTCCTAGCAATACCATTCAAAACCCGAAAAATGATGTGTATTGCATGGCAGTCACTACTCGGGGAGGTAAGCAGACTATTGATCCACCTATGCCGTCTGTGGTAGAAGATATGATGAGAAAAGATGAAGAGGTGGTGGAAACTAGTGGTGAATTGGTGGACAAAAAAGCAAAAGAAGCATAGGTACCCCAGAAAGTGATCCCCATTCCTAGACCGCCAACACCATTCCCTTAGAGATTGTTGAAGAAGAATGAAGATGGTAAATACCGACGTTTTATCACTATGTTGAAATAGATTTCCATTAATGTCTCTTTGATAGAAGCTTTGGAGAAAATGCTCGGTTATGCTAAGTTCATGAAGGATATGGTTACAAAGAAGAGATTGGTAAATTTTAAGGATGATGACCGAATGCAGCACTGTAGTGCTATTGCTACAAGGTCTCTTGTGCATAAGAAGAAAGATCCGACCTCTTTCACTATTCCATGTACCATCAGATTATTACACTTTGATAAAGCACTATGTGATCTAGGTGCTAGCATAAACCTTATTATGCCTCTTTCCATTTATCAGAAATTGGGTTTGGGTGACCCAAAGCCCACTACAATGCAGTTACTTATGGTCGATCGAACAGTTAAGAGACCCATTTGGATACTCAATGATGTGCTCATGAAAGTGGAGTTGTTTATATTTTTGGCCAATTTTGTGATTCTTGATTGTGAGGTGGACTTTGAGGTCTCTATTATTCTTGAGAGGACATTCCTTGCCACTGGTCGCGCCTTGGTTTATATAGAGAAAGGGCAGATGAAGTTTAGGTTGAACAATGAAGAATCAATATTCAACATTTGTAGGTCCATGAAGTAGAGTGGTGAGCTCCAAACGGTATCTGCTATATCCTATAGGGTTGAGAGTATGTGTGAGGTACAAATCGAAGAGCGCCTAGGTATTGAGGCACTAGTGGCAGTGATCATAAATTTTGAGAGTGATGGTATTGAAGATTATGGGTCTTTAGTTGCGGCACTTGAACGAAATGAATATCGGTCAAAACCAAAGAAATTTGATTTAGATATAAAGCATCGCGAGTCTCCACCCATGAGACCATCTATTGAGGAGGCTCCAAAATTAGAGCTTAAGGCTATACCACCTCATCTAAGGTATCCATTCTTGGGTAGTGATGACACTTTGCCGGTAATCATTGCTTCAGATTTGAATGTGCAACAAGTAGAGTGTCTGGTGGAAGTTTTGAAGAGGATCAAACGATCCATTGGTTGGACTATTGCAGAAATTATTGGGATCCCTCCCAGTATTTGTTCAAACAAAATCAAACTCATGCCCGATCACAAGACAAGTATTGAGCAACAGAGACGGTTGAATCAACCCATGCAAGAGGTAGTGAAGAAGGATATCATTAAGTGGTTAGATGCCGGAGCCATATATCCTATTGCAGATAGTTTTTAGGTATTCCCTATTAAGTGTGTGACCAAAAGAGGGGAATGATATTAGTGCCTAATGAGAAGACGAGCTTGTTCCAATAAGGCCAGTGACCGGATAGAGAGTTTGTATGGATTTCTGAAAGTTGAATGCATGGACTGAGAAAGATCATTTCCCTATGCCCTTCATGGACCAGATGTTAGATAGACTCGCAGGAAAAGGATGGTATTGTTTCCTTGATGGCTATTCGGGTATCTATCAAATCTCTATTGCCCCGGAGGATCAAGAGAATACCACATTTACTTGCCCTTATAGGACGTTTGCATTCTAGAGGATGTCGTTTGAGTTACGTAATGTACGGACCACCTTCCAGCGATGTATGATGTTGATATTCTCCGATATGGTGGAGGACACTATGAGGTGTTTATGGATAACTTCTCGATTGTTGGCAACTCCTTTGATCGGTGTTTGAGTCAGTTGGCCGAGGTTATCAAAAGATGTGGAGATTGCAATCTTGTGCCAAATTGGGAAAAATGTCACTTTATGGTGAAAGAAAGTATAGTATTTGGCCATCGTATCTCGGATAAGGGGATAGAGGTTCATCGAGCAAAAGTTGAAGTTATAGAGAGACTTTGCCCACCCATCTCTGTATAAAGGTTTGAGAAGTTTTCTGGGACATGCGGGCTTTTACCAAAGGTTTATTAAGGATTTCTCAAATATTGCACATCCTCTGTGCAAATTACATGAAGGAATGTAAATTCTATTTTCATGAATCCTGTTTGAAGGCATTTGGAGAGTTAAAGGAGAAGTTGGTGTCTGCGCCCCTTATTATATCCCCAGATTGGAGTAAGCCATTTGAGGGGATGTGTGATGCTAGTGGGGTTTCTCTTTGTGTGGTATTGGGACAAAGAATGGATAAAATCCTTCACCCCATCAATTATGCAAGTAAGGCCCTAAATAAAGCACAAAAGAACTACACTGTGACTGAATAAGAACTTCTTGCGGTGGTATTTGCATTCGAAATATTTTGCTACTATTTACTTGGAACAAGAGTCATAGTGCATATTGATCACTCCGCTTTGAGGTACTTGATGGTGAAGAAGGATGTGAATCCAAGGTTGATTAGATGGGTGCTATTATTGTAAGAGTTTGATTTTAAGGTAAAAAAGATAGAAAAGGGACTGAAAATCAAATTGCCGATCGCTTGTCCAAATTGGAGGATGAAGCTATGCGAGAGTTGGGTTAAAAGGCTGAAATTGATGATACCTTCCCTGATGAGCATGTATTTGCCTCTTCTCATGACTTGATTCCATGGTTCGCCGATTTTGCGAATTATCTAGCTAGTGATATAGTCCCATCGGACTTGTCTTTCCATCAGAGGAAGTAGTTCATGGATGATGTGAAAAAGTTCTTTTGGCATGAGCCTTACTTATACCAGAGTTGTGCTAATGGGATTATTCGTCGTTGCGTGCAAGAAGTTGAGATGTTAAGTGTTTTGGAGGCATTCCACTCCTCGTCTGTGGGTGGGAACCATGGTGGTATCAGGACTGCCCACAAGATTTTGCAGTGTGGATACTATTGGACAACCATTCACCAAGATTCTCAAGAGTTCGCCAAGTCATGTGATAGATGTCAAAGAGATGGAGGAGTTTCGAAGAGGCAAGAGCTCCCTTTAAATCTGTAACAACCCGAAAATAACTATGCTAAGTAATGCTTAAATGTACCTAGAATGCATGGATTAGATCGGGTTCACATGGATTGATGCGCGTAGAACCATACCTCTGAACCCTTGCACCACTTCGGGTGACCCCACTACTGAGGTTGCAGGTTCCGAGAAACTGGACCTGCCTGCTTGTTGATCATCGGTGTTATGCTCCTCAGGTTTACTTCACCTACCACCCTGTATTTATATTTCTTATGCATTGGGGACAATTGCATTTGTTTTTTGTTCGGTGTGGGGTAAATTGAAAGTGAATGTTAAGGTAAAGTCTAAGTAACCCAACTCACGATCCTCTCTTCAGGGTTTTCTTGCTTGTGTTCTTTTGCCCCAAGAGACTGATTACTTTACTGTTGAACTTGCATGTCATAACTTGTACAAAGTATGAAAGCATTAAATATGAAGCATGATGGCTAAGCATGAATGATATCACATTCTAATAAAATGCTTGCATGAATAGGTATAAAGAAGTTGAATGTGTTGTCTCTAATCATGACATAGACATGCACCCACAGTATGACCCTCAAACGAACACTCAAACTAGGTGTCTGATAAACTGATAGGGTAACTAGGTGTCAAAAGAGTGTGAGAAAGTTTGATTGTTCCACTGTTGGTACCTAGCTAGAACTTGCACGGCTGGTCCTGCAAAAGGAATCTATGTTAGACGACTAGGAAATGATCATAGTCCCTTGTTTGAATTAGCAAACATCTAGTCTATAATAGACCTTTCTTTTCTTCACCAAGTAACCTTACCTGGGTATAATGTGTTGGCCCTGGTCCCTCCTTGGACATTTGCATCTCAACTTAGGTCGAAAACATAAGTTGAGGGTGGCTAATACCGAAAACGACCTCGTCTTGGCCCTAACCCAACCTTAGGTAAGGTGTACCTCGACTTATGGCAAAGCCATAAGATAAGGGTGGCTATTATGAGTGATGACCCGAAAAGTGGGTATGAAAAGAGTAATGTGGAAAATAAAAGTTGAAGTGATCAAGTGAGGTGACTCAGACAAAATTATCAATTTAATGAAAAAAAATCCAAGAGTAAAAAGAGAGAAAAGAAAGAAAAAGAGTTGCACAAAAAGAAGTAAGAGTCACTTCCACAAAGAACAAATGAGAAGCAATTCAAAGATGAAAAGACAAGAAAAGTAGGGCATAAGAGATAATGAAAGAGGTAGGACGCTTAGCCGTAATGTCAAGGAGGGAAAAAAGTCACTAAAATGTACCCATATGTACCATACATGACCTTGAGCCTGTGTTACAAGCCAAGAAAGTCCTATCGTGATCCTAGAGTCTAATGTGGTGAATTAAAGCAGTGAAAATAAAGGCAAACCTATGGCGAGAAGTACTAACTAGGTGTGAATTTTTTTTGACCATGAGTGTTGAATAATGATCCTTGTACCCAAAGTTAAAATCACTGTGCAAAAAAGGATGATTTATTTTGAAGTGATGCACTAGTTGCAATATCGGAAAGTTGGTACCTTGGCGAGAGGCAAAAGAGTAGAGGTTTCAATGCATGATGAGTTTATGTCCTGATCTAATCCACATGAGTTAGCTTATCGAGACTAAGAATGAAAACATGCACTAAAGCGTAGAAAAAGTTGGGATTGATAGTCATCTGATTGTGAAAGCTTAAAGAGGATACTTTTGTACAAAGTGTTGTGTTGAGTCATAATGCGTCGCTTGAGGACAAGCAACAAATTTAAGTTGATGGTATTGATGTATTATTGTTTCACGGTACTTTAAATGCTTTTTCCTTAAGATTGGTGTGTCTAGAGCCTTTTTACAGTAGTTTTAACATGTTTTTATCTTCGTTTTGCTGGAAAGGTGTCCAAACTCAAAAACGCAGAATATTGCTGAGAGTTAGTGCAGAGGTGACCCACGAAGGCCACATACGAACCGTAGATAGTGACCGTCGACTGATAGTTCAGGCATCTGTAGAAACTCAAGGAAATCTTACCAAGTGCGGTGCTACAGAAGGATCGACTAACCTTTCTGTTGAATCGTCGTTAAGTTTAGAGATAGTCCCAGTACCTGAAGTTAAAGAAAGTCCAAGTATGGAACGACGAAAGGCATCGACAAATGGTAGACGCATCAACGGACCGTGCTGGTGGTCCGTCGATTGATTCAGAAAAGATGTCAACTGAAGAATAAAAAAAGATGCTAAGTGTGGACTGACGAAGGCAGTCGACGGTCCGTCGTTTCATCAACGGACCGTCTGTGGGGGTCGCCACTTGAATCCGCATTTTCAGACAACTTTCCCTATTTTAGTTCCTTTTAAATTAGGACAGTGTAATCTATAAATAGGGTGTAAAACCACGTTTTTGGGGTTGGATTCTATTACTTTGGTAATTAGTTTGTTTTTGGAGATTGGGTTTTTGCATCTTTAGCATTAATTCAAATTTACAGATTTGGTTTTCAAGTGAATTCTTGTTGTTTCAAGTTGAATTTCTGGATTTTCTTCGAATTGTCAAAGTAAGTTCATGATTTATTATTTATCTACTATGAATTGTGTTATTCTATGCATGGGTAACTAAATCCACAAGTAGGGTTGTGGGAACCATGGGTGATTAACAAAGTAAACTTTACTTAATAACAATTCTCAAATAGGTTATTGCATGTATTGATTATTCTTTCGCTTAAAAGTCTTTTTAACGAGTGCACGCGTTAGAACTCTCCTTATTGGTACTTGCCACACCAAGGAGGTAGTTAATAGGAATACAATTATCAACATAGATTTAGTGGGATACTATCTAATAGGATAGTCTCGATTGGTGCAAAGTAATAACTAAGCCATACATCCAATATGATGCTTAATAAGAAGTAAAGGTAAGGGTTAGTAGCTTAGACACATGTAGTCGGACCAAGGTACGGGGTGAAATTCTCTAAATGCCAGACCAAGGATTTAGAGATACCTAAGTTATCACTTTGCATGCAAAACACTAGGGAAGAATTTTAATAGTTAGGAATATAACCTATGGGAAACACTTACACCCTATTTCTCTAACAACTTGATAAAAACCAAAGCTTTACTCTTGTTACTTGTTTAACTTAGAATTATTTAAAAAAAATGTTCCAAAAAATCCCCCAGTTAATTACCTATTTTAGGAAAGAACTTGACTAAATAGAAGTAATTTTACATTGAAGTTAAGTCTAAATCACTTTCCTCGTGGGATCGACCCCAATCTAATAATTGGGTTCTTTACTTAATACGACTGCTTATACTTCTTTAGGGAGGTGTAATTTTAGTGTATCACCTAAAATAATTGTCATGATTGTCTAAGGTCCTAAAATGGTATATAATGTTGTATTGAGGCAGTGTCTATAGTTTTAGGTGCATTGGAAGTCAAACGTCAAGGGACGACCAAGACGTTCGACGACTAAGTCACCTATGTCCCTCATGTGTCGTTATATTCCTATATGTGTGTTTCATGAGTTAATGAAGTACTTGTATGAGTTATTATAGTGTTTATAGGCAGTGTGTCAAGTTTTGTGAAAGTTTGGTGGTTAAACATCCAAGAACGTCCATGACGTTCGTAAGGTTTGCCTTGAAATAACCTTGTGTTTCTTGGCATGTTTCATTGAGTTTTACGTGTTCATTTTTGATGAAATTTATATGGGAGGTCTAAAGTCGTATACAAATATATTTGGGTTGGAAACTTCCGGTCAAACATCCCCAAGGACCATCCAAGGGTCCTTGAGGAAGAACACTTTCTTTGAATCAAGGCTACCTAGACCGGGTCTCAATCGACTAAGGCTAATGACGGCTCGTGGTCCAGTCGACGCCACGTCGATGGGTGTCATGGGTAAGGACTTAGGCGTGGGATAAGTGTTTACATCCCCACTCTGTTCAAATAGGGCAAAACGTCGCGGTGACTCAAAAAATAATTTATTGATTCAATTTTAAATGAATTTAAAAAATAAACGAGTTTTAAAAAGAGTCGCCACCTAATTTTAGGAAAACTGGGAAAAACATTATGTGCTCTACGAAACCAATTGATTCTAGGTAGGGGGTTCAAATTATTTCGAAGGGAAGGGGTTAGGCACCCTTCGAAATCCACAAGTGTGGGTCCCGACTGAATTCATTTTTTTCAAATTGAGGAGGAAAATAAAATAATGTACAAATATAATAACATGCAATATACGCAATAAAAATAAAATAATAATATCGGCCTAAGGTTTGCCTAACATCGATATATACAAAATAATTAATAAAAAATATAATTCGAACTCCTTTCGAATAGCTTCAAGGAAGCCAGTCTTGGGTACCTGTAAACACACTTAGTAAAAGTGTTAGTAATAAATAAATATGAATAAAATTAAATATATAAAATAATAAATTTAAAAAAAAAATCCGTCTTATTAACATTGGAGGCCTCGGAAATCGACGGTAATTTCTTCATCGGCCAATTTTAACAAAACAAATAACATGAAATTAACTAAACTTCCGTCTTTTTAAAATGGGTAGGCCTCCAAAACCGACGGAGAGATTTTATCATTGGCCAATTCTAACAACAAAAATATATAAACTTAAATTAAATTTCCGTCTTTTAAAATGGAAAGGCCTCCAAAACCGACGGAGAAGTTTTTTTATTGGCCATTTTAACAATTTTAACAATCAAGTTACATGAACTTAAACTAAGAATTTCCGTCTTTTAATATTGGATAGGCCTCCAAAACCGACGGAGAGTTTTGTCATTGGCCACTTAAACATCTAAGCATAAAATCTTCTCGAAAACTAACAAAAGACAATCCATAACTAAATGCCACAAATAAATTGATAACTAAATAATAATGACAATAGCTACCTAAACAAGACATAGTTACTGGAAAATTGATCACTGTATACAATCCATTCTAACAAAATAATAAAAAATGTCAAAGTAATCAAACATTAATTGGAACAAGGCTATATAATAATAATAACGATAGTAATAATAATAATAACATCTATTGCTGGAAATTCGTAAGAAATATATATACCATTATTCTAACAAAAATAAGATACAAAAAGTCATCAAATATTAACTAATGATACTAGAACAATAATAGATAATTGAAACAAATTTATAGTAATAAAAACTAGAATTGAGAAAGAGGAATATAAAATAATAGAACAACTTAAATCAACCTATAAACCATAACAAATGTAGCAACCCAACCCAAAATAATGACCACTTTTAGTGGTGAAAATAAAACATATCTAAACATCAGTCATCATTTAATAACCCAAATAAAATGGCAAATTACAAAACTATATTCATGGAAGCAACCAACACAAGCAAAAGTCCAAACCCACAAAACGAAATAAACTCATGAACATAAATAAATGAAATATAACACTTTTATAAATATAGCCAATGTCAAAAATAGACACTGCTCTGAAAAAATAATAAAATGAACACAATAATATAACCCAATGAAAATAGAGGAGAAGATAGAAGGTGAAACTCAATAATAAAAAATAATAATCAAAATTGACTATAATAAATAACTAAACAAGTTTAACAAATTAAAATAGGAGAAACAAAGGTTCAAACCTCCGAGGAATTTTATAATTTGTGTCACATAGTTGTTGCTCACTCGCCTGCGCCGGAAAGCAGACAGCCGGTCAGGTTCTTTGTTGGTTTGCCGGAGCTCCAGTGGCTGGACAAGGAAATGGGTTTTGTTTGGAGATGATTTCTAGGGAAAGAAGGATATGGATTGTTTGTGGTTCGCCGAAGATGGCATTTCTGTTTGATTTTATTTTTTGCGGTGCGAGCTCGCCAGATTGACGAAGAAGAGAAACAAAACGGTGGTGGGTTGGTGGCGTGGAGGTTGGTTTCTGGTGGCTATTTCAGTGGGGTTTCAGATGGGTTTGGGAGTCGTAGAGATGGTGGTTGCAGGAAAAGGAGTATTGTGGTCTTTTGTTTTCTGAAAAATGAAAAGAAAGAAAAAAACAATAATGGGGGAGTTTTGGCTTCGCCGGAAAATGCTCCGGCGAGGGTGGTGACCGAAAAAGTATGAACATTTAAAAGTATCTAAGACTTAAAAAATCTGAAAAATTAATCCTAAAATTTATTCACCACCCCCTCCTTAACCTAATGGGCAAAATGTTCTATATATAGAGAATTATTAAAAATGGGCCTAAATTATGGGCTTGAAATAGTGGCCCAAAATTATTTGTTGATAAAATATCCGTATATGCAAATTATCTTCGTATTTGAATGAATTTCTTAGACTGCGCAAAATATCAAAAATGAATATTAACAATGTAAAGATGCAATTTTAAAATTAACTAATAAGAAATTCTAAATTCTAATAAATAAAGATAGTTATCGATAAACTTATTAAAAAATTATAAAAATAATATATTTTGAACTCTTAAATAAATAAACTTAAAAATCACGAATTTTTAAAATGTTAAGCCAAAATTGGGTGTCAACAGTTGTCCCTTTCGTTGTGTATGATTGATGAAAGAAATCGTGGACAACGAAAATTGACAAACCCAATTTTGACCGAACACATGACCTTTGTAGAGAAGTGCGGTTGAATGTGGTGGAAGTCAATTCCAGACTTGTCTCCAAAAGGTTCTATGATGTGTTGCGTCCTTGTTGAAGTAATTCGCACATGTGGCTCCTTTGAGAGTGCATCATCTAGAATGTTCTAAAAAAAACAAAGATAAAACTCATTAATATAGGCAAAACTAAAAGAAAAAGGGTAGCATCTCTTATGATACGATAAATGGAGATAAATACAGGTCCCTTGGTAGGATGAATGAAGATGATGATCAATCTGAAGGATTTGGAATGTATGTCCATCGGTAGGACGAATGAAAAGATTATCCATCGATAGGATTTTGAATGTATGTCCATCGGTAGGACAAATGAAAAGATTATCCATCGGTAGGATTTTGAATGTATGTCCATCGGTAGGACAAAATGCAAACATCTTTCAACGCAAGTTTCCACCGACTTGAACGTTGAATAGATAGGGTGCACAACCTTCACCTCCGAATAGATGCGTCTTAAATGCAAATATCTTTCAACGCAAGTTTCCACCGACTTGAATGTTGAAAAGATATGGTGCACATCCTTCACCTCCGAATAGATGCGTCTTAAATGCAAATATCTTTCAACGCAAGTTTCCACCGACTTGAACGTTGAAAATATATGGTGCACATCCTTCACCTCCGAATAGACGCGTCTTAAATGCAAATATCTTTCAACGCAAGTTTCCACCGACTTGAACGTTGAAAAGATATGGTGCACATCCTTCACCTCCGAATAGATGCGACTTAAATGCAAATATCTTTCAACTCAAGTTTCCACCGACTTGAACGTTGAAAAGATATGGTGCACATCCTTCACCTCCGAATAGATGCGACTTAAATGCAAATATCTTCTTGGCGATGTATAAACTTTTGCGAGGGATGAAATCTTCTCGCGATGCATAAAATTTTGCGAGGAATGGAATCTTCTCGCGATGCATAAATTTTGCGAGGGATGGAATCTTCTCGCTATGCATGAATTTCTGCGAGGAATGAAATCTTCTCGCTATGCAAGAATTTCTGCGAGGTATGAAATCTTCTCGCTATGCAAGAATTTTGCAATGCATGAATTTCTTCGAGGAATGAAATCTTCTCGCGATGCATGAATTTCTGCGAGGTATGAAATATTCTCGCTATGCAAGAATTTCGCAATGCATGAATTTCTGCGAGGAATGAAATCTTCTCACGATGCATGAATTTCTGCGAGGTATGAAATCTTCTCGCTATGCATGGATTTCTGCGAGGTATGAAATCTTTTCGCTATGCATGAATTTCTGCGAGGTATGAAATCTTTTCGCTATGCATGAATTTCTGCGAGGTATGAAATATTCTCGCTATGCATGAATTTCTGCGAGGTATGAAATCTTCTCGCTATGCATGAATTTCGCAATGCATGAATTTCTGCGAGGTATGAAATCTTCTCGCTATGCATGAATTTCTGCGAGGAATGAAATCTTCTCGCGATGCATGAATTTCTGCGAGGTATGAAATCTTCTCGCTATGCATGAATTTCTGCGAGGTATGAAATTTTCTCGCTATGCATGAATTTCTGCAAGGTATGAAATCTTCTCGCTATGCATGAATTTCGCAATGCATGAATATTAACTCGCAATGCATGATCTTCCGCAATGCATGAATATTAACTCGCGATGCATGAATATTTTTTTTTTTTTTCGATGCATGAATATTGACTCGCAATGCATGATATTTTGCAATGCATGAATATTGACTCTCAATGCATGATCTTTTGCAATGCATGAATATTAACTCTCAATGCATGATCTTCCGCAATGCATGAATATTAACTCTCAATGCATGATCTTCCGCAATGCATGAATTCTGCAAGGTATGAAATCTTCTTGCGATGCATGAATTTTTTTTTTTTTTTTTTTTATCGATGCATGAATATTGACTCGCAATGCATGATTTTTTGCAATGCATGAATATTGACTCGCGATGCATGATCTTTTGCTATGCATGAATATTGACTCTCAATGCATGATCTTTTGCAATGCATGAATATTAACTCTCAATGCATGATCTTCCGCAATGCATGAATATTAACTCTCAATGCATGATCTTCCGCAATGCATGAATTCTGCAAGGTATGAAATCTTCTTGCGATGCATGAATTTTTTTTATTTTTTTTTTTTTTATCGATGCATGAATATTGACTCGCAATGCATGATTTTTTGCAATGCATGAATATTGACTTGCGATGCATGCTCTTTTGCAATGCATGAATATTAACTCTCAATGCATGATCTTCCGCAATGCATGAATATTAACTCTCAATGCATAATTTTTGTAGTTGCTATCAAGCTTTAGAATTTTGGCAAATCTCAAAATGATCTTCAATCTTTACTTGTTGGCGATAACACCTCTATTGAGAATTTTTGAGGTATTTTCAAAAATTCTGTCCCAGTTATTATTGTAAGGAGAAATAATAATCACACTGGGTATATGACCGAGCCATCGTGGCGCCTACATATCCTGTTGATCCAGGAATCAGGTCAAATATAGTTCCAAACTTGTAGATGATGAATACTGCAATGAATCTGAAAGAAGATCATCAGTAGAAAATGTACAATATGAACATGATGAAATAGGAAAATAATATTGCATGTGATATCCAAAGCCTAGAGATATAAAAAAGCATGTCACATTTTTGGACGGACAATCCATGCAGTAAAATATGACTCTCACACATACGAGATTAACCCGATGACACTTCTTACAATGAACAGCTCAAAAGGCAATTTTTTTTTTTTATAAAATTGAAAGACTCTTAAAAAGGTTTTTAAAATATTAAAGAATGAGTGTTCGCTCACTTTTTTTTTCTTTTTGAAAAAAAAAGAATGTGATGAGATAGTCAAACCTTCAATACAATTGGTACCAACAATTAAGATTGCAGGTAAATCTCTCATTCCAATTTTTTTTTTAAGATTCAGTTTAAGGTAATTTCTACAGCTTCAAGTGGTACCTCCAATATACTTAAGGATCAACATGATCCGTTCATCTTGTTTCAAACAAAGGTTTTGAATTGTATCAATCCTCATGTTTCAAGTGCCCTCACGAAAAAGACTTGTCCTATTTCACACATATTTGAAATATTTAATTTTAGGATATTTTCCAAAGTGCACTCACACTCACAAGAATGTTCAATGCGTACAACTGTGATACCATATGCTTGACCCTTATGTAAATCTCCACTAATGTGAGAATATTTAGAATGAGATCATGTAGGGCTTGTTATTGGCTTGTAACGTAGGCTTAGGGATGGGTAGGATATTTTTTTGGGATAAAAGTGACTGAATTCCTCCTTGAGCGTCACACAGAATTTGTGCTCTTAATGATTGGTACGCCTTTGGCGTTAGATCCTCTTCATTGTTCTCCCCCCTTTCAACTTCTTTTGAATTCTCATTTTTGACTCTTTTCCCTTCTTCTTCTTTTTTCTTCCTTTGTTTTGACTTCTTTTGAGTTCTCATTTTTTGGAGCTTTTCCATTCTTCTCTTCTTTTTTTTTTTTTTTTTTTTTTTACCCTCTTTGTTTTGACTTCTTTTGAGTCCTTATTTGTTGGAGCTTTTCTTTTATTTCACTCCTTTCTTATAAATTTTTCTCCTTTTTGTTGGAGTATTTTCCTTCCCACCTTTCATTGACCTTGTAAGGGTATTTTTGTCTTTCTTTATTTCTTTCACCTTTTCTTTCTTTCTTTATTTCTTTTTTCTCTAGAAGTCTTTTGTTTTCTTGACTTTGGGAGACTCGATATCTTTGCTTTCGGAAATTTCAAACATGGATCTTTTCTTATAATTTGCACATTCTTGGTGCACTCAAGAAGGTTGGGCCAAGAGAGGATAGTGCTTGTAAGCACTTAAAAGGGTAGTGGTTAAGATGTGGTTGTCCAAAGAAAAGTTTCAGGCTCAAAGTGGGAAAACTAGGGATTAATGTAATTTGGTAGGCTTTGAAAGGCACAATCGGGTCAAAAAAGGCCTACAATCCTTTCTAAAACCAAACATTACTCAGGATTTCGCCTTGAAAAACATTCAGGTCAAGTTCTAGATCAACAGTGTAACACAATTGAACTTTGATCAAAATCTCACCACACAATGCACATGAAACATAAGGTTAGTTTTATTCTTATCTTGATTGCATGCAAGAGAATTTTCAAGCATCACAAAAGTAAAGATAAGAGGTACCACGAGAATCTATAGTTTACCGCAAAGTCAGTCTTTTCTATCATATCAAATATATTTACATGCTCTTAACTACATAGGTCCCAACCGAGCTGAAAACATGACTCTTACAGTATGTACAAGTAAATTTTTTTTTTTTTTTTGAAAGAATGATTACCGAACCCGAGAAGGGCTGCCTACGTATCTCATTAAAATGAGAATCAGGTGTGCGTAGTTCATGCAGATATGACTTGGAAAATATGCACAAACTATTTAATTTATTATTTTATTTTTTATCTTTTTTGAAGAAGATAATACCGAACCCAAGAAGGGTTGCCTACGTATCTCATTAAAATGAGAATCAGGTACTCTCTCTTGAACTTGTTGTCATCTTCGATTGTCAACACTTATTTGATGGAATGATAGCTTGTGAAGAATTGATTTTGACAAAAATAGACTATTAAAATAACTCTCTAATCAGATGGACCATGGTTTGTCAAATGTCGTATACATCCTTCAAATTACACACAATTATGATTGTCCGTTTAGGCCGGAGGCCCTTTTGGACTCAAGGTGGTCTATCTAATGAACCCAACACACCTTGGGTGTTGGGTCATCTTAGTTCAATGCTTAGATTTGGATTTGGTTTTGCTCTATCTTAGGCTTCACTAGAATAGTTTTCAAGTTGACGATAACCCGAGTCGGACAAACAACGGGGTGAATCTACCAAACGACGTCGGATGACCGCATTCCAACTATTCGTTTGATACTTCCAAATGAAACTCTTGTGTATTTCTGAAAGAAGCCGTGGAAAGCCACGTAACTTCCGTTTTCCTAATGCATACTATTTGCCATTTGGCGGAAAGATGTATGAGTGCAATGACAATATACATACAATAAAAGAAAATTGAATAAAAAACAAGTACAATATACACATAACCAGCGAAATATAAAAATACAAGGTATAACACAATAAAAGAATTTCCTCAATTTAAAGAAAATGAATTCATATGGTTAGAACCTCTAATAGTCTCCAGCAGAGTCGCCATTCTGTTTACATCCCCACTCTGTTCAAATAGGGCAAAACGTCGCGGTGACTCAAAAAATAATTTATTGATTCAATTTTAAATGAATTTAAAAAATAAACGAGTTTTAAAAAGAGTCGCCACCTAATTTTAGAAAAACTAGGAAAAAATTATGTGCTCTATGAAACCAATTGATTCTAGGTAGGGGGTTCAAATTATTTCGAAGGGAAGGGGTTAGGCACCCTTCGAAATCCACAAGTGTGGGTCCCGACTGAATTCATTTTTTTCACATTGAGGAGGAAAATAAAATAATGTACAAATATAATAACATGCAATATACGCAATAAAAATAAAATAATAATATCGGCCTAAGGTTTGCCTAACATCGATATATACAAAATAATTAATTAAAAATATAATTCGAACTCCTTTCGAATAGCTTCAAGGAAGCCAGTCTTGGGTACCTGTAAACACACTTAGTAAAAGTGTTAGTAATAAATAAATATGAATAAAATTAAATATATTAAATAATAAATTTAAAAAAAAACATCCGTCTTATTAACATTGGAGGCCTTGGAAATCGACGGTAATTTCTTCATCGGCCAATTTTAACAAAACAAATAACATGAAATTAACTAAACTTCCGTCTTTTTAAAATGGGTAGGCCTCCAAAACCGACGGAGAGATTTTATCATTGGCCAATTCTAACAACAAAAATATATAAACTTAAATTAAATTTCCGTCTTTTAAAATGGAAAGGCCTCCAAAACCGACGGAGAAGTTTTTTCATTGGCCATTTTAACAATTTTAACAAACAAGTTATATGAACTTAAACTAAGAATTTCCGTCTTTTAATATTGGATAGGCCTCCAAAACTGACGGAGAGTTTTGTCATTGGCCACTTAAACATCTAAGCATAAAATCTTCTCGAAAACTAACAAAAGACAATCCATAACTAAATGCCACAAATAAATTGATAACTAAATAATAATGACAATAGCTACCTAAACAAGACATAGTTACTGGAAAATTGATCACTGTATACAATCCATTCTAACAAAATAACAAAAAATGTCAAAGTAATCAAACATTAATTGGAACAAGGCTATATAATAATAATAACGATAGTAATAATAATAATAACATCTATTGCTGGAAATTCGTAAGAAATATATATACCATTATTCTAACAAAAATAAGATACAAAAAGTCATCAAATATTAACTAATGATACTAGAACAATAATAGATAATTGAAACAAATTTATAGTAATAAAAACTAGAATTGAGAAAGAGGAATATAAAATAATAGAACAACTTAAATCAACCTATAAACCATAACAAATGTAGCAACCCAACCTAAAATAATGACCACTTTTAGTGGTGAAAATAAAACATATCTAAACATCAGTCATCATTTAATAACCCAAATAAAATGGCAAATTACAAAACTATATTCATGGAAGCAACCAACACAAGCAAAAGTCCAAACCCACAAAACGAAATAAACTCATGAGCATAAATAAATGAAATATAACACTTTTATAAATATAGCCAATGTCAAAAATAGACACTGCTCTGAAAAAATAATAAAATGAACACAATAATATAACCCAATGAAAATAGAGGAGAAGATAGAAGGTGAAACTCAATAATAAAAAATAATAATCAAAATTGACTATAATAAATAAATAAACAAGTTTAACAAATTAAAATAGGAGAAACAAAGGTTCAAACCTCCGAGGAATTTTATAATTTGTGTCACATAGTTGTTGCTCACTCGCCTGCGCCGGAAAGCAGACAGCCGGTCAGGTTCTTTGTTGGTTCGCCGGAGCTCCAGTGGCTGGACAAGGAAATGGGTTTTGTTTGGAGATGATTTCCAGGGAAAGAAGGAGATGGATTGTTTGTGGTTCGCCGGAGATGGCATTTCTGTTTGATTTTATTTTTTTGTGGTACGAGCTCGCCAGATTGACGAAGAAGAGAAACAAAACGGTGGTGGGTTGGTGGCGTGGAGGTTGGTTTCTGGTGGCTATTTCAGTGGGGTTTCAGATGGGTTTGGGAGTCGGAGAGATGGTGGTTGCAGGAAAAGGAGTATTGTGGTCTTTTGTTTTCTGAAAAATGAAAAGAAAGAAAAAAACAATAATGGGGGAGTTTTGGCTTCGCCGGAAAATGCTCCGACGAGGGTGGTGACCGGAAAAGAATGAACATTTAAAAGTATCTAAGAGTTAAAAAATCTGAAAAATTAATCCTAAAATTTATTCACCACCCCCTGCTTAACCTAATGGGAAAAATGTTCTATATATAGAGAATTATTAAAAATGGGCCTAAATTATGGGCTTGAAATAGTGGCCCAAAATTATTTGTTGATAAAATATCCGTATATGCAAATTATCTTCGTATTTGAATGAATTTCTTAGACTGCGCAAAATATCAAAAATGAATATTAACAATGTAAAGATGCAATTTTAAAATTAACTAATAAGAAATTCTAAATTCTAATAAATAAAGATAGTTATCGATAAACTTATTAAAAAATTATAAAAATAATATATTTTGAACTCTTAAATAAATAAACTTAAAAATCACGAATTTTTAAAATGTTAGGCCAAAATTGGGTGTCAACAATAAGTACAAGCCAAGGACCAGCCTCACTCCAAAACAACGAACCAACATGACGGTCCGTTGGTTGGGAAACGGGTCGTTGATAGCCACTCGTTGGTTGAGACTGTTTCTGTGCAACTTATTGTAATGTCTAGGGGTGAAGTTATAAATTCACTACACGTCCAAATGAGACTTAGGGGTTAATTATGGGTACTTTGGGTATTGTAAACATTTTTATAAGCCTTTAACACTTCGAAGATTCATTCTTCAAAATCAAAACCCAAATTCTCTTAGAAATTCTCTAGAACTCCATTGGAGCCAAAAGTCAAGGAAGGGCTTGGATTGGAGATTTGAGTGTTGATTATTCATCAAATTGGTGGATTAATATCATTGAGGTATGGTTTATGATCCTTGAAACTATATTCATCTAGTAGCCCAACATTCAAAGAGTTCTCTAATGTTTTCCAAGATGACCTTGTCCAATTTTATGATCTATCCATGGGTTCTTGCATTAAAGGTTTTAAAGCATTGTATATTGATTGAATTGTTGTGAATTAGGTGATTTTTACTCAATTAACCTATGAACCCATGTAATTTATCAACCCTAGTTTTTGACTACTTTATGGGTTAAGTGATATTTACATAATGCTTTTGAATTCTAGTGTAGTTTTCTACGAGCTATTGAATGATGTAAGAATTATATTCAATTAATATCTAATTGGTATTAGATTTATAAATATATATTTAACTGAATAAGATTCATTGAGTATTATAGTTTTTGTATTGAATTGATGTTCATGGCCATGGGTAAGGGACTTATGGTATTGAATTGGATGATTTAGCTATGGATTGAAGTGGTGAGAATGGATTGATGGTACGCTGCCCTAATTCTCTTTATTTTATGTTAATTAGACTTCAATTATGTTTTGATTTGTATGGTTCACTTATGGTGGCGGTGCTATGTGCTTTACTTGCTATTGTATGGCCTAGTCGACGTTACTTATGTATTATAATGATCATTGCCTTGTCGGCAAACTACTTGACGTACTATGATGATTTGGGTAGTTGATTTATGTGAAGTATGAGCATATCAATCTACATGTGATCAAAGTGAAAGTATGTGTTCTTCTATTGATATTAGATGATCATGTTAGACTATGACTATGTCTTTGTATGTGTAGTCTTAGAGTTCCAACTTGACTATATGAGTCTATGATGGTTATATTGATGATGTTATAGTAATGTATAGGATGACATAAAGATGATAATGGTCATTCCTAAGTGCTTCAAAGAATGATATGCTATATGTAATAAATTAAAGAATGTTGTGTCTTGTTTTGATAGACTTGTGTCCCTTACTTGATACATGTATGAATTATATGTGAATATGAGATGTCTTGACTAGGTAAGCTTAGCGCACCCTGTCATGTATGAATGAATGATATGTGAGGCCTTAAATAATGTTAAGAAGGTCATGTACATGGAATCTTAAACCTAGTGGTGAGGTTATGAAATTTGAAGTCGAGAGCCGTAATGGTATCCTTCTTGTAATGAATCATGGACTTTGCGTTGATTCACTGGAACGACATCATATCATCCTTAGGAAATTCAGTATGATCTATCTTTGTCGCCATTGTAAGGTAGCCCTAGTGAACCTCTTTGGTAGGGTAAATGTGATTGGGTTATGAACTTGATATGGAACCTCTTTATATAAACCTTTAATGTAAATGACTCTATGAGAACAAAGGCTATCCACTAGTGAGTATGTTATGGGAAGTAGCTCTACTTGAGAATGAGACTAGAGTACAATGTACCTCTACTTGAGAATGAGACTAGAGTACATAAAAGCCCGTCATATTCCTTAACCATCTGCCTACATGGGATGTGTCCTAGTTCTACCCTTTGTAAGTAAAACACCATCATCGGAGTATGTTAGAACTAAGGATTACATGTTTAGCTATCACGGTCTATGTCAGTTATTGCCTATTCTCATCATGTGGGATAACTACTAATATTGGACAAGTTCTATGAACTTTAGGTGGTGGTATGGGACGCCATCTAGATATTGCACAATAGGCTTTGAAAATGTTAGTGAGAGTACCTAGGTCTTGTCCAAGACCATTACTTGAATGTCCTAATGTGATGAATTAGTCTTAAATGAACTAATGAATGTAATGACTTAAGTGAATAAAACATGTTAAATGAATAAGTACTTATTGTCACATCCGGGGAGCACCCCCTAGACGTAACTGGCGTCGTCGTCCTCTTTGATGACTAAGACTAGCCTCTTAGCATACATCATTACATTCATAGGTTAAATGCGGAAAATTTAAAACTTTTTATTCTACATTGAGGTTTACATAGACCTCTACCTACACATAATGTTTTCATATCGAGTATACATAGACCCTTCGTATAAGAAGTTTACATAGTCTTAAACTTTTATTGCACATATAAAGTATAAGATAGTCTCATAAGAAGTCTATAACATTGTCTCATATTAAACCATCTAGATAAGAGTATCACAATTTGGGAATATCCCTTACATTAACAATTATAGACACATATAGGCATTACAATTATAGTACCAAAATGAAAGAGAATGAACAAAGTGTCATTAACACTAAACAACATTCAATAGGTAGATAATGGTATCGTCCTCGGAAAGTGAGGACCTACCGAACTTGGAAGATAAGAATCAAAGTTGTCTTCAAAGCCTTCCCTAATATCAACGGCAGGATCCTACATTTGTAGTAAACATCAAATATTGGTTAGTACGCACTTGTACAAAGTATAGGTATATGCATATAAAACAAGTGAAGTCATGCTAAAGAGGACATTTCATCAAAAACCATGCTAAAGTACTTTGAAAAGCCTTATGCACAATCAAGAACCCACATAAGCAAATAATCACATAATCCATAAGTCAAACCCATGTACAACACAAGACCAACATCAAAAAGTTAGAGTCAAGTAAACATATACAAGAGTTCATAATATCATAATATAAGCAAGACCCTTACTCATTACTCATCATTTATCCTACAAGTGCAATGACCAAGCAAAGCCCCATAACCTTACTCAATCAAGTAAACAAAACAAAGGATCACAAGTATTGCCCAACTCAACATAACATAGCATCCATAATAGGCATCATCAAATTTAACAACATAGACCAATAGCATGTTCATCAATGAAACTAATATCATTAAGGATCATCAACATTTAAAGTCAACATGAGCATAATATTTACTTTATAAGATCATTATATCATAAGAACATCCTTCTAGGACTTCCCCCAAAGCAAACTAGTGCAATGCCTAGGTAGAGTCCCATACCTTTACCTAGACTAAGCCAACCTCTCAAGTCACCCTATCTAGAGTTCACATCATCACTTCATTTTACATTCGGGAACATTTGCCTTAACCGATATAGACCAAAAGAGCTAAGTGTGGAATCCGGTGTTGTAAAACCATACACTGATGGAAGGTGGTCTACCGGCCAATGTAGACCCAAACATAAACATATCTTTCTAGGTGGATCCACTAACTAATCTTCTTATGGTGGCAGCATAGTTCTAGAACTAGGAAATATGTATGAACCCTCTACATGCCTAAGGCATTGGAGCCTCATCTTATGAGAGTCCATTGGGCGAGTGTCCCTTATAGGGGAGTCAACACCTCATATAGAACTATAGGGTAAATCTTCCTCTATGGGAAGTCAACACCTCCCATTATCAAGTTCACTCGGTGCTAAACTAATTCCCTTTTTGAAATGTCTTTCTTTATGAGTCATCACTTAGATTAGGTCATAGGGCATGATCCCTTGTATAATCATTGTCATTTATCTCAATAGGTATGGCATGAGAATATCCTTTCATGGAAACCCTCATATGTGATATTAGCATATCATCATCATCATTTAATAATAAGGCACATAGTCAAGTTATCACCAACTTTATATCATTTCATCTTAAGCATAATCTCACAATCACATAGTCAAGACATTTCAATTCAACATCATACCAACACCTATGTAGGCTATTCACAAGGCATACTCTAATTGAACTACATCAGCAATCACAAGTCATCATACTTGAAGTAAAGGTTAGGATCATGGAAACTTAACAAATCTCCTTCAAAAGACATCATCATAGTCTTACCATCAACCAACCAATTACATCCATTAATAGGTGTAGTAACATCAATTAATAGTAATTAATACAAGAACTAGGTCAATTTCATCATCTCTATCCCAATTAACATCAATTCATAACCTAGGGTTAGGGGAATTAGGGTTCATCTTAAATTCATGAAGAAATAGATACAATACCAACAATACATTACCCTCGTCAATCCATACACTAATTAGAATAGTTAAAACAAGTCTAATAATCAAATCATTCTTCAATTCCAATCAATTCATGGCCAAGATCTAAGATTTTGGCAATTTGGGGAAGGGAACATGATCAACATGAAATTGCATCAATTAACATCAATTAAAAATAATCTATACTCAATTAGTCATAGGAAATCACAATTTATCATCAATTTGAAGTTTAGAAGAAAACCCGTTAGAATTGAAAACCCCGTGGAATTGGATAATTTGAAAATCAACTTTGAAAGGACCTCTTGGGGAAAGGATTCCCAAGAGTGAAGATTCCATACCATATTGAAGTTGAATCTAAGAAATTGAGGTGAAATCTTATAGAAATTGACCTCCTTCATCAAGCTATCTTCCTTCTTCAATGGAGGAATTGAGGAGAGAGAAAGTAGAGAGAGGTGAGAGCTTTTGGGTTTTGTTTTGGGAATTGGGTTTGGATGAGTGAATAATGACTTAAAATGACCCTTAGTCAATATGTAATCACCCCCTAAATTACCCAAAACACCCCTCACTTAAATGGGTCTTTATGTGAAGTCTAAATGTCAAAAATATGATTTTACCAGATCAGGGAAGTGGCTCCGCGTCGCGGGGCCAACATGAATTTAATTTACCAAATATAATTTTAGGCAGTGAGGTCTGTGTGGGCTGTGCATATCACAGCAGCCCACTGATTCTTGACTTTCGCAGGCTGCTTTGGCAGCCTGCCCACCCATGTTAAGGTCCTCCTCCATGACCCTTCGGGTGGTTATTGGGGCATCGTTATTGGACGTTTAGACCCTATATACTACACCCTACCTAACAAAAGTCCTTTTACAAGTTCTAGACTTCATTTGACCCTCCGAAACCATCCCCAAACATAGCGACGTCAACTAGTTCAATTAAGCTAGTTTCCGGATGTCATGGACGTTCTTCGACGTCTTGGCTCTAAAACTTCTTGGATGACTTATATACATTATTTTAGGTGTTAAAACAATATTTAAACCCTTAAACACTCATGTTAGGCTCTAGGTTAGGTCTTGACTTTTTGGAGTGTTACATTATCCCCCCCCCCCCCCCTTAGGAACATATGTCCCCGAATGACACTAAACTTTTAAAAGGGAAAGAATAGACTCAAGACTAGCAGCCCAACCAACAATATACGTCATCAACATGATGTACAACTCAATTCAACATAACAATATGGCATTTACATAATGTCTCAAAACATCATTTTTGCACATAATGGCTCAAGGTCACAACACGAGGAATTTACTTCTCATAACAACAAAATCAGTTCAACATATAATTAAAGAGTCAATTATGTCAAAGTTCCTTTCTCAACATATAACCATGCTCACTATCACATCATGAAGGCAACAACATACCAAATACACAAATAAGTACACAAGAGCATTTTTCCATGATAAACCATTTTAGCATAAATCTTTTTACCATAAATCTACACATCTTTGCAAAACAAGTCAAAATCACATTAATTCATTATTTTCATTATTAAGAAGAAAAACTAACCTTAATTAGCAAAGAGATATGGATAACGGGATTTTATGTCGGCCTCGGCCTCCCATGTTGCTCCCTCAACTAGGTGGTTTCTCCATAACACTTTTAGGGAGGCCACCTATTTGTTCCTCAACCTCTTCACTTGACGATCAAGGATTTCACCCGGATCCTCCTTATAGGAGAGGTTCTCCTTCACACCAAGAACTTCAGTAGGAAGAATGGACTCGGGATTACCAATGCACTTCTTAAGCATAGATACATGAAAAACCGTATGAATCGAAGATAGTTCACTAGGAAGTTTCAATTTGTATGCAACCTTACTAACCCTTTGTAAGATTTCATAAGGACCCACATAACGAGGACTTAACTTCCCTTTCCTGCCAAATCTAACCACCTCTTTCAGGGGTGAAATTTTCAAATACGCCTTATCACCTTCTTCAAATTCAAGGTCTCTTCTCCTATGATAGGCATAAGACTTTTGCCGACTATAGGCTGTTTGCAACCGGTTCCTTATGATATGAATTTTATCCAAAGACTTATAGATCAAATCGGGACCATGAAGTGAAGATTCACCAACCTCAAACCATCCAATAGGAGATGTACACCTCCTACCGTACAAGGATTCATAAGGAGCTATAGAGATTGATGAATGAAAGCTATTATTATAGGAGAACTCCAACAAATGCAAGTTCTCATCTCAATTTCCTTTAAAGTCAATGATACAAGCCCTTTGCATATCTTCAAGAGTTCGAATAGTCCATTCCGCTTGACCATCCATTTGAGGATTAAAAGCGTGCTTAACTTCACTTGAGTACCCAAACCTTTTTGAAATGATCTCCAAATTCTAGACCGAAATTGAGCACCTCTATCCGATATAATGGACAAAGGAACCCCATGAAGACTCACTATCTTGTCAACATATATCCTTGCATAGTCTTCCGCCGAATAAGTTGACTTAATGGAAATAAATTGAGCGGATTTGGTCAATCTGTCAACTACCACTCATAAAGAGTCATATTGCTTTCGAGTTCGAGGAAAACCTACTACAAAATCAATATTAACATCTTCCTAGTTCCAAGTATGAATTTGGATTTGTTGTAGTAGACAACTCGGTTTTTGGTGTTCGGCCTTCACTTGTTGGCAATTGGAACACTTTGCAACAAACTCCGCGATATCCCTTTTTAGGCCATCTCACCAAAACACTTCTCTAAGGTCATGGTACATCTTTGTAGAACCTGGATGAATAGAGTAACTGGCTTCATGAGTTTCCTCAAGGATCCTATTTCTAAAATCATCTACATTAGGCACACACAATCTCCCTTGGTATCTAAGAAAACCATCCCCCCTTGGAAGAATGACTCATTTAACTTACCAAGAACTGATTCTTTCAACTCCATCAACAATGGATCATGGTGTTGCTTAGACTTCACCTCAACCACCAAAGATGACTCGGAGTTATGATACACAACCATACCACCATTTAGAGAGCTTTCATTTCGAAACCCTAAACGAGCTAACCTATGAACATCTTTCACTAGGTTTCTCTTGGATTCTTCTAGATGGGACACACTTCCCATGGAAAATTGACTTAGATCATCCACTACTACATTAGCCTTGTCGGGGTGATAGATAACACTCATATCATAATCTTTCAACAACTCTAGCAATCTCTGTTGCTGGAGATTCAACTCCTTTTGAGTGAATACATATTGGAGACTTTTATGGTCCGTATACACATCAACATGAACCCCATAAGATAATGACTCCATATTTTTAAGGCAAATACCACGGCCGCTAACTCAAGGTCATGAGTTAGATAATTCTTCTCATGAACTTTGAGTTGCCTAGAAACATAGGCTATAACTTTGGCATGTTGCATAAGAACACACCCCAACCCGACTCGGGATGCATCACAATAGACCACAGAACCCTCAGTACCCTCTAGTAGAGTAAATACCAGAGCAGAAGTAAGACTATCCTTCAACATTTGGAAGCTCTTTTCATATGCTTCTGACCAGTCAAATTTCACATTCTTTTGGGTCAAGGTTGTCAAAGGGGAAGCAACGGATGCAAACCCGTCGACAAACCTTCTATAATAGCCGGATAGGACTAAGAAACTCCTAATATCCGTTGGAGAAAAAGGTCTAGGACAATTTTTCACTCCTTCGGTCTTTCTTGGATCAACCTCCACACAATCATTAGAGATGATATGACAAAGAAACGTTACCGCCCTCAACTAAAACTCACATTTGCTATACTTGGCAAACAATTGGTGTTCTTTAAGCACTTGTAACAAAACTCACAAATGGTTCATGTGTTCACCCTCATTCTTCAAATATACCAAGATGTCGTCAATGAACACAATGAAAAATGAATATAGGTGACTTCGAAACACCCTATTCATTAGGTCCATAAACGCCACCGGAGCATTAGTGAGACCAAAATACATTACTAAGAACTCATAGTGACCGTCTTAGAAATATCTTCACCTCTCACCCTAAGTTGGTGATATACCGATCTCATGTCAATCTTGAAAAAGTAACTCGCACCTTTGAGTTGATCAAATAAATCATCAATCCGAGGAAGAGGATACTTGTTCTTGATTGTGACTTTAATGAGTTGACGGTAATTAATACAAATTCTAAGGTACCCATCCTTCTTCTTCACAAATAATACCGAAGCACCCCATGGAGAAATACTAGGCCGAATAAAGCCCTTGTCTAGTAAGTCATTGAGTTGAGCCTTCAACTCTTTCAATTCGGCTGGAGCCATACAATAAGGAGGAATTGAAATAGGATTTGTATCCGGTAGCAAGTCGATACTAAAATCAATTTCCCATTCGGGAGAAATACCGGGAAGATCATTAGGAAAGACCTTCGTAAATTCCCTCCCTACGGGGACCGACTCAATGGGAGGAACTTCGGAGTCTAAATTTTGGACTCTTACTATACGGTATGAACACCATTTAGAGATCATCCTACAAGCTTTTAAACAAGAAATGATACAACCTCTAGGAATAGAATTTCCCTCCTTCCACTCTAAAATGGGTTCATTTGGAAAGTTAAACTTCTCCACCCTTGTTCTACAATCAATAAAAGCGAAACAAGCATGCAACCAATCCATACCCAAGATTACATCAAAATCAATCATATTGAGTTCTACTAACTCCACATGATTAACTCTATTGGGCAACATTATAGGACAATTTCTATATACTCTCTTAGAAACAACTGACTCACCCACCGGGGTAGTCACCATAAAATGTTCATTCAAGATATCGGGTAAAATGTCAAACTCTTTAGCTACTAGAGGAGTAACAAATGAAAAAGTAGCATCGGGATCAAGTAAAGAATATACATCAATATAAAATACTTTCAACATACCGGTCACCACATAGGGAGAAGTCTCTTTCTCACCCCTAGAGTGGAGAGCATAAAAGTGGTTCTTCTTCGGAGCATCATCATTTGAACCACTTGCTTGTTCACTCCAATTGTCTTGACCCTTCAAATTGCGGCAATCTCTCACCTTGTAACCCCTTTTTCCACAACAAAAACAATTGCCCATTCGAACTAAGCATTCACCAAAGTGATCTTTCCCACACTTGATACAAGTAGGCTTTTCATTAGGTTAGTTTCCACCCTTTCCCTTTTGGGACTTAGGTTAAGCCACCTTATAATCACGAGCCTTAGGGAACTTAGAAGGAACATGATTGGAGAACCTCTTCTTGAACTTAGGTTTGTGTTGAATGTCAAGACTACCCTTTGAAGAACCACCATCAAAAGACCTTGCCCTAATTGCATCTCTACTCTTCCTCTTCATCCTATTCTCTCCCACTTGTTGAGCATGAACCACGAGACCAGAAATGTTCATATTATCATGTAGCATAGCCGAATGACATTCTTCTTGTAAGTCATCCTACACTCCCGTCAAAAAGCGACTCATTTCATCTTTAGGGTCGGAAACCAAAGGAGTATATCTTGACAATTTAGTGAATTTCAAAGAGTAGTCAAGTATACTCATACCTCCTTGATGAAGGTTGATGAATTCTTCAACTTTGGGTTCCCTCTTCTCTTTAGGAAAGAAACGGTCAAGAAAAGACCTCTTGAAAATCTCCCATGTCACTGGACCCCCCCTTAAAGGCCTATTATCCCTCCATTGGACATAACAAGTTTGGGCCACATCTTTGAGTTTGTAAGTGGCTAACTCGAATTTCTCACTAGTAGTCAACCCCATGGAATAGAGAATCTTGTAGATATCAACAATGAACTCTTGGGGTCTTCCTCAACTTGGGGGGCTGTCATAGCTTGTGCTGGAGTGGTGACGGCTTGTGATTGGGTTGTAATGTCTTAGGCCATTTGGATAAACGCTTCCCTTATATCCCCATCTGCCATAAGAGGAGGAGGAACCGAAACCTTATCACCCATAGCAACTTAGTCAAGTGGAGGCACTTGGTTGTCTTGTGCTCCCGCATTAACAATGCCTTCCTTGGCCCTTCTGGTGGCTGATCTTCGAGTATTCATACCTATAACAACCATACAAGGTTTAGGTGAAAGCACACATATAGTAGACTCTAGAGGCATGGCATAGGATTACAAGAAGATGAGAGTTTCCTACGCATCACATAGTCTCTTATTCATAAGTGTGGCGCGCTTGACAATTATGAATACGAATCAACGTAGACGTGGTTTAATGAGACATAAATCCTAAAGGTATTCAACCTCATTCTCTCATACAAAGTTTGTCACATCTGGGAGCAGCCCTTAGATGTAACCGGCCTTGTCGTACTCTTTTAGGAATAAGACTAGCCTCTTAGCATACATCATCACTTTCATAGGTTAAAAACGAGGAAAATTTAAAACTTTTTATTCTACATTGAGGTTTACATAGACATCTACATACACATAACATATTCATATCGAGTATACATAAACCCTTTTGTATACGAAGATTACATAGTCTTCAACTTTTATTGCATATATATAGTATAAGATAGTCTCATAAGAAACCTATAACATTATCTTATATTAAACCATCTAGGTAAGAGTATCACAATTTGGGAATAGCCCTTAAATAAACAATTATAGCCACATATAGGATTTACAATAATAGTACCAAAATGAACAAAGTGTCTTTCTGACTAAACAACATCCAATAGGTAGATATCGGGATCATCCTTAGAAAGTGTGGACCTACCGAAGTTGGAAGCTAAGAATCCAAATTGTCTTCAAAGCCTTCCCTAATATCAATGGTCGGATCCTACATTTGTAGTAAACATCAAACATGGTTTTGTACGCACTTGTACTAAGTATGGGTATATGCATATAAAATTAGTGAAATCATGCTAAAGAGGACATTTGATAAAAAAAAACATGCAAAAGAACTTTGAAATGCCTTATGCACAATCAACAACCCAGATAAGCTAATAATCACATAATCCATAAGTCAAACAAATGTAAAACACATGACCAACATCAACAAGTAATAGTCAAGTCAGCATATACAAGATTTCATATTTTCAAAATATAAGAAAGACCCTTACTCATAACACACCATTACCCTACAAGTGCAATCACCAAGCAAAACCCCATAGCCTTACTCAATCAAGTAAACCAAACAAAGGATCACAAGTAATGCCCAACTTAACATAACATAGCATCAATAGTAGGCATCATAATATTTAGCAATATAGACCAATAGCATGTTCATCAGTGAAACTAACATCATTAAGGATCATCAACATGTAAAGTCAACAAAAGCATAATATTTACTATATAAGATCATTATAGCATAAGAACATCCTTCTAGGACTTCCATCAAAGCCAACTAGTCCAATGCCTAAGAAGAGTCCCATGCCCCTACCTAGACTAAGCCAACCTCTCAAGTCACCCTATCTAGAGTTCACATCATTACTTCATTTTACTTTCGGGAACATTTGCCTTAACCGACATAGACCACATGAGCTAAGTGTTGAATCTGGTATTGTAAAACCTTACACCGATGGAAAGTTGTCAAGACCGGGATCTAGACCATAGTCGAAACCGGCGTCGTTGACCTCTCATGGGTCGAAGACAAGCCCACATACGTCATCATTACATCGTATAGGTTAATTTTAGCCGAAAATTTAAAACTTTTGTTTGCTTTGAAGTATACATAGACTTCATAGTAAGAAATATAATATATCACATCAGTTCACCACAACCATCTAATAATGAGATATTCAAATGAAGGAATAGTTCATAACTGCATAAATATAAAGTTGCCAAAATGGCACCAATACAACATCTGAAATAAATAAGAAAGAAACGCTATTGGAACACTCTCCACTAGCTCATGCCTACGTCTAAGCTAGAATATAAAAGATAAGCATCCTCGAAAGCATGAGGGCCTACCAAGTCCGGATGAATTCTCCACGTCCGGATAGCTCCAACGTAGTCTCGTAAACTCTAGCGTCCACCTGCACCTGCACCTAAAAGTATTGTATTGTATGGGATTAGTACACACTTGTACTAAGTGTGGGTGTATGCAAGCACACACCAAAGACATGCATGATTAAGAAGAGCTCTCTCTTAACGACATGAGTTATGGAAAGTCAAGTTAGTGGACTTTCCAAATTGGATTAGGAAAGTCATGCTATGAGAGTAACATGCATCATTATTCTTTTCATATTGCACACAACATATAACATATTTCATATAGCACGTACATATACCACATATCATTCGTTCATATGCCATGAGACCTTGGAATCATGGACTTAACATTAGGACTTCACAAAATAAGGGCTCAACATATGGGACCTCAACTAGGGAGCCTTCTGTAGCAAACACAGAGTCTGCTTCATTCATTCATGCATACTTCATTTTCATTCGTTTCATTCATCCATAGACTGGTGCAATACCAACTATACCTAGGATGTATTTTAAAACTCTCATCGGGTTCACTGTGCAATGACCAAGAATGACCTAGTGTCATTACTTGAGTCTAGTTCACCTCTTGATTATCCTAACCAAACACCTCGGGTATCATTCATTTCATATTGTGCATTACTGAGGCTGGCCTCATTCTTTCTTTGGGAACTTTAACTTTAACCGACATAGATCATGTGAGCTCCACGAAATATTGTGTCTACCCCACCGAAAAGAGGTAGAATCACCGGCCAAAGTGAAACCAAAACATGCTAGCGTATATAGGGAATTGAACCCTGCTAGATCCCTATGTTGGATGCATAGGTTCAAAGACTAGGAGATATAAGGAGACCCATACCCTCCTAAATGAACAGTCTCATATCATGAGATTTACACGAACCTCTGCCTTCCCGAAAGAAGGAATCGCGACTCATAGCTAGCCTATCGGTGCTCCGTATAAAGTTCCAGTACATTCATCTCACACATCATAGAAATTGGCTTCTATCATGAGGGCATCATTGCTCATTAGATGATTTTTCATCTCATCATTAGTATTAAGTAAGCATTAACTTTAATACTTTAATTAGAGTGTTCATAGAGACTGGTCTCTTCATTAACTTTACACTCTCATAGGTGAGTACGTTTTGGTAACATTTACTTAGGCTCATTTGAGATCGCTCTCATCTTTCACATTAGCCTCTCATCATGTTGTCACCACATTAATTAGCTTTAGAACAATCGCTCTTCATAGTTACTCACCCCTCTACGTGAATGTTCATTTCATCATATGCCAATGCACATGGCCTTCTTAGTGTATTTCACACTCTTACTTAACCCTTCTAGGGTCACATAATTCATCACATAACATCTTAGGTTCACTTACTTAATAAACGTATGCTGGACTTATGAGTCCACACACAGAAGCCATGAGGCTTCATTCATAGTTCATTTAAGTGATTCATATTACCAAAGATTATGTGGTACAATACTTATGCATCTTGTAAGTATGCCAGGGTCTCAATTTTGATTCCTATAGGCAGCATTCATTAATTATTTAATCACGTAAGACTTATGTGTCAATACCAAATTGGGCAAGGGAACCCTATTTCAAATCCCTTGTATAACACTTAGTTAGTTTTCTTTATAATTTTTGTTGACATAAAATTCTTGGCTAGGGAACCCGAGATCCATCCCCCACACTTACACTTCCTTTCTTTCTTTTCTTGATTGCTTTGTCTTAAATATTTCGGCCTGGGGACCCAAGATTGAATCCCCACGCCCACATTTCTTTCATTTTCTTTCTTTACTTGATTCCTTCGTTTATACCAAGAGGGTGTGGGATCGATTCCCCACAACCTCAATTTTTCCTTTATTTAAATTTTCCTTATCTTCCTTGTTTATCCGAGAGGTTGTGGGTTCTATCCCCACATGCCTCATTTTTTTTTATTTCATTTTTTTCCTCTCTCCCTCACCTATCCAAGAGGTTGTGGGTTCGAACCCCACACGCCCCATTTCATTTTTTTTTATTTTCCTCCTAACTTTTCACTTGAGCTTTACCCCATTTCGAATCCCCCTTACCTCATTTTTATTATTTAATTTTTTATAACTTGTATACGGTGAGGTCTTGGGTTCAATCCCCAATGACATCATGCATTTTAATTTTTTTTTAAAAACTCAAATGTTTTACAGTAAGTGGCCGAACCAAATTTCCAGAATGCTGGAAATTTGTTCACCTTTTTGCACTCCATTTTCTCAACCTTTTATACGTTAGATTTATGACAATTTTCGTGTAGCATCTAGTGCATCTTTAGGTGCGTTTTCATGGTTACTTTTGATCACGATTTTTCACTCAATTTAGCAACATTACACTAACATGAACATCACGATTTTAACATATTCATACACGTAAAATACAACAATTTAACATGCCAAATTTCACGCTTCAAACTGAGAGCAAAATCACAGTACACACATGCACCCAGAAGTTAACATATTACATATTTTCGGAAACACTTTGTCATTTCTCACATAATTTCCGAACACACGTACAAACACATAATCACAATCAGCCCTAAAATCATCTACCAGAAGTCATACCAACGCATGCATCGATTCTTTCAGAGGATCTAATGATAGGGGCATGCAACAGGGACAACCTTCGTTTTTTTCGATTGAGATTAAACTGAACCTTAGGGGTCTCTTGGGAGAGGGACCAAGAGGGAATAAAACCCATACTTTAATGTCGTTCAACACTTGTTTCAATGCTGCCAATTCTCACGAAACCAAGCCTCACCACCAAAACCCCAGCACAATCCCGTCGAGGAACCCCTTTTTGCTTTACGTTTTCAGATCGTCTTTACTTTTGAGTTTTAGCGTTCAAGTTCTTGTGGAAGTTATATGTAGCGTATTGATGAAATGAACTTGGTTCTAATTGACTTAGGGAATGAGTGATGAGCTCATGTGTGTTGTGAGAAGGAGGTACCTCATGATGAAATTTTTAGCCTATGTGTGATAAATTGAGTTTTGAAGTTTGCCTTATCGAAATGTTGTGATTCATGCTAATTTGATATTGTGAATTGGTTGAGCTACTAGTCTTGAGTCTTTTCCTTCCTTTAAAAGAGTGTTTAGTGTCATTCGGGGACGAATGTTCCTAAGGGGGGGGGATAATGTAATATTTCGAAATTTCAAGGCGTGTTGTAAAACTTAACGTAGGTTCCATGAGGTCTAAAAACTATTCTAAGTTGATTTAGATGTAGATAGTCTATTTAAGGTGTTTAAGAACCAAAATATTCAAGAACGTCCATGACGTCCGGCAAGTTGGTTCACAAGAGTGCTAGGATGTCTTAGCCATTTGACTAGGTTTTAGGAGTTGGAATCGATCAAAATTAGGTAAAAATATGTGTAACGCGTGTTAAATATGTTTCATGGTTGAAACGTCCGGGTACGACTCCCCAAGGACCAACCAAGGGCTCTTGAGAGGACCTTTGAGGTTTGGATGCAACACGGCCTGGCATTGTGCATCAATGGAGGGGTCGACGGGGTGTGAGTGGATCGACGGGGCTTCGAGGCCACCGTCGTCCCACACTTAGAAAGTTTCAAGGAATCCCTTTCTTCCATAGCTACTGTTCCAGGCGATGGAGGGGGATGACGGGCCGTCGACTCACAGACGGACCGTGGTCGAGGTCTCACCTGTGAGGGCCCAACTCACTGCTAAGATTTCTAAAATGACTTCATTAATTAATTAATTAATTTTGGTGGTTAGTTGGGGGATTAGGAATACTAATTATGTAATTTAACCCCTCATATAAATACCCCAACCCGTATTAGCCTAAACTCAACTCTCAAAATAAACTCTCTTCCTTCTCTCTACTTTCTCTCTCTTTTGAAATACACCATAGGAGTTTAGCTTGGGAGGTGAATTGGGGGATGGTTAAGGACGAATTCACCATCAAAGGGTCATCCAATTTTAAGGTATGGGATCTAATTCACCTTTGAGACTTCTTTCCTCAAAGGGCTCCTTCAAAGGTTTTACAAAAGTTGAGTTTTCAAGTGGGTTTCATTCAATTACGAAATTGATGTTATGAATTGAGTTGTTTATACTTTCTTAAGGGTAAAATGAGTAGATTATCATGTAATGTAACTTAATTAGGATGAATTGAGATGGTTTGGTCTAGATTGTAGATTATGACCCTTAACCCTTAACCCTAAGCATGATCTTGATATGAATCATGATGGGTTTTATGTAATTGATTTTATTATTGGTTAAATCATCCTTAATGGTTGTTATTACCTTGATCATGAATCTATAGTGATTAATTGAAGTCCTTCATGCTAATCCTTGAGTATTGATCTAGGTTAAAAAGATAGACTTAGATAACATGTTTTCAAGCTTTGATTTAGCATTGAATTATGGTGTAGTGATGCTTCTAAATTCACTATTATGATTGGTTGTTGAATTACATTGGTGTGATAATTCAAATTGGGTTGATCTATGGGTTGATGGTAAGGCCTTTTATGATGAACTATGGAGGAGAGTTTGTAAGTGTTGACTATCCTAATTCTCACTTTAATTATGGTTAATTGTCATCAAGTTATGATGTTGTATTGAAGTATACCTTGTTTAGAGTGATAGGATGGTATGATGATTGAATTAAAATGTCTTATGCTTTTGTTGTGAGGTTGCTTAGGGTGTACATGCTATAAGAATGATGTCATGTAATTATGCACCCTATTATGATGTGATATGCAAAAGGGTTGACCTCACTTATATGAATTGTGAATGAAGGGACTATTTCTCATACAATTCTTATTGAGTTATTATGATGAATATACAAGGGCTAGATCCTATGACTTAAGCTAAGTTATGATTATAATAAGATTAAAGGCATTTCAATAAAAAGGGACTTTGTTTAGCACCGAGTGAACGGGACAATGGGAGGTGATGACTTGTTCATAAAAGGAAAGATTCATCCTAAAGTTGCCCGTGTGATGTTAACTCCCTTGCTTATGGGGTATGTCATCTAAGGGATTCCTATGAGGAGCGGCCCATTTACCACATGGTATAAATAGGTAGATCTACCTCTTAGTTCTTGAACTATGTTGCCACCATAGGATACTATCTAGTTGATCCACCTAGATAGCTACGTTTATGCTATGTTCTACCTTGGCCGGTAGACCACCTTCCATCGGTGTAAGGTTTCATGACACCGGATTCCACATTAGCTCATGTGGTCTATGTCGGTTAAGTCAAGAGTTCCCTAAACTAAAAGGAATGAATGAAATATAAACTAATTAAAGTAACTTGATGTGTTTGACTTTAGCTTAGGTAGGGGTATGGGACTCTACCTATGCCTTGCACTAGTTTGCCTTGATAGGAACTTTGAGGAGTTAATATTAGGTATATGAATGATGATATAATGTAAATGACTTTATATGTTGAATAAGATGCGTATGAATATGAAATTGGTTATCATTGTTAAAGAAAGAATACTATATGAGATGGAAGACTATGCTATGTGAAGTGAATTGCTAATTATGATCTTTGGTAGGTTACTTGATTAAGTAGGGTTATGGGGCTTTGCTTGGTCATTGCACTTGTGGCTACTTAAGGATTATAGTTGGTTGGTTTTCTTTGCTATTACATGATTTACTCTTATTAATGTTTGTGATGTTATTACTTGATGATAGAGTTATATAGGATTATGGGTTTAAGTATGATGATATGCATATGATATAATTAACTAGTTTAGTATGTTTAAAGGATTGGTTTAAATAACATGATTTCATTAAATGTTCCTTTTTAGCATACTTTGATGGTATTTGTGCATATGGTCTCATACTTAGTACATGTGGCGTACTAACCCCATTTTCTCCCTCTTTCCCAAACATTTTAGGTTCCGGTCGTTGAAGTTTGAGTTGAGGTGATTTGAAGGAAGACTTGGATATACTATCATCCAAGTGGTAGGTCCTCATTTTCCGGAGGACGATGCCAATATTCTCTTATGAAGTTACTTAGTTACTACAACTTTTGTATTGACTCTATTTCTTATTTGAGACAAAGTTGTATAAAACCTATATGCGGCTTACTTTTATTGATGTAGGGCTATGCCCAATGTTATTGTTCTCGTTTAGATGGTTTATGAGATGAGACGGATTTATGACTCTATTTATTCATTATATAAGTGTGTGAAATAAAAGTAGAAGACTATGTAATCTTCTTATACGAACGAGTCTATGTATACTCGATATTATTATGATTATGCGTATGTAGAGGTCTATGTAAACCTCCGATTAGATGTAGTTGAAAAGTTTTAAATTCTTCCGTATTTTTAATCGATGAATGCAATGATGTAAGACAAAGAGGCTTGTCTTAGTCCTCAAACAGGACGACGATGACGGTTACGTCTAGGGGGTAAACCCGGATGTGACAGGTAGCTTAGGATTAGGAGATTTAGGTGGAGACTTAGTCAAACTAGGACTTCTCCTTAACTTATTAAAAATCTGAATTTTCAAAGGGTAAGCGAAATGACAACCAAGCCCCTACAAAAATCAGATTATAATCATCAATTTAATCGATCTAAACATTGCTTCCACCAAGGCTCGAACACGGATAAAGCCTCCATCGCGAAATGGGTCATTCCGGGTCGACCAGACCCAAACCGTTCCTCTAATTAAATTAATTAATTAATTAATTAATTAGGGTAATTACAATATTACCCCTAGCTTGGAAAAAACCACTTTACCCCTAGACCCTCCAAACCTAAGATTACCCCTTTTAAGTCCGGTAAAACTCATGCGGGTGAATCTCTTTAATTTGGGTGCCCTACATGGTTGGTTCTCACCTTGCCTAGCTCAACTAACTCACCAAGTTGGTTGGCTTGGCTAGTGCATAGGTTCTGAGGTCTGGTTCTACGCGCAACAAGCCGTGTGAACCCGGTCTAATCCAGGCATTCTAGGTACGTTTAAGCATTACTTAGCATAGTCATTTTCAGGTTGTTACATTATCCCCTCTTAAGAACATTCATCCCCGAATGACACTTCTAATTATCTTGTACAATGACAGTCATATCATAACATAAGTACTTTACACAGTCAAGCAATATCAATAAAGAATAGAGGAGACAAGGAAACTTAGACTTAAGAGTAAGGAGTCTAACCTCAAGAGATGAAAAGATGAGGATAGCGGGATCTCATATAGGCCTCGGCCTCCCACGTAGCACCCTCAACAAGATGGTTCCTCCACAATACCGTCACTGTGGCAACCTCCTAGTTTCTCAGCCTCTTTACCTGCCGGTCTAAAATCTCAATAGGAACCTCCTCATAGGACAAGTGTTCATCAACCCCCAAACCTTCAACATGCAGAATCCATGATGGATCACCAAGGCAATTCTTTAACATAGAGACATGAAAGACTGGATCAACAAAAGCTAGCTCCACAGGCAATGCTAACTCATAGGCCACCTCAACCACACGCTGTAGAATCTCTTATGGCCTGACGTACCTCGGACTCAACTTCCCCTTCCTGCCAAACCTCATCACCCCCTTCATGGGTGATATCTTCAAGTATACTTGGTCACCAACATCAAACTCTAAGGGCCGCTTCCTGTTATCTGCATAAAACTTCTGCCGACTGTAAGCAGTAGCCAACCTATCCCTAATCACCCTGACCTTCTCTAAGGCCTCATGAATGATCTCTGGACCCAAAATGGATGACTCTTCAACCTCGAACCACCCAAATGGAGACCTACACCTCCTACCATACAGTGCCTCAAATGGTGCCATCTCAATACTGGAGTGATAGCTGTTATTATATGAGAACTCTATCAATGGAAGATGGTCGTCCCAACTACCTATAAAGTCGATCACACACGCCCTCAACATGTCCTCCAATGTCTGAATGGTGTGCTCTGCCTGCCCATCTGTCTGAGGATGGAAGGCAGTACTGAGCTTTACCTGCGTGCCTAAGCTTTTCTGGAAGGATCTCCAGAAATGCGAAGTGAACTAAGCTCCTCTATCTGAAATGATAGACAAAGGAATCCCATGCCACCTCACAATCTCATCAATGTAGAGTCTTGCATAATCCCCGGCCCTGTAAGTAGACTTCACAGGGATAAAGTGGGTAGACTTAGTCATCCTGTCCACAATAACCCATATGGAGTCATGTTGTCTCCTAGTCCTCGAAAGACCAACCACGAGGTCCATGTTAATGGCCTCCCACTTCTTAGTCGGAACCTCAATCATCTGAGTGAGACCACCAGGCTTAAGGTGCTCCGCCTTAACTTGCAGACAATTAGGACACTTGGCCACATACTCAGCAATGTCCTTCTTCATGCCATCCCACCAATAGATATGCTTGAGTTCATGATACATCTTGGTGGAACCTGGATGTATCGAATACCTGGAACCATGGGCCTCTGCAACAATCTTGGTTTGCAAATCATCCACGTCAGGTAGACACAGTCTGTCCTAGTACCTAAGTATGATGTCACCTCCCAAAGAAAAGGACTCATTCATCTTCATCAGTAGTGAGTCCTTCAACTCCATCAAAACAGGATCAAGATGCTGACCCTTATTGACTTCAACTACCAAGGATGATTCAGAACTAGGGTGAACTGAAACACCCCTGCTAGTAGAAGCCATCAACCACGCAGCCAGTCTGGCCAGTCTGTGTACATCCTTCACCAACTCCTTCTTTCCATCATCAACGTGGGTTGTACTCCCCATTCTCAACCTGCTAAAAGCATTAGCTACAACATTTGCTTTCCCTGGATGGTAGTGGACACTAATATCATAGTCCTTCAATAGATCCAACCATCTTCGCTGACGTAGATTCAACTCCCTCTGTGTGAACACGTACTCAAGACTCTTGTGTTCTGTGAACATATCCACGTGCACTCCGTACAAGTAATGCCTCCACAGCTTCAATGCAAACACCACAGCTGCCAACTCCAGGTCATGAGTGGGATAATTCTTCTCATAAACCTTGAGCTGTCTGGACGCCTAGGCTATCACCTTACCACCCTGCATAAGAACACAACCCAAACCAACCCTAGATGTGTCAAATAAACAGTGTAATGCTCACCACATATAGGTAATGTAAGCACTGGGGCTGAAGTGAGTATGTCCTTGAGCTCCTAGAAACTCTTCTCACAAGTCTCCGCCCATTTGAACTTGGCTTTCTTCTTAGTCAAAGCAGTCAGTGGGGCAGCAATGGAAGAAAAACCCTTCACGAACCTGCGGTAGTAACTAGCCAATCCCAGAAAGCTACGGATATCGGTGGGAGTAAGAGGTCTTGGCCAGTTCTTAACATCCTCAGTCTTCCTAGGGTCCACCTCCACACCCTGATCGAACACAACATGACCTAGGAAGGTCACTGATCTAAGACAGAATTCACACTTGCTGAATTTGGCATACATCTGATGTTGTCTAAGTACCTGCAAGGTTAGTCTTAAATGTTGTTCATGCTCTTTCTTGGTCTTAGAGTAGATGAGGATGTCATCAATGAATACTATGAAGAAAGAATCATGGTATTCATGGAAGACTCGGTTCATGAGGTCCATAAATACAGCTGGTGCATTAGTGAGACCAAATGACATGACTAGGAACTTATAATGACCATAACGGGTACGAAAGGCTGTGTTTGAGATATCTTCATCCCTAACCATAAGCTGATGATACCCGGAACGAAGATCAATCTTCGAGAAAAAACTAGACCCTTGGAGCTGATCGAATAAGTCATCTATTCTGGGAAGTGGATATCTGCTCTTTATAGTGACTTTGTTGAGCTGTCGATAATCGATACACATCCTAAGGGTTCCATCTTTCTTTTTCACAAATAGCACTGGAGCGCCCTAAGGGGATATGCTCGGCTGGATGAAGCCCTTATCAGTTAGATCTTTTAAGTGCAGCTTCAAACCTTTGAGTTCAGCTGGAGCCATTTTGTAGGGAGGAATTGAAATTGGTTTGGTATCAGGATCTATGTCGATACCAAAATCAATCTCTCAAGGGGGAGGGACTCTAGGCAAATCATCGGGGAAAACATCTTGGAACTCATTCACTACAGGCACAGAGTCTATGGAAGGAATGTCATGATCTAGATCATTGACACTGACAAGATGACATAACAATCCCTTGGACATCATTTTATTAGCTTTTAGGTTCGAAATCACGGGACTTGAACGACTCAAATTGTACACCTCCCAGACCATCTCTAATTCATTAGGGAAATGGAATCTCACAACCCTACTATGACAATCCATGAAGGCATAATATTTATGGAGCCAGTCCATACCAAGTATCATATCAAAGTCATTTATGGGTAACTCAACAAGGTCTACACACATAGTCTTACCACATACTACTATTGGGCAGTCTTTATGAACCCTATCAGCTCTCACATTTTCTCCTAAGGGAGTACTAACTAAAATAGGATCATGCAAAACCTTAGGTAGTGTTCCAAAAGTAAGAGAAAGCGAGGGAGTCACAAAAGAAAGCATAGACCCTGGATCAAGTAAAGCATAAACAGATGTTGAGAAAACTTGCAGCATACCTGTGACCACATCAGCAGACTTCTCCTGATCCTCCCTGCCCTTCAAGGCATAGAATTTGTTCCTCTTAGGAGGCTCGGCTGCAGTAGCATTTTGCGGGTTAGGCCTAGGCTGAGAATTACCTCCAGCCTAACCTCTATTCTGTGGGCAATCCCTGACCATGTGTCCGCTCTTTCCGCAACTGAAGTGGGCATTTGTGCCTAGTCTGCACTCTGTACTGTGAATACGGCCACACTTGCCACATTCCTTTCTGGGATGCTGCACATCACCTCTATTGCCCTTCTTTGGCTGGGGTCTGCCTCCTCTAGGTGTTGCACTCCTATGAGAGTTAGAGTTCCCTGAACTTTGATGCCCTCTCTTAAATCAGGGCTGATCACGAACTCCAGAAGTGCTCCTGCCAGTGCCTCTACTGGAACCTGTATGGTCAAAAGGGTTAGGCCTCCTGACCTCACGGACTCTCCTCTTCTTCCGGCTGTCCTCAAACTGTTAGACCTGTACCATAAGCCTGGACAAGTCCATGCTATCATGGAGCATCGCAGCCCGACACTCCTCCTCCAATTTCTCTGAGATCCCGATTAGGAACCTGCTCATCTCATCCCTGCTGTTCGACATAAGAGAAGTGGCATACCTGGAAAATTTAACAAATTTAAGGGAATAATCCCTGATAGTCATCGAGCCCTGCTTAAGGTTGATGAACTCCTCAACCTTAGCCTCTATCAACTCTCTGGGGAAGAACCTCTCCATAAAAGCTATCTTAAACAACTCTCATGTGATCGGACCTCCGCCCAATGCCCTGCTATCCTGCCACATCTTGCACCAAGCATGTGCAACATCCTTCAACTAGTACGAGACCAGCTCAGCTTTCTCAATCTCTGTGGCCCCCATCGCCACCAGAATATTCTAGACCTCCTCCATGAACTCCTGAGGGTCCTCTGGAGTCTTAGATCCTGTAAAGATTGGAGGATTCATCCTTGAAAAATCTCGCAACCTGTTCGCCATGTTGTGGGCTGGTGGGTTCTCCCGCTGAACCTCATGTATGTTGGCCTGGGCCGTCATAGCCTGAGCTTGCACAGTGATGGCTTGAGCCATCTGTGCCAAAGCTGTCCGCACCTCAGCATCAGTCAACCCAGCTGGGTTAACTGGCATGGCCACTCCTGCATCTGGAGCCTGGGGTAAAACTTGGTTGTCCCTAGCAGCTGCTCCTACTCTTCCCCGACAGCGTTCCCCCTTGTGTTAATTTTCTGAAAAAATAAGAATTGATGTTAGATACGCTCATAACACCAAGAAATTAGACATTAAGGAAAGCACGATAAGATCAGAAGAAGTGAAATTTTCCTACGCATCATGCAGTCTCTAATTCATGATAGGAGTGCACTTCACTACCATAACTTAGAAACTACTCGATGTGGTTGATGTGAACTTATTATCCTTGGAATTTAATCTAATGCTCTGATACCACGTTTGTCACGACTGGGGTCTAGACCCTAGTCGAAACCAGCATCGTTGACCTCTCAAAGTTCGCATACAATCCTACATACGTCATTATTACATCGTATAGGTTAATTTTAGCGGAAAATTTAAAACTTTTCTTTGCTTTGGTATACATAGACTTCATAATAAGAAATGTAATATATCACATCAGTTCACCACAACCATCTTATAATGAGATATTCAAATGAAGGAAATAGTTCATAACTGCATAAATATAAAGTTGCCAAAATGGCACCAATACAACGTCTGAAATAAATAAGAAAGAAACGCTAGTGGAACACTCTCTACTAGCTCATGCCTACGTCTAAGCTAGAATATAAAATATAAGCATCCTCGAAAGCATGAGGGTCTGCCAAGTCCGGATGAATGCTCCACGTATGGATAGCTCCAACGTAGTCTCGTAAACTCTAGCGTCCACCTGCACCTGCACCTAAAAGTAGAGTATTATATGAGATTAGTACACACTTGTACTAAGTATGGGTGTATGCAAGCACACACCAAGGACATGCATGATTAAGAAGATCTTTCTCCTAACGACATGAGCTATGGAAAGTCAAGTTAGTGGACTTGCCAAATCGAATTAGGAAAGTCAGGCTATGAGAGTAACATGCATCATCATTCTTTTCATATTGCACACAACACATAACATATTTCATATAGCACGTACATATACCACATATCATTTGTTCATATGACATGAGACCTTGGAATCATGGACTTAACATTAGGACTTCCCAAAATGAGGGCTCAACATGGGACCTCAACTAGGGAGCCTTCTATAGAAAACACAAAGTCTGCTTCATTCATTCATGCATACTTCATTTTCATTCGTTTCATTCATTCATAGACTGGTGCAATACCAGCTATACCTAGGATGTAGTTTAAGACTCTCATCAGGTTCACTGTGCAATGACCAAGAATGACCTAGTGTCATTACTTGAGTCTAGTTCACCTCTTCATTATCCTAACCAAACACTTTGGGTATCATTCATTTCATATTATGCATTACTGAGGCTGGCGTCATTCTTTCTTTGGGAACTTTAACTTTAACAAACATAGATCATGTGAGCTCCATGAAATCATGTGTCTACCCCAAGCCAAAAAGAGGTGGAATCACCGGCCAAAGTGAAACCAAAACATGCTAGCGTATATAGGGAATTGAACCCTCCTAGATCCCTATGTTGGATGCATAGATTCAAAGACTAAGAGAAATAAGAAAACCCATACCCGCCTAAATGGACAGTCTCATCTCATGAGATTTACACGAACCTCTGCCTTCCCGAAAGAAGAAATTGCGACTCATAGCTAGCCTATCGGTGCTCCGTATAAAGTTCCATTACATTCATCTCACACATCATAGAAGTTGGCTTCTATCATGAGGGCATCATTGCTCATTAGATTATTTTTCATCTCATCATTAGTATTAAGTATGCATTAACTTTAATACTTTCATTAGAGTGTTCATAGAGACTGGTCTCTTCATTAACTTTACACTCTCATAGGTGAGTACGTTTTGGTAACATTTACTTAGGCTCATTTGAGATCGCTCTCATCTTTCACATTAGCCTCTCATCATGTTGTCACCACATTAATTAGCTTTAGAACAATCGCTCTTCATAGTTACTCACCCCTCTACGTGAATGTTCATTTCATCATATGCCAATGCACATGGCCTTCTTAGTGTATTTCACACTCTTACTTAACCCTTCTAGGGTCACATCATTCATCACATAACATCTTAGGTTCACTTACTTTATAAATGTATGCTGGACTTATGAGTCCACACACACAAGACATGAGGCTTCATTGATAGTTCTTTTAAGTGATTCATATTTATCCAAGATTATGTGGTACAAGACTTATACATCTTGTAAGTATGTCAAGGTTTCAATTTTGATTCCTATAGGCAGCATTCATTAATTATTTAATCACGTAAGACTTATGTGTCAATACGGAATTGGGCAAGGGAACCCTATTTCAAATCCCTTGTATAACACTTAGTTAGTTTTCTTTATAATTTTTGTTGACATAAAATTCTTGGCTAGGGAACTCGAGATCCATCCCCCACACTTACAGTTCCTTTATTTCTTTTCTTGATTGCTTTGTCTTAAATATTTTGGCCTGGGGACCCAAGATGGAATCCCCACGCCCACGTTTCTTTCATTTTCTTTCATTACTTGATTCCTTCGTTTATACCAAGAGGGTGTGGGATCGATTCCCCACAACCTCACTTTTTCCTTTATTTAAATTTTTCCTTAACTTCCTTGTTTATCCGAGAGGTTGTGGGGTCGATCCCCACATGCCTCATTTTATTATATTTTTATTTTATTTTTCTCCTCTCTCCCTCACCTATCCAAGAGGTTGTGGGTTCAAACCGCACACGCCCCATTTCATTTTTTTTAATTTTTATCCTAACTTTTCACTTGAGCTTTACCCCATTTCGAATCACCACCTCATTTTTATTATTTAATTTTTTATAACTTGTATATGGTGAGGTCTTGGGTTCAATCCCCAATGACCTCATACATTTTAATTTTTTTTCAAAAACTCAAATTTTTTACAGTAAGTGGCTGAACCAAATTTCCAGAATGCTGGAAATTTGTTCACCTTTTTGCAGCCCATTTTCTCAACCTTTTAAACGTTAGATTTAGGACAATTTTTGTGTAGCATCTAGTGCATCTTTAGGTGCGTTTTCATGGTTACTTTTGATCAAGAGTTTTCACTCAATTCAGCAACATTACACTCACATGAACATCACGATTTTAACATATTCATACACGTAAAATACAATAATTTAACATGCCAAATTTCATGCTTCAAACCGAGACCCAAATCACAGTACACACATGCACCCACAAGTTAACATATTACACATTTTCGGAAAAACTTTGTCATTTCTCACATAATTTTCGAACACATGTACAAACACATAATCACAATCAGCCCTAAAATCATCTACCAGAAGTCATACCAACGCATGTATCGATTCTTTCCTAGGATCTAATGACAGGGGCTTGCAACGGGGACAACCTTAATTGTTTTCGATTGAGATTAAACTGAACCTTAGGGGTCTCTTGGGAGATGGACCAAGAGGGAATAAAACCCATACTTTAATGTCGTTCAACACATGTTTCAATGCTGCCAATTCTCATGAAACCAAGCCTCACCACCGAAACCTCAGCACAATCCCGTCGAGGAACTCCTTTTTGCTTTACGTTTTCAGATTGTCTTTACTTTTGAGTTTTAGCGTTCAAGTTCTTGATGAACTTTATTTTTTTTGTTCTATTCTTTTCTTTTAATGAATACTGATCGTGCAAGTGAGGTAGAAGTAGAGAGAGACGTGAGAAAGAGTGGTAGCTTAGGATTAGGAGATTTAGGTGGAGACTTAGTCAAACTAGGACTTCTCCTTAACTTATTAAAAATTTGATTTTTAAAAATCTGATTTTTCAAAGGGCTGCACACCGCACAGCATCCCACTGATTCTTGACTTTCGCCGGCTTCTTTGGTATCCTGCCCATCTTCGTGTGGTCCTTGAGGCATCGTTATTGGAATTTTAGACCCTCTGTACTACATTCTACCGAAACAAAGTCTTTTTACAATTTTTTGACTTCATTTGACCCTTTGAAACCATCCCCAAATATAGCAACGTCAACTAGTTCAATTAAGATAGTTTTCGGATGTCATGGACGTTCTCTGACGTCTTGGTTCTAAAACTTCTTGGATGAATTATACACATTATTTTAGGTCTTAAAACATTATTTAAACCTTTAAAAAGTCATGTTAGTATCTAGAGTAGGTCTTGACTTTTCGGAGTGTTACACTTATCTAGAGCAGTTAAGGGTTGTCTAGTTAATGTGTGAAGGAGGCATAAGAATTGTCACTTCGTATATTATCTAGATAATTGTTAAGAATGACTCTACTTAGGGAATATGGTTGATTATGTATACATGATCTAATACTTAGGTAGTTTGAAGGATTATTTAGGTAATCTTGAAGAGGTGAATCATGGACGTTAGCTTCTTGATTTACTTAAGTAAGTCTTTTGATATCGTTTGGAAGGAGAATGTCATATCGTCTATATGTTTTTGTATTTAGTTAGGATGATTCTATCATAGGTAGTCTATAGTATCTCTTAAGTGTGTGTGTAAGGGATTGTATGGGCGGTCGCTTCACAACTCACTCAAGTGAACCTTGGAATCACCTTTGGTAGGAGGATCTCATGTTGATGTGGTTGATGTATTGTAAGTGTGTGTATCTCATTATAGGTGGTCTTAAGTAACATTTAGGTGTGACTAGAGAGGTTGTATGGGCGGTCTCTCTTTGTCTTACTTAATTGAGTCTTAGGATAGCTTTTAGTGAGGGAATTGCATGCTATAAAGTGTATATGGTGAAGATAAGAAACTTCATTGTCCAGTAAAGGAACCTCACTATATGTAACAACCCTAAAAAATGAATAAGCTAAATGCTTAGAGTGTCAAGAATGCTTGCGATTAGACCAAGGTTCACACGGATTGATACACGTAGAACCAGACCTCAGAACCCTTACTACGGCCAACTAACTTGGGGAGTTAGTTGAGCTTGGAAAGGTTGGAACCAACCATGTAGGGCTCTCGAATACGAAGATTTAATCGAAGGAGTCTTTACCGGACTTAAAAAGAAGAAATTTTAAGTTTTGAGGGTCTAGGGGTAAAATAGTCTTTTACCAGGCTAAGGGTAATATCGTAATTACCCTAAATATATATATAATTAATTATTTAATAAGATGGAGGGGCAATTTGGGGAGAGAGATCCGAAATTGAGCTCTTGAAGTGAAGTCTTGCTCCACCCGGGTTCGAACCTAGGTGGAAGCAATGATTTAACTTGTTTTTATTTAAATTGATAAATTAATTTGATTAATTAATAATTACTGGCTGATTTAAGAAAAAGGAAAATCAGATTTTTATTATTAATTATTTATTAATTAAGATGTCTTATTTTGACTAAGTCTCAACTAGAGTCCTAATCCTAAGGAACCTCTCTCTCTCTTTCACGTTTCATCCACCTCTCCCATTTGTTTTTTTTCACGTTTCTCTGTTAACAAAGCAGCAAAAAAAAAAATCAGAAATAACAACAAAAGTTCTTCACACTTGAAGAACTTATAAGAATTCAAACGACAAAAACAATCCATAAAAGTAAAGCAAAACGTGACATTCTCGACGGGTAAGGTGGGAATTTCTGTGTTGGACGTTGGGTTGGTGGTGATTCTGGGCAGCAACTTTGAGTGTTGAAGAACACCAAGAACAGGTATGGGTTTTCTCTCTTGGAATACTTTCTCCAAGAGGAATTTCTTTCTACAAAAGTCGACATATGAAACTAGGGCTGTCCCCTTGAATGTTGAACTCCTTGTCCCTAATCTCCTTCCGGTTTCAATCCAAATTAGGTTAGAAATCATGTTGTTGGTATGATTGCTGGTAGTTAAGTAAGAAATATGATGTTCCTTGTGATTTTGTATTTAAAAATAGCAAGCATAGTCAATAATGTCAACCGAAAATGATGTGGTGCAATATGTAAATGTTTGTTGTTGTTGCTATCCGTTTTGAAGTCTTAAAGTGGTTGGTTTGATGGCTGAAATTAACGTGCATTAAATGTGTAATTCATGATGTTCATATGAGCTGTATGTGACTGATTTTAAGTGGAAAAATCTAAGCTAAAACAACAATGAATCAACACCTAAGAACGCGTTAAACGAATCGTGAAAGTACCTCAAAAACGAATGTATGAATGTTGTTAAGTAAAGGCTGGAAAATTTAACTAAATTCCAGCATTTGGTGATGAGGTTTCGGTCAAAAAGGGTGCACTACGTGCTATGTAAAAATGCAAGAAAAATAAGTGAGGTCAGCTGGGTTTGAACCCGAGACCTCACCTTCCTAAGCTACAAAAAAATGAAATTAAAGAAGTGGGGCTAAGGGGGATCGAAATTGGGCTGCTGGTTGGGAAAGAAGAGGGAAATAAATTAAACAAATAAATTGGAGGCGTGGGAATCGAACCCACGACCTCCAGTCAGCGAGTGAAAGAAGAGAAAAATAAAGAAAAGAAAATGTGAGGCGTAGGAATCGAACCCACGACCTCAATGTTGGAAAGGAGAATGGTGAAATTAAATAAGAAAAAACAAAGTGAGGCTGTGGGGGATCCATCCCACAACCTCACTGCCAAAACGCCTAACTTAATAGACTTAAAATAAAAATAAAGGAAAGGAGGTTGTGGGGGTTCGAACCCACAACCTCACAGCCTCTAGCGAAATTAAAAGAAATAATAAGGAGGCTGTGGGGGTTCGAACCCACAACCTCCCAATTTCCCAGCGAATTTAAGCATAAAATAAAAGAGGTTGTGAGGGGTTTGATCCCACAACCTCTTGGTTTGGGCGAGAAGGGGCAATGTGATGTTAATGAAAAATAAAAAGGGGTTGTGGGGGTTCGAACCCACAACCCTTCGGCCAATTTAAGAGGAAAACTAGGTAGAAAATTAATGATACGATATTAATGTTGGGATTTAATCTAGAGTTCTAATGTCGTGAATATTAAAAATAAAATCAACGAAAAATGTAAATTATATCCAAGTGATTCAAACTTGGGTTTCCCTGACCAAACTTCCGTATTGATACATAAGTCATGCGTGAACAAAATATCCAAGAATAATGCCACATACTTGGATCGAAATCAAGATCTTGACATACATACAAGATGCATAAGTCTTGTATCACATAATCTTAGAAAGATATGGATCACTTAGAAAAAATATGAATGAAGCCTCATGGCTTGTATGTATAGACACATAAGTCTAACATACGTTCAAAAGTAAGTGAACCTAAGAGGTATATAATGAAATGATGAACCCTAGAAGGGTTAAGTATGAGTGTAAGATACACTAAATGGCCAAGTGCGTTGGCATATGATGAGATGAACAATGAAATGAACAATGAAATGAACAATGAAATGATGAAACCCTAGAAGGGTTAAGTACGGGTGTGAAACACACTAAATGGCCAAGTGCATTGGCATATGATGAAATGAACATTCATGTAATAAGAGGTGAGTAACTATGAAAAGCAAAGGTGCTAATGATAATGAATGTGGTGACAACATGATATGAGGCTAATGTAAATGATGAGAGCAATCTCAAATGAGCCTAAGTAAATGTTACCAATACGTACTCACCTATGAGAGTGTAAGATAATGAATACACCAGTCTCTATGAACACTCTAACGAAGGTATTAAGCTTAACACACTTAATACTAATGATGAGATGAGAAATCATCTAATGAGCTATGATGTCCTCATACTAGAAGCCAGCTTCAATGACGTATGAGATGAATGAAATGGAACTTTATACTGAGCACCGATAGGCTAGCTATAAGCGGTGATGCCTTCTTTCAGGAAGGACGGAGGTTCACGTAACTCTCATGAGATGAGACTGTCCGGCTTGCTGAGTATGGGTCTCCTTATATCTCCTAGTCTTCGAACCTATACTGCCAATATAGGGATCTGGCGGGGTTAAATTCCCATGTACGCTAGCATGTTTTTGGGTCACCTTTGCAGGTGATTCCACCTCTTTTCGGTATGGGGGAGACACTGGATTTCATGATGCTCACATGATCTATGTCGGTTAAAGTTAAAGTTCCCAATGAATGAATGAGGCCAGCCTCAAATGATGCACATAATGAAATGAATGATACCAAAGGTGTTAGGATAGGATAATCAAAGGTGAGTTAGATTCAAGTAATGACATTAGGTCATTCTTGGTCATTGCACAACGAACCTAATGAAAGTCTTAAACTACATCATAGGTATAGCTGGTGGTTACACTGGCTTATGAATGAAATGAAATGAAGTACGTATGAATGAATGAAGCAGACTCCGTGTTTGCTAATGAAGACTCCCTAGTTGAGGTCCCATATGTTGAGCCCTTATTTTGGAAAGTCTTAATGTCAAGTCCATGATTCCAAGGTCTCATGGCATATGAATGCATGATATGAAAGAAGCTATGTGTTACGTGTTATGTGCTATGACATATGCTATATGAAGATGTTATGTGCTGTGTGTAATACGATATTTATAATGATGCATGTTACTCTCATAGCATAACTTTCCTATTCCAAATCTGGAAAGCTTACTGACTTTCCTAATCCAAATTTGGAAAGCTCATTGACTTTCCTGATCCAAATTTGGAAACTTTCCTAATCTCAATTTGGCAAGTCCACTGACTTGCCTTCCCATAATCATGTTGTTAGGGAAGAGCTATTCTTTCTCATGCTTGTCCTTGGTGTGTGCTTGCATATACCCATACTTAGTACAAGTGTGTACTAACCCTATACAACTATACTATTTTAGGTGCAGGCACAGGTGGGCGATAGAGCTACAGGATCATTGTTGCAGCTATCCGGACGTCAGCATTTATCCGGAGTTTGGTAGGTCCTCATGCTTTTGAGGATGCTACTGTTTTACATTCTAGCTTAGTTTTAGAGTTGAGCTAGTGGATCATGTTCCACTAGTGTTTCTTTCCTATTTTTATTCAGACTTTGTATTGGTGCCATTTTGGCAGTTATACACTTAATACTTATTGATCTATTTCTTTCAGTTATTTATCTCTTAAGGTTAGATGGTTGATGGTGAACTATTATGAAATGTTAAGAATGTTTAACAAATATGTTAAGGAACAAAAAGTTTCAAATTTTCCGCTAAAATTAACCTATGTAAAGTAAGAATGATGTAAGTAGGCTTATCTGCGACCTTTGAGAGGTCAACGACGCCGATCTCGTCTGGGGTCTAGATTCCAGTCGTGACAAAGTTGGTATCAGAGAACTAGGTTAAATTACGAAAATAATAAGTTCACATCAACCACATTGAGTAGTTTCTAAGTCATGGTAGTGAAGTGCACCACTATCCTGAATTAGAGACTGCATGATGCGTAGGAAAATTTCCCTTCTTCTGATCTTATCGTGCTTTTCCTAATGTCTGAGTTCTTGGTGTTATGAGCATTTCTAACATCAATACTTGTTGTTTTTCAGAGAATGAACACTAGGATAGCTAATGGTCAAAGGAGAGGAGGAGCGGCTGCTGGGGGAAACCGAGTTCCACCCCAGGCTCCAGCTGAAGGAGTGGCTGTGCCAGTTAATCCAGCTGGGTTGACTGATGCTGAGGTAGGGGAATCTCTGGCCCAGATGGCACAGGCCATTACTATGCAGGCCCAGGCTATGACTGCCCAGGTCAACCGGCAGGATGTTTAGAGGGAGAACCCACCGGTTCGTAGCATGGCTGACAGGCTGAGGGATTTCACGAGGATGAATCCTCCTATTTTCACAGGGTCTAGGACATCAGAGGATCCCCAGGAGTTTGTGGATGAGGTTCATAAGATCCTGGTGGCTATGGGGGCCACTGATATTGAGAAGGCTGAGTTGGCTTCCTATCAGCTCAAGGATATTGCACAGACTTGGTGCAAGATGTGGAAAGATAGCCGTGTCTTAGGTGGAGTGCCAGTCACATGGGAGTTGTTCAAGACAGCATTTCTGGAGAGATTCTTCCCCAGAGAGATGAGGGAAGCCAAGGTTGAGGAGTTCATCAACCTTAAACAAGGTTCTATGACAGTTAGGGAGTATTCCCTGAAGTTTGTTAAGCTATCAAGGTATGTTACTTTCTCTAGTATTTAATAGCAAGAATGAGGAGAATACTAAGTTTTGTTGAAATCATCCACGTATGCTACTTCCCTGGTTTCTAACAGCAGGGATGAGATGAGCAAGTTCCTTACAGGAATCAATGGAGACCTGGAGGAGGAGTGTCGATCTGTGATGCTCCATGATAACATGGATCTTTCCAGGTTGATGGTGCATGTCCAACAGGTAGAGGACAGCCGCAGAAAGAGAGGTATTCGTGATGCTAGGAGGCCTAAGCCTCAATATCAGGCAGGTCCCAGCCATGGAGGCCACAGAAACAACTTTGTCGTCTGTGAGCAGCCAAGGTTTAAGAAGGGACTATCCCACCAAGGAGAGTCAAGTTCACCCAATGGTCGCTATGATAGGGATTCCGAGTCCAGAGATAAGAGAAACAAGGGAATAGATACACCTAAGGAAAGGCAACCTTGGAGAAAGTGTGGCAGACAGCATGGAGGAGAGTGTATGATGGGCTCTAATGCTTGTTACCGCTGTGGAAAACCAGGTCACATGGTGAAGGATTGTCCGAATAGGAGAAGCCAAGAACAAGGGAAGGAGAGAGTTCAGCCTAATGGTCCAAATGAAGAGTCTCCAAGGAGGCAACGATTCTTCGCACTCAAGTCTAGGAGTGCAGGGGAAGGCACTTCTGATGAAGCCTCAGGTGTGTAGCCTTAATTAGTCTTTCATATATTTGACTGTGTATGGTGGTTATGCACTAGTATGAAGTTAATATGTTTGAGTCATCATGTTGGTTGCTGATTTGTATGACTTATATGGTGACTTATGTTATATGCTTTAATGAGACTAGTTCAGGAAAGAATTCTTTAGTCTATTAATATAAAGCTACTAGTAGGTTTCAAGGATGTGTACCATCATGTTAATTTGTAAATCATATATTCACCAGTGGAAGTATTGAAGTACCTATGTATGCGTACGTTCTATAGATGACATACTTATTGTTAGTAAAGAGTAGTGTCATTCGGGGACGAATGTTCCTAAGGGGGGGATAATGTAACAACCCTAAAAAAATGAATAAGCTAAATGCTTAGGGTGTCAAGAATGCTTGCGATTAGACCAAGGTTCACACGGATTGATACGCGTAGAACTAGACCTCAGAACCCTTACTACGGCCAATCCAACTAACTTGGGGAGTTAGTTGAGCTTGGAAAGGTTGGAACCAACCATGTAGGGCTCTCGAATACAAAATTTTAATCGAAGGAGTCTTTACCGGACTTAAAAAGAAGAAATTTTAAGTTTTGAGGGTCTAGGAGTAAAATGGTCTTTTACCAGGCTAAGGGTAATATCGTAATTACCCTAAATATACATATAATTAATTATTTAATAAGATGGAGGGGCAATTTGGGGAGAGAGATCCGAAATTGAGCTCTTGAAGTGAAGTCTTGCTCCACCCGGGTTCGAACCTAGGTGGAAGCAATGATTTAACTTGTTTTTATTTAAATTGATAAATTAATTTGATTAATTAATAATTATTGGCTGATTTAAGAAAAAGGAAAATCAGATTTTTATTATTAATTATTTATTAATTAAGATGTCTTATTTTGACTAAGTCTCAACTAGAGTCCTAATCCTAAGGAACCTCTCTCTCTCTCTTTCACGTTTCATCCACCTCTCCCATTTGTTTTTTTTCACGTTTCTCTGTTAACAAAGCAGCAACAAAAAAATAATCAGAAATAACAACAAAAGTTCTTCACACTTGAAGAACTTATAAGAATTCAAACGACAAAAACAATCCATAAAAGTAAAGCAAAACGTGACATTCTCGACGGGTAAGGTGGGAATTTCTGTGTTGGACGTTGGGTTGGTGGTGATTCTGGGCAGCAACTTTGATTGTTGAACAACACCAAGAACAGGTATGGTTTTTCTCTCTTGGAATCCTTTCTCCAAGAGGATTTTCTTTCTACAAAAGTCGACATATTAAACTAGGGCTGTCCCCTTGAATGTTGAACTCCTTGTCCCTAGTCTCCTTCCGGTTTCAATCCAAATTAGGTTAGAAATCATGTTGTTGGTATGATTGCTGGTAGTTAAGTAAGAAATATGATGTTCCTTGTGATTTTGTGTTTAAAAATAGCAAGCATAGTCAATGATGTCAACCGAAAATGATGTGGTGCAATATGTAAATGTTTGTTGTTGTTGCTATCCGTTTTGAAGTCTTAAAGTGGTTGGTTTGATGGCTGAAATAAACGTGCATTAAATGTGTAATTCATGATGTTCATACGAGGTGTATGTGACTGATTTTAAGTGGAAAAATCTAAGCTAAAACAACAATGAATCAACACCTAAGAACGTGTTAAACAAATCGTGAAAGTACCTCAAAAACGAATGTATGAATGTTGTTAAGTAAAGGCTGGAAAATTTAACTAAATTCCAGCATTTGGTGATGAGGTTTCGGTCAAAAAGGGTGCACTACGTGCTATGTAAAAATGCAAGAAAAATAAGTGAGGTCAGCTGGGTTTGAACCCGAGACCTCACCTTGCTAAGCTACAAAAAAATGAAATTAAAGAAGTGGGGTTAAGGGGGATCGAAATTGGGCTGCTGGTTGGGAAAGGAGAGGGAAATAAATTAAACAAATAAATGGGAGGCGTGGGAATTGAACCCACGACCTCCAGGCAGCGAGTGAAAGAAGAGAAAAATAAAGAAAAGAAAATGTGAGGCGTGGGAATCGAACCCACGACCTCAATGTTGGAAAGGAGAATGGTGAAATTAAATAAGAAAAAACAAAGTGAGGCTGTGGGGGCTAGATCCCACAACCTCACTGCCAAAACGCCTAACTTAATAGACTTAAAATAAAAATGAAGGAAAGGAGGTTGTGGGGGTTCGAACCCACCACCTCACAGCCTCTAGCGAAATTAAAAGAAATAATAAGGAGGCTGTGGGGGTTCGAACCCACAACCTCCCAATTTCCCAGCGAATTTAAGCATAAAATAAAAGTGGTTGTGAGGGGTTTGATCCCACAACCTCTTGGTTTGGGCGAGAAGGGGCAATGTGATGTTAATGAAAAATAAAAAGGGGTTGTGGGGGTTCGAACCCACAACCCTTTGGCCAATTTAAGAGGAAAACTAGGTAGAAAATTAATGATACGATATTAATGTTGTGATTTAATCTAGAGTTCTAATGTCATGAATATTAAAAATAAAATCAACGAAAAATGTAAATGATATCCAAGTGATTCAAACTTGGGTTTCCCTGCCCAAACTTCCGTATTGATACATAAGTCATGTGTGAACAAAATATCCAAGAATAATGCCACATACTTGGATCGAAATCAAGATCTTGACATACATACAAGATGCATAAGTCTTGTATCACATAATCTTAGAAAGATATGGATCACTTAGACGAAATATGAATGAAGCCTCATGGCTTGTATGTATAGACACATAAGTCTAACATACGTTCAAAAGTAAGTGAACCTAAGAGGTATGTAATGAAATGATGAACCCTAGAAGGGTTAAGTATGAGTGTAAGATACACTAAATGGCCAAGTGCATTGGCATATGATGAGATGAACAATGAAATGAACAATGAAATGATGAAACCCTAGAAGGGTTAAGTAAGGGTGTGAAACACACTAAATGGCCAAGTGCATTGTCATAAGATGAAATGAACATTCATGTAATAAGAGGTGAGTAACTATGAAAAGCAAAGGTGCTAATGATAATGAATGTGGTGACAACATGATATGAGGCTAATGTAAATGATGAGAGCAATCTCAAATGAGCCTAAGTAAATGTTACCAATACGTACTCACCTATGAGAGTGTAAGATAATGAATACACCAGTCTCTATGAACACTCTAATGAAGGTATTGAGCTTAACACACTTAATACTAGTGATGAGATGAGAAATCATCTAATGAGCTATGATGTCCTCATACTAGAAGCCAGCTTCCATGACGTATGAGATGAAAGAAATGGAACTTTATACTGAGCACCGATAGCTAGCTATGAGAGGTGATGCCTTCTTTCGGGAAGGACGGAGGTTCACGTAACTCTCATGAGATGAGACTGTCTGGCTTGCCGGGTATGGGTCTCCTTATATCTCCTAGTCTTCGAACCTATACTGCCAATATAGGGATCTGGCGAGGTTAAATTCCCATGTACGCTAGCATGTTTTTGGGTCACCTTTGCAGGTGATTCCACCTCTTTTCGATGTGGGGGAGACACTGGATTTCATGATGCTCACATGATCTATGTCGGTTAAAGTTAAAGTTCCCAATGAATGAATGAGGACAGCCTCAAATGATGCACATAATGAAATGAATGATACCAAAGGTGTTAGGATAGGATAATCAAAGGTGAGTTAGATTTAAGTAATGACATTAGGTCATTCTTGGTCATTGCACAACGAGCCTAATGAAAGTCTTAAACTACAACCTAAGTATAGCTGGTGGTTACACTGGCTTATGAATGAAATGAAATGAAGTACGTATGAATGAATGAAGCAGACTCTGTGTTTGCTAATGAAGACTCCCTAGTTGAGGTCCCATATGTTGAGTCCTCATTATGGAAAGTCTTAATGTCAAGTCCATGATTCCAAGGTCTCATGGCATATGAATGAATGATATGAAAGAAGCTATGTGTTACGTGTTATGTGCTATGACATATGCTATATGAAGATGTTATGTGTTGTGTGCAATACGATATTTATAATGACACATGTTACTCTCATGGCATAACTTTCCTATTCCAAATTTGGAAAAGCTCATTGACTTTCCTAATCCAAATTTGGAAAGCTCATTGACTTTCCTAATCAAAATTTGGAAACTTTCCTAATCTCAACTTGGCAAGTCCACTGACTTGCCTTCCGATAATCATGTTGTTCGGGAAGAGCTATTCTTTCTCATGCATGTCCTTGGTCTGTGCTTGCATATACCCATACTTAGTACAAGTGTGTACTAACCCTATACAACTATACTATTTTAGGTGCAGGTGCAGGTGGGCGATAGAGCTATAGGATCATTGTTGCAGCTATCCGGACGTCAGCATTTATCCGGAGTTTGGTAGGTCCTCATGCTTTCGAGGATGCTACTGTTTTACATTCTAGCTTAGTTTTAGAGTTGAGCTAGTGGATCATGTTCCACTAGCGTTTCTTTCCTGTTTTTATTCAGACTTTTTATTGGTGCCATTTTGGCAGTTATACACTTAATACTTATTGATCTATTTCTTTCAGTTGTTTATCTCTTAAGGTTAGATGGTTGATGGTGAACTATTATGAAATGTTAAGAATGTTTAACAAATATGTTAAGGAACAAAAAGTTTCAAATTTTCCGCTAAAATTAACCTATGTAAAGTAAGAATGATGTAAGTAGGCTTGTCTGCGACCTCTGAGAGGTCAACGACGCCGGTCTTGTCTGGGGTCTAGATTCCAGTCGTGACACTGTAACAGTGATATACTTCACTGTAAGATTTCCTAAAAATGTGCTAAATTGATTATGTGATTTCTTATGTATTTCTAAGGTGTTAAATTTTGTTCTTATGATTATATTATTATATTTAATTCAAAAAGATGTATATTTCCAATAAATATTTGTTTCCATGATTTTATGCATTATGACATACTTATTACATGTGTTTGTACTAATTCCATGCTTTTATCTATCTCTAAAGTGATTCGTAGGTCAAGGTGCTTCTCTATAGCTAATCTTGGATTATAGGATAGTTCAATCAAGTTGAATTATGTCCTCATTTGACTCTAGGGCATCGATTTATTTTATTCCTTTATCGAAGTATTGTAATAAACTTAGTAGTTGTAAGACCCCCAAAATGAGTTAGGGTGTCAAGAGTCTAACATGTTCTTCATAAGGGTCTAAGGTCCTAAAATGGATTATAATATGGTATTGAGGAAGTGTGTAATTTTTGAGGTGATTTGGAAGTCAAACGTCAAGGGACGACCAAGACGTTGGACGACTAGTCACCTATTTGCCTCATGTGTCTATACTTGTGTATAATTTTATGCCATGAGCTTATGAAGTCTTAAAATGATTTAAAATGATTTTTATATGTAGTATATGTATTTTCATGAAGTTTGGAGGTTAAACGTCCAAGAACGTCTAAGACGTTCGAAAGTTAGCCATTGAGACGTTCATGTGTATCTTGATGGGGTCTAGCATGTTTGGACGAGTTACGTGCATTTGTTTTGTGTGAAACTGATGTGGAAGGTCCTTGACTTGTCAATGTGCATAATTACGTTGCAAGCGCCAGGGTACGACTTCCCAATGGCCCCGCAAAAGGGCCCACAAGAAGGACCCAAGGGCCCTCAAAAACTTGATCAACCCATTCCCAATCTCTTCTACACAAATTAGACTTTCCCTCCAAAAATATTCTCCCTAGAAACCTCCATTGTTTGTGAATCGCAAGAACAACTTGGATCTTGGACTCCTATGGATAATTCATCAAGTTTTAGAGGTTTTCTTACAGATTAAGGTATGGTGATCCTTCATCTCTAGTTATCCTTCCATCTAAAGAGTTAATCTCAAAGTTTCAAAAGAGATTTCATGATCAAACTTCTTCTTCTTCAATCTAGCCATGGGTTCTTTCTAAAAATGTTTTTAATGGCTAAACCATGATGAATTCATGTTAATGTATTGGTTTTAATGTGATTTTCAATCCAATTGCATGATGAACCCATGTCCCTTCCCAAAATCGATTTAGCCCTTGCATGGGCTTTATGATCGTGGCATATTAATGGTTGAATTGCAATTCTTTTACGTTGAATTTCTTATGTTTACTTTTATTTACGTGTATTGATGATGAATTGATGATGAATTGATGATGAAGGATCCATGTGCATCAATATATGAAGAATTGAGCATGACTAATTTATGCCTCTATGTGATGACTGTAACATTGACTCTATAATGTATAATTGTGGAACTCATTTGTGTAAGCATGATCGTAGCTACTGCCTCACATGAATATTAATTATGGATTGTTGATGAGTGATCCATGAGGATCAGGGTTTGATTAGCCTATGTCCTTCTATTTTACATGGATTCTTAAAAGTAGCATGTTCACTGTAATCTCGAGTTCATAGCAATTGTAGTAGGATTTCATTTCGGTAATGATTTCTTTAACTACTGCCTTATATTGATGTTATTAATGAATTTTGGGTATGAATCCTTGATGATCAAAGTAAAGTAGTCTTGGCATGAGTTGGTCTAATGTTCTTCTAGCCTATAATTGAATGTTGTAATGTACATCATGTGATCTTAATTCTATCGTAGGTAAAGCATGAGTTAGACTTGTTTATTGTGTCTTTAGCTACTGCCCTAGATTGATGCTATTGATGAAATATAATTGATGATCAAGGCAAGTGAATTTGGTTGAAGACCTACGTCCTCCTACTTTCTAGTATATTGGTGATGTATTGTACTAGTTGTAGCTTTGTCTTGTAGTGTCTTAGGCATGGCTTCTATTATGATTAAAGCACATTTATCTAATCTTTTTATATTAGTTGTTGATGAAAAAGGTGTATGCGTCAAGGATGATCAATTGGTGAGAAATTGGTAAGAATGCTCATCTCTTCTACTTTCTTATAGTATTGATGGTGATGAAGCCTTGTATGGCATTGTGTGGTATGGTCCACTTATGGTGGAGGTGTTTACTTCTTGTGAATCTATATATGTGTTGATCATGGTATTGAAGGAAAATTTGATGAATATATGAATGTATGAGTATGTGGTTATGCTGATCTCACTATGTGCAACTTGTGCCTACTCTTCCATTCTAGTTATGAATCTAGGTTATGTTGCTAGTGTTATGAGCATGTAAATGGTTATGTGAGGATAATGTGTAGGTTCTGCCATTAATGAAGTGTTAAGTATTAATGACCCCTACCCATGTACCCCTATGTGAATGCATGAATAGCAAAAGTTAGGAGTTTTAAGTGTAATATGAAGTTGACTTGTCTCCTATGCTGTTGTGTGTTGTGTGGTCTATGCTTAAATGTGTTGTGTGGTACTAATAGGGTGGTTGCCTCAACATGTTGTTAATAGCCACTATGTGATCATATTGACTAATGTACACACACCCTCACTTTACATACATGCTTACAAGTAGAATAGGTCATGGAGTCTAAATGAAAGGTAGTTCTCATATTCACTAGTGTCTACTACTATGTATGTTAAGCTTATGTCTATGAAAGTATGATATGTTTTTCCTTAACTAGGATGACTTGATAGGTGTACTAGTTTGGGAAAGGGAATGGGACCTTCTATATGCATTCAACATGTGTACCTTGATAGTATAGTTCCTAGGTTTGGTTTCTATATACATGAAAATGAATGTATGGACATGTTGTGAATATAATTTACATGCGATGTTGTCAAGTATATGAGATGATGAAACATGAATATGCATAGTGTCTTAATGTGTTAATATGAAAGGATTGCTCATATAGTCACACCTATAGACTTATGCATTGATATATGAACATGTGTGACATTTATGTGTTATGTGAAAGTTTTTCTCACATATAAGTACACACACACATGAATGATTATCTAGTAGATAGAGCGGCCTTGAAAGGTGTGCCCAAGAATACTCTAAAACAAGATAGGTGCTTGAATATGCTATAAGCATATGAGGAACAAATATCCTAAGCCTACATTTTATGAAATAAAGTAATAAGGCTTTTCAATAAAGGCAACTTAGCTTAGCACCGAGTGAACTTGAGAATAAGAGGTGTTGACTTCCCTTGGAAGAAGATTCACCATTTGTTCCTTATAGAGTGTTGACTTCCCTTAGAGGAATACTCACCTATGGATCCACATGAGGTGGTGCCTTCCCTTGAGGAAGGTTCACCCATGTTTTCTCATGAGGAGGCTCCAATTGCCAAAGGGCATGTAGAGGGATTATACCTATATCTTAGTTACATAAACTATCTTGCCACATAGGATATAGCAAGTGAATTAACTTAGGATAATAGGATGTATGATAAGGTTCTACTTTGGCTAAGTGGAACACCTTCCATTGGTGTAAGGCTCTACAACACCAAATTCCACGTTTAACGTCTTAGTGTCGGTTAAGGCTATAGTTTCTCTAAAGTAAAATGGATAATGTATGTAAATGACTAGGACCCTAACTAGGATGACTTAAGGGAGGTTACTTAGTATAGGTGGAAGTAATGAACCCATCTAGACATTGCACAAGTAGCTCCTTAGGAAGTCCTAGGGAGGTGACCTAATGTGTATGATTATGCTTATTTCTTTATGCATGACATTGTAGTAATGGTCTATTTGTTATGAAGATGTGCATGGTATATGTCGAAATGATGTTAACTTTTCCCTATATGCATAATGTTGGTTTTAAAGACTATATGATGAAGGTCTTGCCTAGCTTGGATGAAGTTGCCGTTACTTGTTATGTTGATGTATGAAGTGTTAAGGTTTGTGGTCTCATGAAGGGTTTATTAAGTTGTGTGAGGTTATGGGGCTTCGCATGTACATTGCACTAGAAGACTAATATTGGGGTCATGAATAAGATCTTATAATAATTTATGTGAAGTGAAGTCAATATATGTGCAAATTTATATAGCTTACTGTAAAGCCAATAGAGGCTTGACTTAAATGTGTCTTTGATGGGTTATACTGGTAAGATGGTATGTGTTGGCTTGTGTAGGTTGTATGTATGGTTTTCCTTGTGACATTAAGGTGATGCATTGCACCAAGTATCACTAGAGGGTTACTTGGGAGGTTAATGAGTTAAAAAAAGGAGTTCACTGTAAAGTAGAATTAGCTCACCGTAAAGTGACCCCTAATATGGCCTAAATTCTATGTGTGATCCGATATGATATTTGACCTTTTACTATGTCTATATGAAGTATGTGAATGGTATAAATTCTATTATATAAAGGTTTTATGAAGATTTACTCAAAAAGGCATAAAGTACGATTTCAAGAAAATGTCCCTTTTAAATGCATGTTTTTGCATGGTTGTCATACTTAGTGTATTCTTGTACTAATACCATTTTTCTCTACTTTTTACACAAAGTGTAGGTTATGGATGCTTAAAGGTTGTCTATATGATTGAGGAGCTTCATATGTGATTCCCAAGCTCAAGGAAAAGAATCCTTACGTTCCAAGGATCTCCTAAACTATGGTTTACTGTAAAGTGTAGGATTATTGTACTTATGTATTATGTTTTAAGGGCCGTGCCCCTAAAGTACTCTTATGATGTTGAGTCTAGAATGGCAAATAGACTTAGAGTCTAACTATGTATTATGACTTATATTTTTATATAATGGAAGTGATGTTCTAGCATATGATGTTCTATGAAAAGTTTTAAATTTTCCGCTAAATTTAATATGAAAATGTGATGAATGATAACTATGGGCTTGTATAAGACCTCTGAGAGGTCAAGTAAGCCATGTTACTTCTAGGGGGTTCTCCCCGGATGTGACAGTAGTACTATATTTCTATTGTGTATGGAACGTGTCCCTAGTACTCTTGTGTCTAAGATTTGATGAAATGAGACTAAGTATTTCCTATGAGTTTTATATGAAGGAGACTTTAAAGACTATGCAAATTTTTGTGAAAAGTTTTAATTCCGCACTACTTTTCATATGTATATATGCGATGAACGATACGAAAGGGTTAGTACAAGACCTCGGAGAGGTCAAGTTCATTGTTGCACTCCGAGAGTGCCATATCTTCTAGGGTGTGGTCTCGGGATGTGACATTCTTGGCATCAGAGCATAGGTTATTAAAGTGGTCTTAGGATTCAAAAAGTCTCATCAAGTCACGTCTAGTAGAGTCTTGACCATAGGTGTGAGTCGCGACACATGTATGGGCGATAGGCTATAGGATGATAGAGTTTCCCTTCTTTTCTACTCCTATGTCGTGCCGTAGAGTAAAAGTTATGAGTACTCATTTCTTATGGTTTTCCTTGTGTTTCTAGGAAGATGAATAAGAGGAGGATACCGGCTAGGAGAGTTTAGGAGAATGATGTGAATGAGGAGATTCCTCCTCAAATTGAGCAAGTTGAGCAAGGTGCTCAAGGTGATCAAATCCCTATTGTGGGTGGAGGTAACGACGTTCTGGTGGTTTCCCCGGACATGACCAATGGAGAGATTAGAGAGGCTTTACTTACTTTATCCCGAGCTTTGACTACCCATGTGAATATGGGTCTTGCACCTAGAGTGAATGTTGTGGAGAGCACTATGACATCTAGATTGAGAGATTTTGTGAGGATGAATCCTCCTATCTTTCTTGTATCTAAAGTGGGAGAGGATCCCCAAGAGTTTCTAGATGAGGTGTCTAAGATAGTGCATGCTATGGGAGTGACTTCTAGGGAGAAAACGGAGTTGGGTTCATACCAATTGAAAGATGTTGCTCAAGTGTGGTACACACAATAGAAAGGCAATAGGCTGGTTGAGTCTGGTCTTATTGAGTGGGAAGAATTTAAGGAAGCTTTTCTTGGAAAGTAATTTCCCCGTGAGAGGATTTAAGTGAAGGTAGAGGAGTTTATCAATCTCAAGAAAGGCAATATGAGTGTTGAGGAATACTCTTTGAAGTTCACTATGTTGTCTAAATATTCTCCATCCCTTGTGTCTAACCCTAGGGATGAGATGATTAGATTTGTGCCCGGGGTTGCCGATCTTGTGAGGGAAGAATGTTGTATGGCCATGCTACATGATGATATGATCTTAGCTAGACTCATGGTGTATGCTCAATCAAGTGAGGAGTCTAAACTTGGAAGGATTTCTAGAAACTTGAAAAGGAGTGGTTCAAGTGATCAAGATCAACCTAGGTTCAAGAAGAGGTCTCAAACTCAAGAAGAACCTAGGAGTGCTAAGGTGAAATTTGATAAAGGAGGTGGTTCTGAAAATGGAAATCCTACATGTGTCACTTGTGGAAAAAGGCATTATGGGAAGTGTCTAGACGGTATTAGTGGTTGCTTTGGTTGTGGGAAGGATGATCATAAGGTGAGAGATTGTCCTACCATTGCGTCTAGTGGAACATAGGGTAATCAAGTTGCTCCTAATGTTCCAAAAGAAGATGTTCCAAAGGTAAAGGCTCATTTCGATGCACTCCGGGATAGAGGAGAAAAGCCGGATGATGATGATGATGATGATGGTAAGTTCGTGTATCTCTTTAGTTGTATGAGTTTATTCTAAGTGGGGTATTATAGTGAGTAGTACAGTTTTGATTGATTGTCTCATCTATTCTATTCAATTCAAGCTTGAGGGTAGAAAGTCATAGAAGTATGTTGCATGAGCATTTTGTTTAGGGGTCTTGTTGAAATTGAATTTCATTGATTCCTTGCATTGTGAATTCCATCAAGTTATGATTATGTTGTAAGATGTGTTTATGTGATTTTGTCTTGCATATTATCATGTTTCCATCACGAATTGCCTAAAAGTCACATTTTTGGAAAAATTGCATAATTTACTGTAATGAACTACTTGCTCACTGTGAGATTTTTTACAAATTCACTAATTCATTCTTTGGTCGAAAATTGTGGTAAGTTGGTTAGAAATGTTGTATATGAGCATAATAATGACTATAAAATGAGTTTTTGTTATTTGGAATTAAGGATGTGAGTTTTATAGCATGATGAGTTATAGAATTTTTTCTAATTTCTTGTTGTGTTATGACTCTCATAATTATGTGAAATTGATGTTTCTTCTAGATGTTTGTGTTTTATAAGGTGTTATATGGTATGATTATGAGCTGCTAGTTTAATCTCTATTCTTGGAAGTGTTCGGGGAGTGCCAAGTGTCATTCGAGGACGAATGTTGTCCAAGTGGGAGAGATTGGAATACCTCGAAAATGACTTAGGTTAAGCTAGAGCCTATAATGGTTGTCACGATGGTATAAGGTACTAAAATGGTCTAAAATGTTGCATTGATGCAGTGTCTAGAGTTTTAAGTGCATTGGAAGTCAAACGTCAAGGGACGACCAAGACGTTCGACGACTAAGTCACCTATGTGCCTCATGTGTGGTTATGTGCCTATATGTGTGTCTCATGAGTGAATGAGGTCCTTGTATGAGTTATTATAGTGTTTATAGGCAGTGTGTCATGTTTCGTGATGTTTGGAGGTCAAACGTCCAAGAACATCCATGACGTTCGCATCGTTTGCCTTGAAATGACCTTGTATGTTTTGGCATGTTTCGTTGAGTTTTACGTGTTCTTTGTCACGACCGGAATCTAGAACCCAGAAGAGACCGGCGTCGTTGAGCTCTCAAAGGTCGAAGACAAGCCTACATACGTCATTGTTACTTCATCTAGGTTAATTTTAGCGGAAATTTTGAACTTTTTATTACTTAACATTCATATAAGACATTTTACTTAAACTCATAAACGTTCACAATCAACCATCTAATATTAAGATCATCAAATGAAAGAAATAGTTCAATACTGCATTAAGTGTATACTTGCCAAAATGGCACCAGTACAATGTCTGAAATAAGATGAGAAAGAAACGCTAGTGGAACATACTCTACTAACTCAAACCTATATCTAAGCTAGAACATAATGGTCAAGCGTCATCGAAAGCATGAGGGCCTACCAAATCTAGATGAATGCTCCATGTTCGTATAGCTGCAATGTCGTATTGTAAGCTCTAGCTTCCACCTGTGCCTGCACCTAAAAGTAAATATTGTATGGGATTAGTACACACTTGTAAATAAGTATGGGTATATGCAAGCACACACCAAGGACATGCATGAGTAAGAATAGCTCTTTCCAAACAACATGATATATGGAAAGTTAAGTCAGTGGACTTGCCAAATTTGGATTAGGAAAGTCTATGGGCTTGCCAAATTTGTATTAGGAAAGTCAGTGGACTTGCCAAATTTGGATTAGGAAAGTCATGGCTTGAGAGTAACATACATCATCATACTTATCATTTTGCAAACAACACATGACATATTGCACATATCATATCACGTAGTTCATATCATTCTTTCATATTTCATGAGACCTTAGAATCATGGACTTGACATTAGGACTTCCCAAAATGAGGGATCAACATATGGGACCTCAACTAGGGAGCCTTCTTTAGTAAACACAGAGTATGCTTCATTTATTCATACATACTTCATTTTCATTAATTCATATACTAGTGGAATCACTAGTCATACCTAGGATGTAGTTTAAGACTCTCATCGGGTTTGCTGTGCAATGACCAAGAATAACCTAGTGTCATTATTTGACTCTAGCTCACCTCTTGATTATCCTATCCTAACACCTTTGGTATCGTTCATTTCATTATGTGCATTCATTGAGGCTGGCCTAATTCTTTCTTTGGGAACTTTAACCTTAACCGACATAGATCATGTGAGCATCATGAAATCCAGTGTGTCATCCCCACAATGAAAAGAGGTGGAATCACCGGCCATGGTGAACCAAAACATGCTAGCGTATATAGGGAATTGAACCCTGCTAGATCACTATATTGGCAGTATAGGTTCAAAGATTATGAGATATAAGGAGACCCATACCCGGCATGCCGGACAGTCTCATCTCATGAGAGTTACGTGAACCTCCGCCCTTCCCGAAAGAAGGCATCACCGCTCATAGCTAGCCTATCGGTACTCAGTATAAAGTTCTATTACATTAAACTCATACGTCATGGAAGTTGGCTTCTAGTATGAGGACATCATGGCTCATTAGATGATTTCTCATCTCATCATTAGTATTAAGTATACATTAATCTCAATACTTCCATCAGAGTGTTCATAGAGACTGGTCTTTTCATTAACTTTACACTTCATAGGTAAGTATGTTTTGGTAACATTTACTTAGGCTCATTTGAGATTGCTCTCATCTTTCACATTAGCCTCTTATCATGTTGTCACCACATTCATTAACTTTAACACATTTGCTTTTCATAATTACTCACCCCTTTTTCGTGAATGTTCATTTCATCATATGCCAATGCATTTGGACATTTAGCATGTTTCACACTCTTACTTAACCCTTCTAGGGTTACATCCTTTCATTACATACATCCTAGGGTTCACTTACTTTTAAACGTATGCTAGACTTATGGGTCTATACATACAAGCCATGAGGCTTCATTCATAATTCATTTAAGTGATTCGTATCTTTCTATGATTTTGTGATACAAGACTTATGCATCTTGTATGTATGCCAAGATCATCGATTTCGATCTATGTAGGCAGCATTATTTTGAACATTTATTCACGTATGACTTATGTATCAATACGGAAATTAGGCAAGGGAACCCGATTTTGAATCCCTTGGACAACACTTACATTTTTATTTATTTTAGTTTGATCCACTCGTCCTGGGGACCCAAGATCGAGCCCCAACGCCTTCTCTTCATTTTTCCTTAATTTCTTTATTTTTTGTTCGTTTGGGACCAAGAGGATGTAGGATCGAACCCCCATAACCTCATTTTCTTTATTTGTGTTTTTCCTTAAACAATTTTTGTTTGACCGAGAGGGTGTGGGATCGAACCCCCACAGCCCACTTTATTTTTCTACTTAATTTCCTTTATTCAGCCGAGAGGTCTTGGGTTCCATTCCCACATGCCTCAACTTTTATTTTCCTTTTAATTCTCCCTTAAGTCTTACCGAGAGGTTGTGGGTTCGAATCCCACACCTCTTATTTTTATTTTTCATTATCTTTTTCATGTTTTGGTCAAGGCACACGGGTTCGAATCCCACATGCCACATTCTTTTTCTATCACTTTATTCATAAGATTTTTAACATGGTGAGGTCACGGGTTTGATTATCAGTGACCTCCCTTATTTTTAATTCATTTTACATAGCATGATACACCACTTAGCTTGGCCGAAACTCATCAACAAGATGCTGGAAATTATGTATGTTTTTCAGCTCATTTTCATCAACGTTTACACGTTAGTTCTTAGGGTAATTCATGGATGATTTAGTACATCTTTAGGTACATTTTCATGGATTCATTTAGCTAATAGTTTCCATTGAAATCAGACACACTATACTTCATATGAACATCACGATTTATAAAAGTTTGTGCACGTAAGAATACAACCATAAAATCTCATTTTCAAACTTCAAACCAAGAGTATATGTCACGGCTACACATTGCACACACTTAAACACATAGTTTCGGACATCATGCTTAATATTCACATAACTCCGAACATACAGACATGAACGTAATCATCACGAAATCACATTACATCCCTAATTTCTACCAGCAAACATACCCAACCTACAAATCGATGGGATCTAGTGACAGGGATATGCAACGGGGAACAAGAGTAAGAAAACCCATACCTTATTTTGACGTTCAAACCTTGAACTTTCTGCCCAAAGACCCCCTCCAAAATCACGTCCAAGTCCGAAAGCTTCAACACCAACTCGACGGAAAAACCCCTCCCTTTTGCCTAACGTTTTTGGTTATGTTTTGAATACGTTTTTAACGTGAAAGTTCTTGAAGTGTGAAGAAATTTTGGTTGCTAATCAGTTCTTGTGTTTACGCAGAGAGAACGTGAAAAGAAAAGAGAGTTATATTGACGTGAGAGAGAGAGTTAAACGTGAAAGAGAGTTAAAAGAGGTGAAATAGTCTAGACTTAGTCAACTAGGACTCTTTCAAATTCAAAAAAATCTGATTTCCCTTTTATTTTAAATCAGCCATTAATTATTAATTTATTAAATTAATCTACCAATTTAAATAAAATAAATTAAATCATTGCTCCCACCTAGGTTCGAACCCGGGTGGAGCAAGATTTTGTTAAAAGGGTAAATTTCGGCCCTCTCTACCCAAAATGCCCCTCCAACTTATTAATTAAATAATTAATAACATATTTAGGGTAATAACGATACTACCAGTATCCTGGAAAAAGACCATTTTACCCCTAGACCCTCCAAACTTAAGATTTCTCCTTTTTAAGTCTGGTAAAGACTCATTCGAGTAAATCTTCATATTCGGGAGCCCTACATGGTTGGACCCAACCTTTGCTAGCACAACTAACTCCCCAAGTTAGTTGGCTTGGATGTCGCAAGGGTTCAGAGGTCTGGTTCTACGCGTATCAATCCGTGTGAACCCGGTCTAATCGTAGGCATTCTAGACAAACTAAACATTACTTAGCATATTCATTTTTAGGGTTGTTACATTATCCCCTCCTTAGGAACATTCGTCCCCGAATGACACTACTAACTATCTAGCACAATACCAGTCATAACATAACATAATCACTATGCACAGTCAAGCAATAACAACAAGGAATGGAGAGATAAGGAAACTTCGACTTAAGAGTAGGAAGTCTAACCTCAAGAGCTGAAAAGATGAGGGTAGCGGGATCTCATATCGGCCTCGGCCTCCCACGTAGCAACCTCAACTAGATGATTCCTCCACAATACCTTCATTGTAGCAATCTCCTTGTTTCTCAGCCGCTTGACCTGTCTGTCTAAGATCTCAACAGGTACCTTCTCATAGGACAAGTCTTCATCAACCCCCAAACCTTCCACAAGTAGAATCGATGCTGGATAACCTAGGCACTTCATTAACATGGATACATGAAAGACTGGATCGACAAAAGCTAGCTCCGCAGGCAATGCCAACTCATAGGCCACCTCACTCACACGCTGTAGGATCTTATATGGCCCAACATACCTCGGACTAAACTTCCCGTTCCTGCCAAACCTCATTACCCCCTTCATATGTGATATCTTCAAATATACCTGGTCACCAACATCAAACTCTAAGGGCCGTTTTCTGTTGTCTGCATAAGACTTCTATCGACTGTAAGCAGTAGTCAACCTGTCCCTAATCACCCTGACCTTCTCTAAGGCCTCATGAATGATCTCTGGACCCAGAATGGATGACTCTCCAACCTCGAACCACCCAACTGGAGACCTACACCTCCTACCATACAGTGCCTCAAACGGTGCCATCCCAATGCTGGAGTGATAGTTGTTATTATACGAAAACTCTATCAAAGACAGATGGTCGTCCCAACTACCTCTGAAGTCAATCACACACGCTCTCAACATGTCCTCCAATGTCTGAATGGTGCGCTCCGCCTGCCCATCAGTCTGAGGATGAAAGGCAGTACTAAGCTTTACCTGCGTGCCTAAGCTCTTCTAGAAGGATCTCCAGAAATGTGAAGTAAACTAAGCTCCTCTATCTGAAATAATAAACAAAGGAATCCCATGCCATCTCACAATCTCATCAATGTAGAGTCTCGCATAATCCTCGGCTCTGTAAGTAGACTTCACAGGGATAAAGTGGGCAGACTTAGTCATCCTGTCCACAATAACCCATATGGAGTCATGCTGTTTCCTAGTCCTCGGAAGACCAACCACGAAGTCCATATTAATGGCCTCCCACTTCCAAGTCGGAACCTCAATAATCTGAGTAAGACCGCCAGGCTTAAGATGTTTAGCCTTAACCTGGTGAATTAGGACACTTGGCCACATATTCTGCAATGTCCTTCTTCATGGTATCCCACCAATAGATCTGCATAAGATCATGATACATCTTGGTAGAACCTGGATGTATGGAATATCTGGAACCATGGGCCTCTGCAACAATCCTGGTCCGTAAATCATCCACATCTGGTACACACAGCCTATCCTGGTACCTAAGTACGCCGTCACCTCCCAAAGAAAAAGACTCATTCATCTTTATCAACACCGAGTCCTTCAGCTCCATCAACACAGGATCGAGATGCTGACCCTGCTTGACTTCAACTACCATGGATGATTCAGAACTAGAATGAACTGAAACACCCCCACTAGGAGAGTCAACCAACCGCACACCCAGTCTGGCCAGTCTGTGTACATCTTTCACCAACTCCTTCTTCTCATCCTCAACGTGGGCTGTACCTTCGATGGTAGTGGACATTCATATCATAGTCCTTCAACTGCTCCAACCATCTCCACTGACGTAGATTCAACTCCCTCTGCGTGAACACGTACTGGAGACTCTTGTGGTCTGTGAACACAACCACATGCACTCCATACAAGTAGTGCCTCCACAGCTTCAGTGCAAACACCACAGCTGCCAACTCCAGGTCATGAGTGGGATAATTCTTCTCATGAACCTTGAGTTGTCTGGACGCATAAGCTATCACCTTACCACCCTACATAAGAACACAACCCAAACCAACCCTAGATGCATCACAATAAACAGTGTAATTCTTACCACACTTAGGCAAAGTAAGCACCTGGCCTGAAGTGAGTCTGTCTTTGAGCTCCTGGAAACTCTTCTCACAAGTCTCCGTCCATTTGAACTTGGCATTCTTCTTAGTCAAAGTTGTCCGTGGGGTAGCAATGGAAGAAAAACCCTCCACGAACCTGCGTTAGTAACCAACCAATCCCAGAAAGCTACGGATATCGGTGGGAGTAAGAGGTTATGGCCATTTCTTCACAGCCTCAGTCTTCCTGGGGTCCACCTCCACACCCTGATCGGATACAACATGAGCCATGAAGGTCACTGATCTAAGCCAGAATTCACACTTACTGAATTTGGCATACAGCTGATGTTGTCTAAGTACCTGCAAGGTTAGTCTCAAATGTTGTTCATGCTCTTCCTTGGTCCTAGAGTAGATGAGGATGTCATCAATGAATACTATGATGAAAGAATCAAGGTATTCACAGAAGACTCGGTTCATGAGGTCCATAAATGCAGCTGGTGCATTAGTGAGACCAAATGACATGACTAAGAACTCATAATGACCATAACGGGTATGAAAGGTTGTCTTTGGGATAATTCTATCCGTAACCCTAAGCTGATGATACCCTGAAGAAAGATCAATCTTAGATACACATTCTAAGGATTCCATCATTCGTTTTCACAAACAACACTGGAGCGCCCCAAGGGGATATGCTCGGCTGAATGAAACCCTTATCAGTGAGATCTTTTAACTGCAGCTTCAACTCTTTGAGTTCAGATGGAGCCATTCTGTAAGGAGGAATCGAAATTGGTTTAGTATCGGGTTCTAAGTCGATACCAAAGTCAATCTCTCGAGGGGGAGAAACTCAAGGCAAATTTTCGGGAAATACATCTTGGAACTCATTCACTACAGGCACTGAGTCTATGGAAGGAATTTCATGATCTAAGTCATTAACACTCACAAGATGACACAATAACCCCTTGGACATCATTTTATTGGTCTTAAGGTTTGAAATCAAGGGATTAGGACGACTCGAGTTGTACCTGTCATGACCGGAGTCTTGACCCCAGATGAGACTGGCGTCGTTGACCTCTCAAAGGTCGCAGACAAGCCTACATACGTCATTGTTACTTCATCGATGTTAATTTTAGCGGAAAATTTGAACTTTTTTTCCTTAACATGCATGTATATCATTCTACTTAAATTCATATACGTTCACAATCAACCATCCAACATTAAGATCATCAAATGAAAGAAATAATTTAATACTGCATTATGTTTATACTTGCCAAAATGGCATCAATACAAAGTCTGAAATAAAACGGGAAAGAAATACTAGTGGAACATGCTCCACTAGCTAAAGCCTACATCTAAGCTAGATGATAACAGTAGACATCCTCGATAGCATGAGGGCCTACCAAATCCGGATGAAAGCTCGACGTCCGAATAGCTGCAACGTTGTACTGTAAGCTCTAACGTCCACATGTGCCTGCACCTAAAAATATAGAGTTGTATGGGATTAGTACACACTTGTACTGACTATGGGTATATGCAAGCACACACCAAGGACATGCATGAGTAAGAATAGCTCTTTCCTAACAACATGATTTATGGAAAGTCAAGTCAGTAGACTTGCTAAATTTGGATTAGGAAGGTTAGTGGACCTGCCAAATTTGGATTAGGAAAGTCAGTGGACTTGCCTAATTGGATTAAGAAAGTCATGCCATTAGAGTAACATGCATCATCATACGTATCATATTGCACACAGCACATAACGTCTTACACATATCACATAACACATTGCATAAGGAACATAACATTTTTCATATCATTCGTTCATATGCCATGAGACCTTGGAATCATGGATTTAACATTAAGACTTCCCAAAATGAGGGCTCAACATATGGGACCTCAACTAGGGAGCCTTCTTTAGCAAACACAGATCTGTTTCATTCATTCATACGTACTGCATTTCATTCATTCATAAGCTAGTGTAAACAGTAGCCATACCTAGGATGTAGTTTAAGACTCTCATCGGGTTTGCTGTGCAATGAACAAGAATAACCTAGTGTCATTACTTGAGTCTAGCTCACCTCTTGATTATCCTATCCTAACACCTTTGGTATCATTCATTTCATTATGTGCATCATTTGAGGCTGTCCTCATTCATTCATGGGGAACTTTAACTTTAACAGACATATATCATGTGAGCATCATGAAATCCAGTGTCTGCCCAACACCGAAAAGAGGTGGAATCACCGGCCAAAGTGACCCAAAACATGCTAGCATATATAAAGGATTGAACCCTGCTAGATCCCTATATTGGCAGTATAGGTTCAAAGACTAGGACATATAAGGAGACCCATACCCGGCATGCCGGACAGTCTCATCTAATGAGAGTTACGTGAACCTCCGCCCTTCCTAAAAGAAGGTATCACCGCTCATATCTAGCCTATCGGTGCTCAGTATAAAGTTCCATTACATTCAACTCATACGTCATGGAAGCTGGCTTTTAGTATGAGGACATCATAGCTCAATAGATGATCTCTCATCTCATCATTAGTATTAAGTATACATTAATCTCAATACTTTCATTAGAGTGTTCATAGAGACTGGTCTCTTCATTAGCTTTACACTCTCATAGGTGAGTATGTTTTGGTAACATTTACTTAGGCTCATTTGAGATTACTCTCATATTTCACATTAGCCTTTTATCATGTTGTCACCATATTCATTAACTTTAGCACATTTACTCTTCATAATTACTCACCCCTTTTTTACGTGAATGTTCATTTCATCATATGCCAATGCACTTGGCCATTTAGTGTGTTTCACATTCTTACTTAACCCTTCTAGGGTTTCATCATTTGATTACATACATCTTAGGTTCACTTACTTTAAACGTATGCTATACTTATGGGTCTATACATACAAGCCATGAGACTTCATTCATAGTTCGTTCAAGTGATTCATATCCTCCTAAGATTATGTGGTACAAGACTTATGCATCTTGTAAGTATGCCAAGATCTCGATTTTGATCTATGAAGGCAACATTATTTTTGAACATTTATTCACGTATGACTTATGTATCAATACGGAATTTGGGCAAGGGAACCCGATTTCAAATCCCTTGGACATCACTTACATTTTAATTTATTTAAACTTAATTCATTCGTCTTGGGGACCCGAGTTCGAGCCCCAACACACACGCTTCTTTTCCCTTATTTTCTCTTTTTTTTTGTTTTGGGTATCTAGAGAATGGGGGATCGAACCCCCACACCTCATTTTCTTTTATTTTCCTTTCTTTTAATTCTCTCCTTGTTGGCCAAGAGGGTGTGGGATCGAACCCCCACAGCCCCACTTAAATTTTCTCCTTAATTTCCTTTATTCTGCCTAGAGGTTGTGGGTTCGATTCCCACACGCCTCAACCTTTTATTTTTCTTTTAATTCCTCCTTAAATCTGACTGAGAGGTGGTGGGTTCGAATCCCACTCCTCTCATTTCTTATTTTTATTATTTCATTTTCGGTCAAGGCACATGGATTCGAATCCCACATGCCACATTCTTTTTTCTCACATTATTTCAATGATTTTTAACATGGTGAGGTCACGGGTTCGATCCTCAGTGACCTCACTTAGTTTTCTTCATTTTACATAGATTATTAAACAACTTTACTTGGCTGAAATTAACCAACAAGGTGCTGGAAATTTGAGTTACATTTTTCAGCTTCTTTTCATCAACATTTAGAGTTAATTCTTAGGGAATTTCGTGAATCATTTAGCTAATAGTTTTTCACTCAAATCAGCCACATTATACTTCATATGAACATCACAATTTATACAAGGTTGTGCACGTGAAATACAACCATAAAACATGTCTTTCCATGCTCCAATCCGTGTCCAAGAGCTACGGCAACACACACTTTGCACACATACTTATACACAAATTTTTGGAAAGCATAGGTTATCATTCGTACGATTCCAAACACACATTCATGAACATATTTATCATGAAAACACATTACATGCCTAATAGCTACCAGCAGACATACCAACCTACAACCATCGATAGGAGCTAGTGACAGGGACATGCAACGGGGAAACAATCCTACTTTTCGGATTAGAATCGACTGAATCCTATGGGTCTATTGGGAAAGGGATCAAGAGTAAGAAAACCCATACCTTATTTGACGTTTATTAACCCACGACCTGCTGTCCAACACCCTCTCAAAATCACGTTCAAGTCTCAAAATTTCAACACCAACTCGACGGAGAAACTTCCTTTTTTTGCCTAACGTTTTTGGTTATGTTTTGCTTAAGTTTATAACATGAAAGTTCTTCATGTGTGAAGAACTTTTAGTTGCTGGTCAGTTATTGAGTTTAGGCAGAGAGAACGTGAAAAGAAACGAGAATGAGAGAGACGTGAGAGAGAGATGATCGTGAATAGGTAGTTTAGGCTTAGGTAATGACTTAGTCAAACTAGGACTCTTTCAAATCTTAAAAAAAATCTGATTTTTCCATTTATTTTAAATCAGCCAATAAATATTAATTAATTAAATTAATTTACCAATTTAAATAAAAACAATTTAAATCATTGCTTCCACCTAGGTTCGAACCCGGGTGGAGCAAGACTTCACTCAAAGGCCAATTTTTGGCCCTCTCTCCCCATAATGCCCCTCCACCTTATTAATTAAATAATTAATTATATATTTAGGGTAATTACGATACTACCCTTAGCCTGGAAAAAGACCATTTTACCCCTAGACCCTCCAAACTTAAGATTTCCCCTTTTTAAGTCTAGTAAGGACTCATCCGAGTAAATAATCATATTTGAGAGTCCTACATGGCTGGAACCAACCTTTCCTAGCTCAACTAACTCCCCAAGTTAGTTGGCTTGTATGTCGCAAGGGTTCAGAGGTCTGGTTCTACGCGCATCAATCCGTGTTAACCCGGTCTAATCGTAGGCATTCTAAACACACTAAACATTACTTAGCATATTCATTTTTAGGGTTGTTACATTATCCCCCCCTTAGTAACATTCGTCCCCGAATGACACTACTAACTATCTAGCACAATGCCAGTCATAACATAACATAATCACTATGCACAGCCAAACAATAGCAACAATGAATGGAGAGATAAGGAAACTTCGACTTAAGAATAGGAAGTCTAACCTCAAGAGCTGAAAAGATGAGGGTAGCGGGATCTCATATCGGCCTCGGCCTCCCACGTAGCACCCTCAACAAGATGATTCCTCCATAATACCTTCACTGTGGCAATCAACTTGTTTCTCAGCCGCTTGACCTGTCTGTGTAAGATCTCAACAGGTACCTCCTCATAGGACAAGTCTTCATCAACCCCCAAACCTTCCAGAGGTAGAATCGATGTTGTATCACCTAGGCACTTCTTTAACATGGATACATGAAATACTGGATGGACAAAAGCTAGCTCCGCAGGCAATGCCAACTCATAGGCCACCTCACCCACAAGTTGTAGGATCTCATATGGCCCAACATACCTCGGACTCAACTTCCCTTTCCTGCCAAACCTCATCACCCCCTTCATAGGTGATATCTTCAAATAGACCTGGTCACCAACATCAAACTCTAAGGGCCGCTTTCTGTTGTCTGCATAAGACTTCTGTCGAATGTAAGCAGTAGTCAACCTGTCCCTAATCACCCTGACCTTCTCTAAGGCCTAATGAATGATCTCTGGACCCAAAATGGATGACTCTCCAACCTCGAACCACCTAACTGGAGACCTACACCTACTACCATACAGTGCCTCAAACGGTGCCATCCCAATGCTGGAGTGATAGCTGTTATTATACGAGAACTCTATCAAAGGCAGATGGTCGTCCCAACTACCTCTGAAGTCAATCACACACGCTCTCAACATGTCCTCCAATGTCTGAATGGTGCGCTCTGCCTGCCCATTAGTCTGAGGATGAAAGGCAGTACTAAGCTTTACCTGCGTGGCTAAGCTCTTCTAGAAGGATCTCCAGAAATGTGAAGTGAACTGAGCTCCTTTATCTGAAATGATAGACAAAGGAATCCCATGCCATCTCACAATCTCATCAATTTAGAGTCTCGCATAATCCTCGGCTTTGTAAGTAGACTTCACAGGGATAAAGTGGGCAGACTTTGTCATACTGTCCACAATAACCCATATGGAGTCATGTTGTCTCCTAGTTGTCGGAAGACCAACCACAAAGTCCATATTAATGGCCTCCTATTTCTATGCCGGAACCTCAATAATCTGAGGAAGACCGCCAGGCTTAAGATGTTCTGCCTTAACCTGCTGACAATTAGGACACTTGGCCACATATTCTGCAATGTCCTTCTTCATGCTATCCCTCCAATAAACCTGCTTAAGATCATGATACATCTTGGTAGAACCTGGATGTATGGAATATCTGGAACCATGGGCCTCTGCAACAATCCTGGTCCGCAAATCATCCACATATGGTACACACAGCCTGTCCTGGTACCTAAGTACGCCGTCACCTCCCAAAGCAAAAGACTCATTCATCTTTATCAACACTGAGTCCTTCAGCTCCATCAACACAGGATCGAGATGCTGACCCTGCTTGACTTCAACTACCAAGGATGATTCAGAACTAGCATGAACTGAAACACCCCCACTAGTAGAGTCAACCAACCATACACCCAGTCTGGCCAGTTTGTGTACTTCTTTCACCAACTCCTTCTTCTCATCCTCAACGTGGGTTGTACTTTCCATGCTCATCCTGCTCAAAACATCAGCTACAACATTAGCCTTACCTGGATGGTAGTGGACATTCATATCATAGTCCTTCAACATCTCCAACCATCTCCGCTGACGTAGATTCAACTACCTCTGCGTGAACATGTACTGGAGACTCTTGTGGTCTGTGAACACATCCACATGCACTCCATACAAGTAGTGCCTCCACAGCTTTAGTTCAAACACCACAGCTGCCAACTCCAGGTCATGAGTGGGATAATTCTTCTCATGAACCTTGAGTTGTATGGACGCATAAGCAATCACTTTACTAACCTACATAAGAACACAACCCAAACCAACCCTAGATGCATCACAATAAACAGTGTAATTCTCACCACACTTAGGCAAAGTAAGCAACGGGGCTGAAGTGAGTCTGTCTTTGAGCTCCTGGAAACTCTTCTCACATGTCTCCGTCCATTCGAACTTGGCCTTCTTCTTAGTCAAAGCTGTCAGTGGGGCAGCAATAGAAGAAAAACCCTCCCGGTAGTAACCAGCCAATCCTAGAAACCTACGGATATCGGTGGGAGTAAGAGGTTTTGGCCAGTTCTTCACAGCCTCAGTCTTCATGGGGTCCACCTCCATACCCTGATCGGACACAACATGACCCAGGATGGTCACTGATCTAAGCCAGAATTCACACTTGATGAATTTGGCATACAACGGATGTTGTCTAAGTACCTACAAGGTTAGTCTCAAATGTTGTTCATGCTCTTCTTTGGTCCTAGAGTAGATGAGGATGTCATCAATGAATACTATGATGAAAGAATCAAGGTATTCATGGAAGACTCGGTTCATGAGGTCCATAAATGCAGCTGGTGCATTAGTGAGACCAAATGACATGACTAAGAACTCATAATGACCATAACGGGTACGAAAGGCTGTCTTTGGGATATCTCCATCCGTAACCCCAAGCTGATGATACCCTGGACGAAGATCAATCTTAGAGAAGAAACTAGACCCTTGGAGATGATCGAACAAGTCATCTATTCTGGGAAGTGGATACTTATTCTTTATAGTGACTTTGTTGAGCTGCTGATAATCGATATTCTAAGGGTTCCATCCTTCTTTTTTACAAACAACACTAGAGCGCCCCAAGGAGATATGCTCGGATGAATGAAACCCTTATCAGTGAGATATTTTAACTGCAGCTTCAACTCTTTGAGTTTAGCTGGAGCCATTCTGTAAGGAGGAATTGAAATTGGTTTAGTATCGGTTTCTAAGTCGATACCAAAGTCAATCTCTCGAGGGGGAGGAACTCCAGACAAATCATCGGAAAATACATCTTGGAACTCATTCACTACAGGCACTGAGTCTATGGAAGGAATGTCATGATCTAAATCATTAACACTCACAAGATGACACAATAACCCATTGGACATCATTTTATTAGCCTTAAGGTTCGGAATTAAGGGATTAGAACGACTCGAGTTGTAACACTCCAAACCAGCTCTACCTCATTAGGGAAACGAAATCTCACAACCCTACTACGGCAATCCATACAAGCATAACAGCTATGAAGCCAGTCCATCCCAAGATGATGTCAAAATCTTTTATAGGTAACTCAACCAAGTCTGCACACATAGTCCTACCACATACAATTATTGGGAAATCCTCGTACACTCTATCATCTCTTACATTTTCTCCTAAGGGTGTACTAACTACTATAGGATCATGCAAAACTTCAGGCAATATCTCAAAAGTGAGAGCAAGCAAAGGAGTTACAAAGGAAAGCGTAGACCCTGGATCAAGTAAAGCATAAACAGAAGTTGAGAATACTTGTAGCATACCTGTGACCATATCAGCGGACTTCTCCTGGTCCTCACTGCCCTTCAGGGCTTAGAATCTTTTCCTCGTAGGAGGCTCAGCTGCTGCACCCTGTAGATTAGGCCTAGGATGAGCATTACCTCCAGCCTGACCCCTGTTTTGTAGGCAGTCCTTAACCATATGCCCGCTCTTACTGCAACCGAAGCAGGCATTAGTGCCCTCTCTACACTCTTCACTTTGAGCACGGCTACACTTAGCAAAGTCCTTTCTGGGACGCTGCATATCACCTCCATTGCCCTTATTGGGCTTGGTTCTGCCTCCACTAGGTGCTGTACTCCTCTGAAAGTTAGAGTTCCTGAACTCTGTTGCCCCTTTTTGAACCTGGGCTGCTCACGGACACCAAAATTGTTCCTGGTCCCTCTATTGTTAGGACCTGCCTGATCATGAGGCTTAGGCTTCCTAGCATCACGGACGCCCCTATTTTTGCGGCTGTGCTCCACCTGCTGGACATGCACCATTAACCTGGATAGGTCCATGTTATCATGGAGCATCGCAGCCCGACACTCCTCCTCCAGATCTCCTGTGATTCATGTGAGGAACCTACTCATCTCATCCCTGCTGTTAGATACAAGGGAAGTAGCAAACCTGGACAGTTTAACAAACTTCCGTACACATCTCATCCCTGCTGTTAGATACAAGGGAAGTAGCATACCTGGATAATTTAACAAACTTCAGGGAATACTCTCTGACTGTCATTTATCCCTGCTTAAGGTTGATAAACTCCTCAACCTTGGCCTCCCTCATCTCCCTGGGGAAGAATCTCTCCAGGAAGGCTGTCTTAAATAGCTCCCAAGTGATCGGAACTCCGCCCAAAGCTCGGCTATCCTGCCACATCTTGCACCATGTATGTGCAACATCCTTGAGCTGATAGAAAGCCAGCCCAGCCTTCTCAGTATCTTTGGCCCCCATGGCCACCAAAATCTTGTGTACCTCATGCATGCACTCCTAGGGATCCTCTGAAGTCTTGGACCCTGTGAAAATAGGAGGATTCATCCTCGTAAAGTCTCGTAGACTGTCATCCATGCTACGTACCGGTGGGTTCTCCCTCTGAACATTCTGCCGGTTGACCTAGGCAGTCATGGCCTGGGCCTGCATAGTGATGGCCTGTGCCATCTGAGCCATAGATGCGCGCACCTCCACATCAGTCAACCCAGCTGGGTTAACCGGCATAGACACTCCTTCAGCTGGAGCCTGGGGTGGAACCAGATTGCCCCCAGCAGCTGCTCCTCCTTTCCTCTGACCAACGTTCCTCCTAGTATTTATTCTCTGAAAACAATAATAATTGAGGTTAGACACGCTCATAACACCAAGAAATCAGACATTAGGAAAAGCATGATAAGATCAGAAGAAGGAAAATTTTCCTACATGACATGAGTCTTGACCTTAGATGAGACTGGCGTCGTTGACCTCTCAAAGGTCGCAGACAAGCCTACATATGTCATCGTTACTTCATCTAGGTTAATTTTAGCGGAAAAATTTGAACTTTTTGTTCCTTAACATGCATGTATATCATTCTACTTAAATTCATATACGTTCACAATCAACCATCTAACATTAAGATCATCAAATAAAAGAAATAATTCAATACTGCATTAAGTGTATACTCGCCAAAATGGAATCAATACAATGTATGAAATAAAATGGGAAAGAAACACTAGTGGAACAGGCTCCACTAGCTAAAGCCTACATCTAAGCTTGATAATAACAATAGACATCCTCGAAAGAATGAGGGCCTACCAAATCCGGATGAAAGCTCCACGTTCGGATAGCTGCAATGTCGTACTGTAAGCTTTAACGTCCCCATATGCCTGCACCTAAAAATATAGACTTGTATGGGATTAGTACACACTTGTACTAAGTATGGGTATATGCAAGCACACACCAAGGACATGCATGAGTAAGAATAGCTCTTTCCTAACAACATAATTTATGGAAAGTCAAGTCATTAGACTTGCCAAATTTGGATTAGGAAGGTTAGTGGACCTGCCAAATTTGGATTAGGAAAGTCAGTGGACTTGCCAAATTGGATTAGGAAAGTCATGCCATTAGAGTAACATGCATCATCATACGTATCATATTGCACACAGCACAAAACGTCTTACACATAGCACAAAACACATTGCATAAGGCACATAACATTTTTCATATCGTTCGTTCATATGCTATGAGAACTTGGAATCATGGACTTAACATTAAGACTTACCAAAATGAGGGCTCAACATATGGGACCTCAACTGGGAGCCTTCTTTAGAAAACACAGAGTCTGCTTCATTCTTTCATACGTCCTTCATTTTATTCATTCATAAGCTAGTGTAAACACTAGCCATACCTAGGATGTAGTTTAAGACTCATCGGGTTTGTTGTGCAATGACCAAGAATAACCTAGTGTCATTACTTGAGTAAAGCTCACATCTTGATGATCCTATCCTAACACCTTTGGTATCGTTCATTTCATTATGTGCATCTTTTGAGGCTGGCCTCATTCATTCATGGGGAACTTTAACTTTAACCGACATAGATCATGTGAGCATCATGAAATCCAGTGTCTGCCCTACACCGAAAAGAGGTGGAATCACCGGCCAAAGTGACCCAAAACTAGCTAGCGTATATAGGGGATTGAACCCTGCTAGATCCCTATATTGGCAGTATAGGTTCAAAGACTAGGAGATATAAGGAGACCCATACACGGTATGCTAGACAGTCTCATCTCATGAGAGTTACGTGAACCTCCGCCCTTTTTAGAAAGAAGGCATCACCACTCATAGCTAGCCTATCGGTGCTCAGTATAAAGTTCCATTACATTCAACTCATACGTCATGGAGGATGGCTTCTACTATGAGGACATCATAGCTCAATAGATGATTTCTCATCTCATCATTAGTATTAAGTATACATTAATCTCAATACTTTCATTAGAGTGTTCATAGAGACTAGTCTCTTCATTAGCTTTACACTGTGAGTACGTTTTGGTAACATTTACTTAGGCTCATTTGAGATTACTCTCATCTTTCACATTAGCTTCTTATCATATTGTCACCATATTCATTAACTTTAGCACATTTACTCTTCATAATTACTCACCCCTTTTTTACGTGAATGTTCATTTCATCATACGCCAATGCACTTGGCCATTTAGTGTGTTTCACATTTTTACTTAACCCTTCTATGGTTTCATCATTTCATTACATACATCTTTGGTTCACTTACTTTTAACGTATGCTAGACTTATGTGTCTATACATACAAGCCATGAGACTTCATTCATAGTTCGTTTAAGTGATTCATATCCTCCTATGTGGTACAAGACTTATGCATCATTTAAGTATGCCAAGATCTCGATTTCAATCTATGAAGGCAACATTATTTTTGAACATTTATTCACGTATGACTTATGTATCAATACGGAATTTGGGCAAGGGAACCCGAATTCAAATCCCTTGGTAAGCACTTACATTTTTATTTATTTAAACTTAACTCATTCGTCTTGGGGAACCCGAGTTCGAGCCCCAACACACACGCTTCTTTTCCCTTATTTTCACTTTTTTTTTTTCGTTTTGGGGATCTAGAGAATGGGGGATCGAACCCCCACACCTCATTTTCTTTTATTTTCCTTTCTTTTTATTCTCTCATTGTTGGCCGAGAGGGTGTGGGATCGAACCCCCACAGCCCCACTTAAATTTTCTCCTTAATTTCCTTTATTCTGCCTAGAGGTTGTGGGTTCGATTCCCACATGCCTCAACCTTTTCTTTTTCTTTTAATTACTCCTTAAATCTGACTGAGAGGTGGTGGGTTCGAATCCCACTCCTCTCATTTCTTATTTTTATTATTTCATTTTCGGTCAAGGCACATGGATTCGAATCCCACATGCCACATTCTTTTTTCTCACATTATTTCAATGATTTTTAACATGGTGAGGTCACGGGTTCGATCCTCAGTGACCTCACTTAGTTTTCTTCATTTTACATAGATTATTAAACAACTTTACTTGGCTGAAATTAACCAACAAGGTGCTGGAAATTTGAGTTACATTTTTCAGCTTCTTTTCATCAACATTTAGAGTTAATTCTTAGGGAATTTCGTGAATCATTTAGCTAATAGTTTTTCACTCAAATCAGCCACATTATACTTCATATGAACATCACAATTTATACAAGGTTGTGCACGTGAAATACAACCATAAAACATGTCTTTCCATGCTCCAATCCGTGTCCAAGAGCTACGGCAACACACACTTTGCACACATACTTATACACATATTTTCGAAAAGCATAGGTTATCATTCGTACGATTCCAAACACACATTCATGAACATATTCATCACGAAAACACATTACATGCCTAATATCTACCAGCATACATACCAACCTACAGCCATCGATAGGAGCTAGTGACAGGGACATGCAACGGGGAAACAATCCTAGTTTTCGAATTAGAATCGACTGAATCCTAGGGTTCTATTGGGAAAGGGACCAAGAGTAAGAAAACCCATACCTTATTTGACGTTTATTCACCCACGAACTGCTGTCCAACACCCTCTCCAAATCACGTTCAAGTCTCAAAATTTCAACACCAACTCGACGGACAAACTTCCCTTTTTTGCCTAACGTTTTTGGTTATGTTTTGCTTAAGTTTTTAAAATTAAAGTTCTTCAAGTGTGAAGAAATTTTAGTTGCTGGTCAGTTATTGAGTTTCGGCAGAGAGAATGTGAAAAAAAAAGAGAATGAGAGAGACGTGAGAGAGAGATGATCGTGAATAGGTAGTTTAGGCTTAGCTAATGACTTAGTCAAACTAGGACTCTTTCAAACCTTAAAACAATCTGATATTTCCTTTTATTTTAAATCAGACAATAAATATTAATTAATTAAATTAATTTACCAATTTAAATAAAAACAATTTAAATCATTGCTTTCACCTAGGTTCGAACCCGGGTGGAGCAAGACTTCACTCAAAGGCCAATTTTTGGCCCTCTCTCCCCAAAATGCCCATCCACCTTATTAATTAAATAATTAATTATATATTTGGGGTAATTACGATACTACCCTTAGCCTAGAAAATGACCATTTTACCCCTAGACCCTGCAAACTTAAGATTTCCCCTTTTTAAGTCCGGTAAAGACTCATCCGAGTAAATCTTCATATTTGAGAGTCCTACATGGCTGGACCCAACCTTTCCTAGCTCAACTAACTCCCAAAGTTAGTTGGCTTGGATATCGCAAGGGTTCAGAGGTCTGGTTCTACGTGCATCATTCCGTGTGAACCCGGTCTAATCGTAGGCATTCTAAACACACTAAACATTACTTAGCATATTCATTTTTAGGGTTGTTACAGTACCCCTACCAGACCAGCTCTTCTTCATTAGGAAAACGAAATCTCACAACCCTACTACGACAATCCATACAAGTATAACAACTATGAAGCCAGTCCATGCCAAGAATGATGTCAAAATCGTTCATATGTAACTCAACCAAGTCTGCACACATAGTCCTACCACATACAACTATTGGGCAATCCTTGTACACTGTATCAGCTCTTACATTTTCTCCTAAGGGTGTACTAACCACTATAGGATCATGTAAAACTTCAGGCAATATCTCAAAAGTGAGATCAAGCAAAGGAGTTACAAAGGAAAGTGTAGACCCTGGATCAAGTAAAGCATAAACAGAAGTTGAGAATACTTGCAGCATACATGTGACCACATCAGCGGACTTCTCCTGCTCCTTCCTGCCCTTCAGGGCGTAGAATCTGTTCCTCTTAGGAGACTCGACTGCTGCTGCACCCTGTGGATTAGGCCTAGCCTGAGCATTACCTCCAGCCAAACCCTTGTTCTGTGGGCAGTCCTTGACCATGTGCCCGCCCTTACCGCAACCGAAGTAGGCATTAGTGCCCTGTCTGCACTCTCCATTGTGAGCACGGACACACTTAGCACAGTCCTTTTTGGGACGCTGCATATCACCTCCATTTCCCTTCTTGGGCTCGGGTCTGCCTCCTCTAGGTGCTGTACTCCTCTGAAAATTAGAGTTCCTTGAACTCTGTTGCCCCTTTTTGAACCTGGGCTGCTCACGGACGCCAAAATTGTTCCTGTTGCCTCCATTGTTAGGACGTGCCTGATCATGAGGCCTAGGCCTTCTAGCATCACGGACGCCCCTCTTCTTCTGGCTTTCCTCCACCTGCTGGACATGCACCATCAACCTGGAAAGGTCCATGTTATCGTGGAGCATCGCAGCCCGACACTCCTCCTCCAGATCTCCGGTGATTCCTTTGAGGAACCTACTCATCTCATCCCTGCTTTTAGATACAAGGGAAGTAGCATACCTGGATTGCTTAACAAACTTCAGGGAATACACCCTGACTATCATTGATCCCTGCTTAAGGTTGATAAACTCCTCAACCGTGGCCTCCCTCATCTCCCTGGGGAATAATCTCTCCAGAAAGGCTGTCTTAAACAGCTTCGAAGTAACCGAAACTCCGCCTAACGCTCGGCTATCCTGCCACATCTTGCACCAAGTCTGTGCAACATCCTTGAGCTAATAGGAAGCCAGCTCAGCTTTCTCAGTATTTATGGCCCCCATGGCCACCAAAATATTGTGTACCTCATCCATGAACTCCTGGGGATTCTCTGAAGTCTTTGACCCTGTGAAAATAGGAGGATTCATCCTCGTGAAGTCTCGTAGCCTGTTAGCCATGCTACGTACCGGTGGGTTCTCCCTCTGAACATTATGCCAGTTGACCTGGGCAGTCATGGCCTGGGCCTACATAGTGATGGCTTGTGCCATCTCGGCCAGAGATGCCCGCACATCCGCATCAGTCAACCCACCTGGGTTAACCGGCATAGCCACTCCTTCAGCTGGAGCCTGGGGTGGAACCTTATTGCCCCCAGCAGCTGCTCCTCCCCTCCTCTGACCAACGTTCCTCCTAGTATGCATTCTCTGAACACAATAAGAATTGATGTTAGACATGCTCATAACACCAAGAAATCAGACATTAGGAAAAGCACGATAAGATCAAAAGAAGGGAAATTTTCCTACGCATCATGTAGTCTCTAATTCAGGATAGTGGTGCACTTCACTACCATGACTTAGAAACTACTCAATGTGGTTGATGTGGACTTATTATACTCGGAATTTAACCTAGTGCTCTGATACCAACTTTGTCACGACCGAAATCTAGACCCAAGACAAGACCGGCGTCGTTGACCTCTCAGAGGTCGCAGACAAGCCTACATACGTCATTGTTACTTCATCTAGGTTAATTTTAGCGGAAATTTTGAACTTTTTTTTAGTTAACATTCATATAAGACATTTTACTTAAACTCATAAACGTTCACAATCAACCATCTAATATTAAGATCATCAAATAAAAGAAATACTTCACTACTGCATTAAGTGTATACTTGCCAAAATGGCTCCAATACAATGTCTGAAATAAGATGAGAAAGAAACGCTAGTGGAACATACTCCACGAACTCAAACCTATATCTAAGCTAGAACATAATGGGCAAGCGTCCTCGAAAGCATGAGGGCCTACCAAATCCGGATGAATGCTCCACGTCCGGATAGCTGCAACGCCGTACTGTAAGCTCTAGCGTCCACCTGTGCCTGCACCTAAAAGTAGATATTGTATGGGATTAGTACACACTTGTACTAAGTATGGGTATATACAAGCAAACACCAAGGACATGCATGAGTAAGAATAGCTCTTTCCTGACAACATGATTTATGGAAAGTCAAGTCAGTGGACTTGCCAAATTTGGATTAGGAAAGTCAATGGACTTGCCAAATTTGGATTAGGAAAGTCAGTGGACTTGCCAAATTTGGATTAGGAAAGTCAGTGGACTTGCTAAATTTGGATTAGGAAAGTCATGGCATGAGAGTAACATACATCATCATACTTATCATTTCGGAAACAACACATAACATATTGCACATATCACATCACGTAGTTCATATCATTCTTTTATATGCCATGAGACCTTGGAATCATGGACTTGACATTAGGAATTCACAAAATGAGGGCTCAACATATGGGACCTCAACTAGGGAGCCTTCTTTAGCAAACATAGAGTCTTCTTTATTCATTCATACGTACTTCATTTTCATTCATTCATATACTAGTGCAATCACTAGTCATACCTAGGATGTAGTTTAAGACTTTCATCGGGTTTGATGTGCAATGACCAAGAATAACCTAGTTTCATTACTTGAGTCTATCTCACCTCTTGATTATCCTATCCTAACACCTTTGGTATCGTTCATTTCATTATGTGCATTTGTTGAGGCTGGCCTCATTCTTTCTTTGGGAACTTTAACCTTAACCGACATAGATCATGTGATCATCATGAAATCCAGTGTGTCATCCCCACACCGAAAAGAGGTGGAATCACCGGCCAAGGTGAACCAAAACATGCTAGCGTATATAGGGAATTGAACCCTGCTAGATCCCTATATTGGCAGTATAGGTTCAAAGACTAGGAGATATAAGGAGACCCATACCCGGCATGCCAGACAGTCTCATCTCATGAGAGTTACGTGAACCTCCGCCCTTCCTGAAAGAAGGCATCACCGCTCATAGCTAGCCTATCGCTGCTCAGTATAAAGTTCCATTACATTAAACTCATACGTCATGGAAGCTGGCTTCTAGTATGAGGACATCATACCTCATTAGATGATTTCTCATCTCATCGTTAGTATTATGTATACATTAATCTCAATACTTTCATTAGAGTGTTCATATAGACTGGTCTCTTTATTAACTTTACACTCTCATAGGTGAGTACGTTTTGGTAACATTTACTTAGGCTCATTTGAGATTGCGCTCATCTTTCACATTAGCCTCTTATCATGTTGTCACCACATTCATTAACTTTAACACATTTGCTTTTCATAATTACTCACCCCTTTTTCGTGAATGTTTATTTCATCATATGCCAATGCACTTGGCCATTTAGCGTGTTTCACACTCTTACTTAACCCTTCTAGGGTTACATCTTTTCATTATATACATCCTAGGTTCACTTACTTTTAAACGTATGCTAGACTTATGGGTCTATACATACAAGCCATGAGGCTCCGTTCATAATTCATTTAAGTGATTCGTATCTTCCTAAGATTTTGTGATACAAAACTTATGCATCTTGTATGTATGCCAAGATCATCGATTTTGATCTATGTAGGCAGCATTATTTTGAACATTTGTTCATGTATTACTTATGTATCAATACGGAAATTGGGTAAGGGAACCCGATTTTGAATCCCTTGGACAACACTTACATTTTTATTTATTTTAGTTTGATCCACTTGGCTTGGGGACCCAAGATCGAGCCCCAACGCCTTCTCTTCATTTTCACTTAATTTCTTTATTTTTCGTTCGTTTGGGACCAAGAGGATGTGGGATCGAACCCCCACAACCTCATTTTCTTTATTTTTCTTTTTCCTTAAACCATTTTCGCTTGCCCCACTTTATTTTTCTACTTAATTTCCTTTATTCAGCCGAGAGGTCTTGGGTTCGATTCCCACATGCCTCAACTTTTATTTTTCTTTTAATTCTCCCTTAAGTCTGACCGAGAGGTTGTGGGTTCGAACCCCACACCTCTCATTTTTATTTTTCATTATCTTTTACATGTTTTGGTCAAGGCACACGGGTTCGAATCCCACATGCCACATTCTTTTTCTATCACTTTATTTCTAAGATTTTTAACATGGTGAGGTCACGGGTTCGATTCTCAGTGACCTCCCTTATTTTAAATTCATTTTACATAGCATGATACACCACTTAGCTTGGCCGAAACTCATCAACAAGATGCTGCAAATTATGTACGTTTTCCATCTCATTTTCATCAACGTTTACACGTTAGTTCTTAGGGTAATTCGTGGATCATTTAGTACATCTTTAGGTGTATTTTCATTGATTCAATTAGCTAATAGTTTCCATTCAAATCAGCCACATTATACTTCATATGAACATCACGATTTATAAAAGTTTGTGCACGTAAGAATACAACCATAACATGTCATTTTCAAACTTCAAACCAAGAGTATATGTCACGGCTACACATTGCACACACATAAACACATAATTTTGGATAGCATGCTTAATATTCACATAACTGCGAACATACATACATGAACGTAATCATCACGAAAACACATTACAACCCTAATTTCGACCATCAAACATACCCAACCTACAAATCGATGGGACCTAGTGACAAGGACATGCAACGGGGAACAACCCTAGTTTTCGAAATCGGTTCATCTGAGTCCTAAGGGTCTCTTGGTAAAGGGACCAAGAGTAAGAAAACCCATACCTTATTTTGACATTCAAACCTTGAACTTGCTGCCCAAAGACCCTCACCAAAGTCACGTCCATGTCCGAAAGCTTCAACACCAACTTGACGGAAAAAACCCTCCCTTTTGCATAACGTTCTTGGTTATGTTTTGTATACGTTTTTAACGTGAACGTTCTTCATGTGTGAAGAACTTTTGGTTGCTAATCAGTTCTTGTGTTTGGGCAGAGAGAAAGTGAAAAGAAAAGAGAGTTATATTGACGTGAGAGAGAGAGTTAAACGTGAAAGAGAGTTAAAAGAGGTGAAGTAGTTTAAACTTAGTCAACTAGGACTCTTTCAAATTCTAAAAAATCTGATTTCCCTTTTAATTTAAATCAGCCATCAATTATTAATTTATTAAATTAATCTACCAATTTAAATAAAACAAATTAAATCATTGCTCCCACCTAGGTTCGAACCCAGGTGGAGCAAGATTTTGTTAAAAGGGCAAATTTCGGCCCTCTCTACCCAAAATGCCCCTCCACCTTATTAATTAAATAATTAATTACATATTTAGGGTAATTATGATACTACCCTTATCATGGAAAAAAACCATTTTACCCCTAGACCCTCCAAACTTAAGATTTCCCCTTTTTAAGTCCGATAAAGACTCAACCAAGTAAATCTTCATATTCGGGAGCCCTATATGGCTGGACCCAACCTTTCCTAGCTCAACTAACTGCCCAAGTTAGTTGGCTTGGATGTCGCAAGGGTTTAGAGGCCTGGTTCTACGCGCATCAATTTTTGTGAACCCGGTGTAATCGTAGGCATTCTAGACACACTAAACATTACTTAGCATATTCATTTTTAGGGTTGTTACATTCGTTTTAGATGAAATTGATGTGGGATGTCCTAAACTCGTATACAAACATATTCGGGTTGGAAACTTTCGGGCAAACATCCCTAAGGACCATGCAAGGGTCCTTGAAGAAGAACCCTTTCTTTGAGCCAAGGCTACCTAGACAAGACCCCAATCGATTGAGGAAAACAACGGCTCTTGGGACAGTCGACGCCCCGTCGATGGGTGTCGTGGATCAGGACTTATGCGTGGGAGATGGGCGAGACAAGTACCATCCCCAGTCCCAAACCACGGACCAACAGGATGGTCCGTTGGTTGGGAAACGGGCCGTTGATGGCCACTCATAAGTTGAGATTGTTTCTGCGCAGCTTACTGTAATGTCTATGGGTGAAATTGTCAATTCACCCCACGTACAAATTGGACTTAGGGAGGTTACTTAGGGGTACTTTGGGTATTTTAAACATGCTTATTAGCCTTTAACACTTAGAAGAATTCATTCTTCAAAATCAAAACCAAAATTCCCTTAGAAATTCTCTAGAACTCCATTGGAGCCAAAACTCAAGGAAGTGCTTGGATTGGAGATTTTAGTGGTGATTCTTCATCAAATTGGTGGATCAAAATCAGTGAGGTATGGTTTTTTATCCTTGAAACTCTATTCATCAAGGATCCCAACATTCAAAGAGTTTTCTAAAGTTTTCAAAGATGAACTTGTCCAATTTTATGATCGATCCATGGGTTCTTAAAGGTTTTAAAGCATTGTATATTGATTGAATTGTTGTTAATTAGGTGTTTTTAACTCAATTAACCTATTAACACATGTAATTTATGAACCCTAGTTTTTTACTAGTTTACGGGTTAAGTGAAATGTACTTAATGCTTATGAATTCTAGTGTAGTTTTCTATGGGCTATTGAATAATGTAAGAATTGTATTCAGTTGATGTCTAATTGGTATTAGATTGATAAATCTATATTGAATTGACTTATATTCATTGAGTATTATAATTTTTGTGTTGAATTGATGTTCCTGGCCATGAGTAAGGGCATTATGGTATTGAATTGGATGATTTAGTTATGGATTGAAGTGGTGAGAATGGATTGGTGGTACACTGCCCCAATCTCTTTATTTTATGTTAATTAGACTTCAATTATGTTTTGATTTGTATGGTTCACTTATGGTGGCGGTGCTATGTGCTTTACTTGCTATTTTATAGCCTTGTCGGCGTTACTTTATGTATTATGATGATCATTGCCTTGTTGGCAAACTACTTGATGTACTATAATGATTTGTTTAGTTGATTTATCTGAAGTATGATCATATCTATCTACATGTGATCAAAGTGAAAGTATGTGTTCTTCTATTGATAATAGGTGATCATGATAGACTATGACTATATCTTTGCATGTGTAGTCTTAGAGTTGATGCATGATTGTTCCTACTTGACTATATGAGTCTATGATGGTTATATTGATGATGTTATAGTAATTTATAGGATGACATAAATATGATAAGGGTCATTCGTAAGTGCTTCAAAGTATGATATGCTATATGTAATAAAGTAAAGAATGTTGTATCTTGTTTTGGTAGACTTGTGTCCATTACTTGATACATGTATGAATGATATGTGAATATGAGATGTCTTGACTAGGTAAGCTTAGTGCATCATTGTCATGTATGAATGAATTATATGTGAGGCATTAAATAATGTTAAGAAGGTCATGTACGTGGAACCTTAAACCTAGTGGTGAGGTTATGAACTTTGAAGTCGAGAGCCGTAATGGTATCTTTCTTGTAATGAATGATGGACTTAGGGTTGATTGGCTTGAACCACACCATATCATCCTTAGGAAAATCATTCTGAGCTATCTTTGTCGCCACTGTAAGGTAGCCCTGGTGGACCTCTTTGGTAGGGTAAATGTGATTGGGTTATGAACTTTATACCCTTTTATATGAACCTTTAATGTAAATGACTCCATGATAACAGAGACTAGCACCGAGTGGGTATGTTATGGAAAGTATCTCTACTTTAGAAGGAGACTAGAGTACAATGTAGCTCTACTTGAGAATGAGACTAGAGTACATAAAAGACTGTCATTTTCCTTAACTATGTGCCTACATGGGATGTGTCCTAGTTCTACCCTTCGCAAGTACAACACCCTCATTGGAGTAGGTTAGAACTCCGATTCCATGTTTAGCTATCATGGTCTATGTCGGTTATTTCCTATTCTCATCATGTGGTATACCTACTAGAATTGGATAAGTTCTATGAAGTTTAGGTGGTGGTATGAGACACTATCTAGACATTGCACAATAGGCTTTGAAGATGTTAGTGAGAGTCCCTAGGTCTTGTCCAAGACCATTACTTGAATATCCTTATGTGATGAATGAGTCTTAAATGAACTAATGAATGTAATGACTTAAGTTAAGAAAACATGTTAAATGAATAAGTACTTATCTAGAGTAGTTAAGGGTTGTCTAGTTAAGGTGTGAAGGGGGCATAGGAATTGTCACTTCATATCTTACCTAGATAAGTCTTAAGAATGACTCTAGTTAGGGAATATGGTTGATTATGTAAACATGATCTAGGACTTAGGTAGTCTTAAGTATTATTTAGGTAATGTTTAACAGTTCAATCATGGACGTTATCTTCTTGATTTACTTAAGTAAGTCGTTTGATAGCCTTTGGAAAGAGAATGTCATATCGTCTATATGGTGTAGTATTTAGTGAGAATGATTCTATTATAGGTAGTCTAAAGGATCTGTTAAGTGTGTGTGCAAGGGATTGCATGGGCGGTCGCTTCACAACTCACTCAAGTGAACCTTGGAATCAACTTTGGTAGGATGATCTCATGTTGATGTGGTTGATGTATTGTAAGTGTGTGTATCTCATTATAGGTGGTCTTAAGGATCATTTAGGTGTGCCTAGAGAGGTTTATGGGCGGTCTCTCTTTGTCTTACTTAAGTGAGTCATAGGATAGCTTTTAGTGAGTGAATTTCATGATATAAAGTGTATATGGTGAAGATAAGAAACTTTACTGTACAGTGAAGGAACCTCATTGTAACAGTGATATACTTCACTGAGATTTCCTAAAAATGTGCTAAATATATTATGTGATTGCTTATGTATTTGTAAGGTATTAAATGTTGTTCTTATGATTATATTATGATGTTTAAATAAAAAAGATGCATATTTCAAATAAATGTCTGTTTCCATGATTTTATGCATTATAACATACTTAGTACATGTGTTTGTACTAATTCCATGCGTTTATCTATCTCTAAAGTGATTCATAGGTGAAGGTGTGTCACATCCGGGGAGCACCCCCTAGACGTTACCGGCGTCGTAGTACTCTTCGAAGACTAAGACTAGCCTCTTAGCATTCATCATAACATTCATTGGCTAAAATATGCGGAAAAATTAAAACTTTTTAACTATATCTAATCGGAGGTTTACATAGAGCTCTACATACACATAATAGTATTAATATCGAGTATACATAGACCCGTTAGTATAGGAAGAATACTTAATCTTCTACTTTTAGTTCAAACACATATATAAGATAGAATTAGAGTCATAAAATCCGTCTCATCTCATAAACCATCTAGAACGACAATACAACATGGGCATAGCCCTACAACAATAAAAGTAAGCCACATATAGGCTTTATACAACTTTGTCTCAAAATGAAAGATAGAGTCAACATAAACGTCATAATATCTAAGAATATCCGTAGGTAGAATATCGGCATCATCCTCGGGAAAATGAGGAGCTACCACTTGTATGATAAGAGTATCCAAGCTCTCTTCTCAATCGCCTCGAACCAAACCTCAACGACTGGAACCTAGAGTGTTTGGGAAAAAGTGAGAGAATGGGGTTAGTACGCCACATGTACTAAGTATGAGACCATATGCACATATAACAATCAAACATTCTAAAAAGGTACATTTAGTTAAATCTTGCCATTTATGTCTTTATGCACAATCAACAACTAGACCAATCAATTAAACATGCTTAATCAAGTCAAAGCAACTATATACATATCAAATACTTGAACCCATAATCTCACATAACCCTATCATCAAGTAATCATATTACAAGTACAATAAGAGTTAATCACGTGAACAGTAAAGCAAGACAACCAAATATAACCCTTATAAATCCACAAGTGTGATGACCAAGCAAAGCCCCATAACCCTACTTAATCAAGTAACCAAATAAGAATCATAAATAGTAACTTACTTCACATAACATAACCTTCAACATACATAAGTTCATACTTTAACAACAAGAACCAATTTCATGTTCATAAGCATCATATTCATCATATAAAGTCATTTACTTTCATTATCATTTACATACAAAATATTGACCTCCTAAATCTCCTATCAAGGCAAACTAGTGCAAGACCTAGGTAGAGTCCCATACCCCTACCTAAGCTAAGTCTAACCCCTCAAGTCACCTTAGTTAGCCTACACATCATTACTTCATTTTAGTTTAGGGAACACTTGCCTTAACCGACATAGACCACATGAGCTAATGTGGAATCCGGTGTCATAACCTTACACCGATGGAAGGTGGTCTACCGGCCAAGGTAAAACCTTACATAAACGTAGTTTTCTAGGTGGATGCACTAGCTAGTCTTCCTATGGGGGAAACATATTCAAGAACTAAGAGATAGGAAATTCCCTCTACATACCTCTTAGTAATTGGGGCGTCATCTCATGGGAATAAATGAAATGAGTATCCCTCAATGGGGAGTCAACATCACATATAGGACCAAAGGATAACACTTCCTCTATTGGAAAGCCATTGCCTCCCATTGTCAAGTTCAATCGGTGCTAAGCTAGTCCCTTATTGAAATGTCTTTAATCTTTATTTATAAATCATAACTTAGTTTAGTTCATAGGGTCTATCCCTTGTATAATCATCATCATAATAATAACTCAATAGAAATTGCATGAGTAAAAGTCTTTCATCACAATTCGCACAAGTAACATTAACACTTTACATTTTCTTTCATAATAAGGCACATTGATAATCATCATCACCCTTATATATTTACATCTTAATCAACCTCACAACCATATTAAGACATTTCAATTCAACATCATACCAACCTATAAATCCTAAACAAGGCATGCTCCAACATAATCATCATGACTTAATCACAATTAACCATAATTGAAACAAAGGATAAGGTCACAAGACTTACCAAGTCTTCTTCACAATTCACCATTATCAAGGTCTTACCATAAACCCTTAGTGCAACTCAATTAGGTCAACAAATCACCACAATTCAATATCTAATGAAATCACAAGTATAGAAGAGTTACTACTCCACAATTCAATAGTAGGTCAAAGCTTAGGATTTAGTCAATTCATCATTCCCTAGATCACCTATCAAGAACTAGAATGAAAGACTAATCATCATCTTAATTTGTTCATAAACAGCATATCAACCTCATATACAAGTGATTCAACCCCTAAGCAAGTCAATTGAATGATTGAACTACAATATGAATCAAGATCACAACTTAGGGTTAGGGACTTGGGATCATGTTCTTCAATTTAGGTAAGATCATCACCAATTACTACAATCAAGTTAACATACATGTTAATCAACTCAAATTAACCTAAAGGAAACATCAACAACTCAATTCATAACATCAACAACCCATTAGAAATCACTAACTTTGAAATCAATTTGGATGAACCCTTTGAGAAAAGAGGTCTCAAAGGTGAAGAGATCCCATATCTTAATATTTTTATGAGAAATTGAAGATGAATCCACCCTTTTCCAGCCCCCAATTCACCTCCTAGACTTAGCTTCAATGGAGTCTTCCAATAGAGACAGAAAGTAGAGAGAAGGTAGAGAGATTTTTTTTAGAGTTGTGTTTAGATTAAATGAGGTTAGGGACTTTATAGGGTGACTAACTAACTTAATTAGACATCCCTTAATCCCTTAATTAACCACCTAAACCCATAACTATTTAAATGACTTAATTAAAAAGTGAATAGGAAACTTACCTGACCTCACAGACGAGACCCAATCGACGGTCCGTCTGTGAGTCGACGGACTGGCCCCCCTCCGTGCTGCACATCTCTCATCTCTGTCAAAGACTTGTGCCACCGGGGCCTTCCTCCACAAGTCTAAGTGTGGGAAGACAGAGGTATCGACGCCCCATCAAGCCACTTACGGCCCGCCGGCAGTTCCGTAACTGCTCCCCCACTAAGGTTTGGCTAAGTAAGAAGGGACGGTGGCATCGACGGTCCGTTGGTCCATGCATGGGCTGTTGGTTGCCCCGTCGATGCACATGGCCACAACCAGTCCAAGTGTGGAGCAACTGTGGCACCAACGGTCCATTGGTCCACCCACGGACCATAAGCCAACCTGTCGATGCACACTGCCCAGGCAGTGTTGCATTTCCCACAAGTGTCCTTCTCAAGGGCCCTTGGTTGGTCCTTGGGGAGTCGTACCCGGACTTTTTGACCAGATTTCATTAAATTCCAATTCTTAAAAGCTAGTAAAATAGGTCAAAGCACACTAGCACCTCTTTGACCCAACTTTCGGACGTCATGGACGTTCTTGAACATTTTGGTTCCAAAACTTCCTAAGTGACCTATATACATGAAACTAACCTTAAAAACAGTGTCTATACGTCCCGACACCTATGTTAGGCTTAACGATATGTCTTACATTTTTGAAATATTACATTATCCCCCCCTTAGGAACATTCGTCCCCGAATGACACTAAAGTTCTTTTCAAAGAAGGAATAGACTAAAGACTAGCAGCCCAACCAACATCATTTCAATACAATACAATACATATCATTTCAATCAAGGCAATTCAAAACTTCAATTACCAAATATGAGACTCAACATCACCTCATGAGGTACTTTCTTCTCACAACAACCATTTGAGCTCATCATGACAAACATGAGTCAATTAGATTCAAATTCAACTTATCAACATGATACTACACATTTCATAAAGACTCAGCATGTCAAAATGCACAACATGACTCAAAACAAGCCAAAAACAAATTTCCACATTTTTGAAGGCAAAATCACTGGCAATACACTGTAATGTCACTGCCCCTATTTTGAAAATTCAACTTTTGCATTTCTTCACCCAAAAATCAAAGGACTTCAATTTCTAATCACATTTATACTATTAAAAAGAATGACTAACGTCAATCATCAAAAAGATGAGGATATAGAGACTTCATGTCGGCCTCGGCCTCCCATGAAGCACCCTTGTCACGACCGAAGTCTAGACCCCAGACGAGACCGGCGTCGTTGACCTCTCAGAGGTCGCAGACAAGCCTACATACGTCATCGTTGCTTCATCTAGATTAATTTTAGCAGAAAATTTGAACTTTTTGTTACTTAACATTCATGTAAGACATTCTACTTAAACTCATAAACGTTCACAATCAACCATCTAATATTAAGATCATCAAATGAAAGAAGCAGTACATAATTGCATTAAACGTATCCTTGCCAAAATGGCACCAATACAAAGTCTGAAATGAAATGGGAAAAGAAACACTAGTGGGACATGCCCCACTAGCTAAAGCCTATAACTAAGCTAGATAATAACAGTAGACATCCTCGAAAGCATGAGGGCCTACCAAATCCAGATGAAAGCTCCACGTCAGGATAGCTGCAACGTCGTACTATAAGCTCTAACGTCCACATGTACATGTACCTAAAATTAGATATTGTATGGGATTAGTACACACTTGTACTAAGTATGGGTATATGCAAGCACACACCAAGGACCTGCATGAGTAAGAATAGCTCTTTCCTAACAACATGATTTATGGAAAGTCAAGTTAGTGGACTTGCCAAATTTGGATTAGGAAAGTCAGTGGACTTGCCAAATTTGGATTAGGAAAGTCATGCCATGAGAGTAACATGCATCATCATACTTATCATTTTGCAAGCAGCACATAATGTATTGCACATATCATATCACGTAGTTCACATCATTCTTTCATATGCCATGAGACCTTGGAATCATGGACTTGACATTAGGACTTCCCAAAATGAGGGCTCAACATATAGGACCTCAACTAGGGAGTCTTCTTTAGCAAACACAGAGTCTGCTTCATTCATTCATACGTACTTCATTTTCATTCATTCATATACTAGTGCAATCACTAGTCATACCTAGGATGTAGTTTAAGACTCTCATCGGATTTGCTGTGCAATGACCAAGAATAACCTAGTGTCATTACTTGAGTGTAGCTCACCTCTTGATTATCCTATCCTAACACCTTTGGTATCGTTCATTTTATTATGTGCATTCGTTGAGGCTGACCTCATTCTTTCTTTGGGAACTTTAACCTTAACCGACATAGATTATGTGAGCATCTTTAAATCCAGTGTGTAATCCCACATCGAAAAGAGGTGGAATCACTGTCCAAAGTAAACCAAAATATGCTAGCGTATATAGGGAATCGAACCCTGCTAAATCCCTATATTGACAGTATAGGTTCAAAGACTAGGAGATATAAGGAGACCCATACCCGGCATGCCAGACAGTCTCATCTCATGAGAGTTACATGAAACTCCGCCCTTACCGAAGGAAGGCATCACCGCTCATAGCTATCCTATCGGTGCTCAGTATAAAGTTCCATTACATTCAACTCATACATCATGGAAGCTGGGTTCTAGCATGAGGACATCATAGCTCATTAGATGAGTTCTCATCTCATCATTAGTATTACGTATGCATTAACTTCAATACTTTCATTTTGAGTGTTCATAGAGACTGGTCTCTTCATTTGCTTTACACTCTCATAGGTGAGTACGCTTTGGTAACACTTACTTAGGCTCATTTGAGATTGCTCTCATCTTTCACATTAGCCTCTTATCATATTGTTACCTCATTCATTAACTTTAACACATTTGCTTTTCATAATTACTCAATGTTCATTTCATCATATGCCAATGCACTTGGCCATTTAGTGTGTTTCACACTCTTACTTAACCCTTCTAGGGTTACATCATTTTATCACATACATCTTAGGCTCACCTACTTTTAAACGTATGCTAGACTTATGAGTCCACACATACAAGCCATGAGGCTTCATTCATAGTTTGTCTAAGTGATTCATGTTTACCCAAGATTATGTGGTACAAGACTTATGCATCTTGTAGATATGCCAAGATATTGATTTCGATCTTTAGAGGCAGCATTCATTAAATATTTACTTACGTATGACTTATGTGTCAATACGGAATTGGGCAAGGGAACCCGATTTCGAATCCCTTGGACAACACTTAATCTTATTTTAAACTTGATAATTGCATTTTTCAGATTTGGGGGACCCTAGTTCGATCCCCATCAACCCCATAATATTTCCTTTCTTTTTCTCCTCTCCTTTTTCGTTTAAGTCAAGGAGGTTGTGGGTTCAATCCCCCACAAGCTCATTATTTTTCTTTTAATTTATCTCTTAACTTTCTCACCTATCCAAGAGGTTGTGGGTTCAATCCCCACTCTCCACATTTATTTTCTCCTTTATTTTTCTCCTAACTCTCTCATCCATTCAAGAGGTTGTGGGTTCAATCCCCACTCACCACATCTATTTTTCCTTGCATTTTTCTCACGAAATTTTTATGAAATTTTCATTTAGTGAGGTCATGGGTTCAATCCCCAATGACCTCACATTTTAAAAAAAAATTAAACGAAGCTCATTTTTTTAAAAGTTGGCCGAGACTACAATTTCCAGCAGGCTGGAAATTTAGTCTCTTCCAATCCATTTTTGTCTTAATCTTTTGTTGATTTTTTTTGTAGCTTTCATGTAATGATGTCTTGGGTTCAATCCTTAGTGATTTCACTTATTTTACATTCATTTTTCATTGCATTTTGTACCACTTTGTTTGGCCGAACCCAACCTACCAAATGCTGGAAATTTGTTCACTATTTTCAGCTTCCTTTTATCATCATTCATGCGTTAAATCTTAAGGCATTTCGTGGATCATTTGGTGCATCTTTAAGTGTAATCTTTTTATGATTATATTCAGCCAAGAATTACCATTACATCCAGCAATATTACACCACTTTTACACCTTATGATTTACACAAACATTCGCACATAAAATTCAACCATAAAAACATATCATTTTTCACATACTTTCGGTTGACATAGCTTAACATGCTTACAATTCCAAACACATAATCATGAACACATTATCACGAAAATCACACTTCATACTTAAACTACCAGCAAACATACCAACAACACGATCTCTAACCTATTTCACATTGAGATCAAAGGGATACTAGGGACAAGGAGTTCGACAAGAACTGGAACAACCCTAGTTTCAAGATTCGTTGAATTCATGGGAAAGAAAATTCTCTTGGAGAAAGGAGTCCAGGAGAGAAACCCATACCTGATTTCAATGTTGTTCAACCCACGACTTGCTCCCGAAAAACCTTCTCCAAACTCACGTCCAAATCCCGAAACTCCAACACAAATCCGACGGAACTTTACTTTACGTTTTTGGTTAGCTTGTTTGTTTATATTTTTCGTGTAAGTTCTTCAAGTGTGAAGAACTTTTGTAGATTTTCTGTTCTTGTGTTTTGGTTAGGCAAAGAGAACGTTAAAGAAAGTGTTGAAGAGAGGGAGATATAGACGTGAAAGAGAGAGAGATATGAGGTAGTGTTCTCTTAGAACTAGGACTTGTTGGCAAGACTTAGTCAAATTAATTAATAATTAATAATTAATAAATTATTAAAATCTGATTTTATCTTTTTTTTTAAATCAGCCATTAATTATTAATTTATTAAATTAATCTACCAATTTAAATAAAACAAATTAAATCATTGCTCCCACCTAGGTTCGAACCCGGGTGGAGAAAGATTTTCCTAAAAGGGCAATTTTGGACCTCTCTACCCAAAATGCCCCTCCACCTTTTTAATTAAATAATTAATTACATATTTAGGGTAATTACGATACTACCCCTTGCCTGGAAAAAGACCATTTTACCCCTAAACCCTCCAAACTTAAGATTTCCCCTTTTTAAGTCCGGTAAAGACTCATCGGAGTAAATCTTCATATTCGGGAGTCCTACATGGCTGGACCCAACCTTTCCTAGCTCAACTAACTCCCCAAGTTAGTTCGCTTGGCTGTCGCAAGGGTTCAGAGGTCTGGTTCTACGCGCATCAATCTGTGTGAACCCGGTCTAATCGTAGGCATTCAAGACACATTAAGCATTACTTAGCACATCCATTTTTAGGATTGTTACATTATCCCCCCATTAGGAACATTCGTCCCTGAATGACACTACTCTTTACTAGCAATAAGTAAGTCATCTATAGAAGGTATGCATACATAGGTAATTCAATACTCCTCATTGGTGAATATTTGGTTCACATATTAACATGATGGTGCACATCCTTGAAACCTACTAATAGCTTCACATTAATAGACTAAGGAACTCTTTCCTAAACTAGTCTCATCAAAGCATACAACATAAGTAAACAATTAAGTCATACAAATCAGCAACCAACATGATGACTCAAACATATTAACCTAATACTAGAGCATAAACACCATACACAGTCAAATACATGAAAGACTAATTAAGGCTATGCACCCGAGACTTCACCAGAAGTGCCTTCCCCTGCACCCTAGACTTGAGTACGAAGAATCGTTGCCTCCTTGGAGCCTCTTCACTTGGACCATTAGGCTAAACTCTCTCCTTCCCTTGTTCTTGACTTCTCCTATTCGGACAATCCTTCACCATGTGACCCTGTTTTCCACAACTATAACAAGCGTTAGAGCCCATCATACACGCTCCTCCATGCAGTTTAACACACTTGCAAGGTGGCCTCTCCTGAGGTGTATCTACTTCATTGTTTCTCTTAACTCTGGACTCGGAATCATAGCGACCCTTGGATGAACTTGACTCCCCTTGGTGGGAGAGTACCTTCTTAAACCTGGGCTTATCCCTGATTTCAGTACTACTCTTCCTTGAAAAATTCTCCTCAGCTTGCCTTGATCTGTTCCCTGCCCTAGTGTGCTTCCTCTTCCTGCTTTACTCCACTTGCTGGATATGGACCATAAGCCTGGAAAGGTCCATGCTGTCATGCAACATAGCTGCCCTACACTCCTCCTCGAGATCCTCAGCAATCCCTGTTAAGAATCTACTCATCTCGTCTCTGCTGTTAGAAACAAGAGAAGTGGCATACATGGATAATTTCACAAACTTCAGGGAATACTCCCTGACTGTCATCGATCCCTGTTTAAGGTTGATAAACTCCTCAACCTTGGCCTCCCTCATCTCCCTGGGGAAGAATCTCTCCAGGAAGGCTGTCTTAGAAAGCTCCCACATGACCGGAACTCCGCCCAAAGCTCGGCTATCCTTCCACATCTTGCACCAAGACTGTGCGACATCCTTGAGCTGATAGGAAGCCAGCTCAGCCTTCTCAGTATCTTTGGCCCCCATGGCCACCAAAATCTTGTGTACCTCATCCATGAACTCGTGGGGATCCTCTGAAGTCTTGGACCCTGTGAAAATAGGAGGATTCATCCTCGTGAAGTCTCGTAACCTGTCATCCATGCTACGTACCGGTGGGTTCTCCCTCTAAACATTCTGCCGTTTGACCTGGGCAGTCATGTCCTGGGCCTGCATAGTGATGGCCTGTGCCATCTGGGCTAAAGATGCCCGCACCTCCGCATCAGTCAACCCAACTGGGTTAACCGGCATATCCACTCCTTCAATTGGAGCCTGGGGTGGAACCTGATTGCCCCCAGCAGCTGCTCCTCCTCTCCTCTGACCAACGTTCCTCCTAGTATTCATTCTCTGAAAACAATACGAATTGATGTTACACAGGCTCATAACACCAAGAAATCACACATTAGGAAAAGGCACGATAAGATCAGAAGAAGAGAAATTTTCCTACGCATCATGCAGTCTCTACTTCAGGATAGTGGTGCACTTCACTACCATGACTTTGAAACTACTCAATGTGGTTGATGTGAACTTATTATCCTCTGAATTTAACCTAGTCCTCTGATACCAACTTTGTCACGACCGAAGTCTAGACCCCAGACAAGACCTGCGTCGTTGACCTCTCAGAGGTCGCAGACAAGCCTACATACGTCATTGTTACTTCATCTAGGTTAACTTTAGCGGAAAATTTGAACTTTTTGTTACTTAACATTAATGTAAGACATTCTACTTAAACTCATAAACTTTCACAATCAACCATGTAATATTAAGATCATCAAATGAAAGAAGTAGTTCATAATTGCATTAAACGTATCCTTGCCAAAATGGCACCAATACAAAGACTGAAATGAAATGGGAAATGAAACACTAGTGGGACATGCCCCACTAGCTAAAGCCTACATCTAAGCTAGATAACAACAGTAGACATCCTCGAAAGCATGAGGGACTACCAAATCCAGATGAAAGCTCCACGTCCGGATAGCTACAATGCCGTACTATAAGCTCTAACGTCCACCTGTGCCTGCACCTAAAATTAGATATTGTATGGGATTAGTACACACTTGTACTAAGTATGGGTATATGCAAGCACACACCAAGGACATGCATGAGTAAGAATAGCTCTTTCTTAACAACATGATTTATGGAAAGTCAAGTTAGTGGACTTGCCAAATTTGGATTAGGAAAGTCAGTGGACTTACCAAATTTGGATTATGAAAGTCAGTGAACTTGCCAAATTTGGATAAGGAAAGTCAGTGGACTTGCCAAATTTGGATTAGGAAAGTCATGCCATGAGAGTAACATGCATCATCATACTTATCATTTTATAAGCAGCACATAACGTATTACACATATCATATCACGTAGTTCACATCATTCTTTCATATGCCATGAGACCTTGGAATCATGGACTTCACATTAGGACTTCCCAAAATGAGGGCTCAACATATGGGACCTCAACTAGGGAGCCTTCTTTAGCAAACACAGAGTCTGCTTCATTCATTCATACGTACTTCATTTTTATTCATTCATATACTAGTGCAATCACTAGTCATACCTAGGATGTAGTTTAAGACTCTCATCGGGTTTGCTGTGCAATGACCAAGAATAACCTAGTGTCATTACTTGAGTCTAGCTCACCTCCTTATTATCCTATCCTAACACCTTCGGTATCGTTCATTTCATTATGTGCATTCGTTGAGGCTGGCCTCATTCTTTCTTTGGGAACTTTAACCTTAACCGACATAGATTATGTGAGCATCTTGAAATCCAGTGTGTAATCCCACACCAAAAAGAGGTGGAATTACTGTCCAAAGTGAACCAAAACATGCTAGCGTATATAGGGAATCGAACCCTGCTCAATCCCTATATTGACAGTATACGTTCAAAGACTAGGAGAAATAAGGAGACCCATACCCGGCATGCCAGACAGTCTCATCTCATGAAAGTTACGTGAAACTCCGCCCTTCCCGAAGGAAGGCATCACCGCTCATAGCTAGCCTATTGGTGCTCAGTATAAAATTCCATTACATTCAACTCATACATCATGGAAGTTGGCTTCTAGCATCAGGACATCATAGCTCATTAGATGAGTTCTCATCTCATCATTAGTATTAAGTATGCATTAACTTCAATACTTTCATTAAAGTGTTCATAGAGACTGGTCTATTCATTAGCTTTACACTCTCATAGGTGACTACGTTTTGGTAACATTTACTTAGGCCCATTTTAGATTGCTCTCATCTTTCACATTAGCCTCTTATCATATTGTCACCTCATTCATTAACTTTAACACATTTGCTTTTCATAATTACTCACCCCTTCACGTGAATGTTCATTTAATCATATGCCAATGCACTTGGCCATTTAGTGTGTTTCACACTCTGATTTAACCCTTCTAGGGTTACATCATTTTATCACATACATCTTAGGCTCACCTACTTTTACACGTATGCTAGACTTATGAGTCCACACATACAAGCCATGAGGCTTCATTCATAGTTTGTCTAAGTGATTCATGTTTACCCAAGATTATGTGGTACAAGACTTATGCATCTTGTAGATATGCAAAGATATTGATTTTGATAATTAGAGGCAGCATTCATTAAATATTTACTTACGTATGACTTATGTGTCAATACGGAATTGGGCAAGGGAACCCGATTTCGAATCCCTTGGCTAACACTTAATCTTATTTTAAACTTGATAATTGCATTTTTCAGATTTGGGGGACCCTAGTTCGATCCCCATCAACCCCATAATATTTCCTTTCTTTTTCTCCTCTCCTTTTTCGTTTAAGTTAAGGAGGTTGTGGGTTCAATCCCCCACAAGCTCATTAATTTTCTTTTGATTTATCTCTTAACTTTCTCACCTATCCAAGAGGTTTTGGGTTCAATCCCCACTCTCCACATTTATTTTCTCCTTTATTTTTTTCTCCTAACTCTCTCATCCATTCAAGAGGTTATGGGTTCAATCCCCACTCACCACATCTATTTTCTTTGCATATTTCTCATGAAATTTTTATAAAATTTTCATTTAGTGAGGTCATGGGTTCAATCCCCAATGACCTCACATTTTAAAAAAAAAATTAAACGAAGCTCATTTTTTTAAAAGTTGGCCGAGACTACAATTTCCAGCAGGCTGGAAATTTAGTTTCTTCCAATCCATTTTTGTCTTAATTTTTTGTTGATTTTTTTTTGGTAGCTTTCATGTAATGATGTCTTGGGTTCAATCCTTAGTGATTTCACTTATTTTACATTCATTTTTTTCATTGCATTTTGTACCACTTTGTTTGGCCGAACCCAACCTACCAAATGCTGGAAATTTGTTCACTATTTTCAGCTTCCTTTTATCATCATTCATGTGTTAATTCTTAAGGGATTTCGTGGATCATTTGGTGCATCTTTAAGTGTAATATTTTTATGATTATATTCAGCCAAGAATTACCATTACATCCAGCAACATTACACCAATTTTACTCCTCATGATTTACACAAACATTCGCACATAAAATTCAACCTTAAAAAATATCATTTTTCACATACTTTCGGTTGACATAACTTAACAAGCTTACAATTCCTAACACATAATCATGAACACATTATCACGAAAATCACACTTCATACTTAAACTACCAGCAAACATACCAACAACATGATCTCTAACCTATTTCACATTGAGATCAAAGGGATACTACGGACAAGGAGTTCGACAAGAACGGGAACAACCCTAGTTTCAAGATTCGTTAAATTCATGGGAAAGAAAATTCTCTTGGAGAAAGGAGTCCAGGAGAGAAACCCATACCTGATTCCAATGTTGTTCAACCCACGACTTGCTGCCCAAAAACCTTCTCCAAACTCACGTCCAAATCCCGAAACTCCAACACAAATCCGACGGAACTTTACTTTACGTTTTTGGTTAGCTTGTTTGTTTATATTTTTCGTGTAAGTTCTTCAAGTGTGAAGAACTTTTGTAGATTTTCTGTTCTTGTGTTTTGGTTAGGCAAAGAGAACGTGAAAGAAAGTGTTGAAGAGAGGGAGATATAGACGTCAAAAAGAGAGAGATATGAGGTAGTGTTCTCTTAGAACTAGGACTTGTTGGCAAGACTTAGTCAAATTAATTACTAATTAATAATTAATAAATTATTAAAATCTGATTTTCCCTTTTTTTAAATCAGCCATTAATTATTAATTTATTAAATTAATCTACCAATTTAAATAAAACAAATTAAATCATTGCTCCCACCTAGGTTCGAACCCGGGTGGAGCAAGATTTTCCTAAAAGGGCAATTTTGGACCTCTCTACCCAAAATGCCCCTCCACCTTATTAATTAAATAATTAATTACATATTTAGGGTAATTACGATACTACCCTTAGGCTGGAAAAAGACCATTTTACCCCTAGACCCTCCAAACTTAAGATTTCCCCTTTTTAAGTCCGGTAAAGACTCATCCGAGTAAATCTTCCTATTCGGGAGTCCTACATGGATGGACCCAACCTTTCCTAGCTCAACTAACTCCCCAAGTTAGTTGGCTTGGCAATCGCAAGGGTTTCAGAGGTCTGGTTCTACGCGCATCAATCCGTGTGAACCCGGTCTAAATGTAGGCATTCTAGACACATTAAGCATTACTCAGTATATCCATTTTTAGGGTTGTTACAACCCTCAACTAAGTGGTTCCTCCATAAAACCTTTACGGATACAACCTCTTTGTTCCTCAACCTTTTCACTTGTCTATCAAGAATTTGAACCGGAACCTCCTCATAATAGAGGTTATCCTTGACACCAAGGCCCTCTATAGAAAGAATGGATTCGGGATCACCCACACACTTCTTAAGCATAGAAACCTGAAAGACCGGATGAACCGAAGCCAATTCACTACGTAGCCTCAATTCATAGGCTACCTTCCCTACCCTTTGCAAGATCTCATAGGGACCTACGTAACGAGGGTTCAACTTCCCCTTCTTGCCAAATCTAACAACTCCTTTCATAAGAGAAATCTTCAAATACAGTTTGTCACCTTTCTCAAACTCAAAATCACTTCTACTACTATCGGCATAGGACTTTTGCCAACTATAAGTTGTTTGCAACCGATTCCTTATTATATGAACTTTCTCCAAAGTCTTTTAAATCAAGTCGGGACCAAGAATTGAGGACTCACCGACTTCAAACCACCCAATAGGAGACCTACACCTCCTACCATACAAGGATTTATAGGGAGCCATGGAAATGGATGAATGAAAACTATTATTATAAGCAAACTCCACCAAAGACAAGTGCTTATCCCAACTCCCTTTAAAATTGATGACACATGCTCTAAGCATATCCTCAAGGGTTTGTATAGTACGTTCCGCTTGACCATCCTTTTGAGGATGAAAAGTGGTACTCTACTTCACCTTAGTACCCAACCCTTCTTGAAATGACCTCCAAAACTTAGGTGTGAATTGTGCACCCCTATCCGATATGATGGATAACAGAATACCATGGCGACACACAATCTCATGTATGAAGATCTTAGCATAATCCTCCGCCGAATAAGTAGACTTGACGGGAATAAAATGAGCGGACTTGGTCAACCTATCAACCACCACCCAAATGAACTCATACCCTTTTTGGGTCTTAGGCAAACTTACCACAATATCCATATTGATGTCTTCCCACTTCCAAGTAGGAATTTGGATCTCTTGTAGTAAGCCTTCCGGTTTTAGATGTTCGGCCTTGACTTGTTGGCAATTTGGACACTTAGCAACAAACTCCGCTATGTCCTTTTTCAAACCTTCCCACCAATACACCTCTCTAAGGTCATGATACATCTTCGTTGACCCCGGATGAATGGAATAGTGGGACCTATGAGCTTCTTCAAGGAGACGATTCTTCAAATCATCTATATTGGGAACACATAATCATCCTTGATATCTCAATACACCATCTTCCCCTAAGGAGAAAGATCATTTAATTTGTCAAGAACCGATTCTTTCAACTCCATTAATGGTTTATCAAGGTGTTGTTTAGACTTTATCTCAACAACCAAAGATGATTCAGAGTTATGATGGACCATCACACCACCATTTGGAGAACCTTCCAATCTCACACCGAACCTAACCAACCTATGAGCCTCTTTCACTAGGTCCTTCTTGGCTTCTTCAACGTGAGACACACTACCCATAGACAAATGGGTTAGAGCATCCGCTACAACATTCGCCTTTCCCAGATGATAAAGAACACTCATATCATAGTCTTTCAATAATTCAAGCCATCTTCTTTTTCGGAGATTCAACTCCTTTTGGGTAAACACATATTCAAGACTTTTATGATCGGTGATCACATCAACATGGACACCATACAAGTAATGCCTCCAAATCTTCAAAGCAAACACCACGGTCGCTAACTCAAGGTCATGAGTGCGATAATTCCTCTAATTCACCTTAATTTTCCTAGAAGCATAGGCAATAACCTTCCCATGTTGCATAAGCACACAACCCAAACCAACACGGGATGCATCACAATAAACCACAAAGCCCTTTGTACCTTCTGGCAAATTCAACACCGGAGCCGTAGTAAGACTATCTTTCAACATTTGGAACCTCTTTTCACATGCTTTGGACCACTCAAACTTCTTACTCTTTTGGGTCAAAGTAATCAAAGGAGATGCAATGGACACAAAACTATCCACAAACCTCCGATAATAACCCGCAAGACCTAAGAAACTTCGTATGTCGGTTGGAGTCAATGGTCTCATCCAATTCCTTACCGCTTCCGTTTTCCTTAGATCAACCTCAACTCCTTCACTAGAGATGATGTGACCAAGAAATGCCACCGACCTCAACCAAAACTCGCATTTGCTATACTTGGCAAACAATTGATGTTCTTTAAGGGTTTGCAATACCACCCTCAAATGACCCATGTGATCACCTTCATTCTTTGAGTATACCAAGATGTCGTCAATGAAAACAATGACAAATGAATCTAGGTAACTTCAAAGCACTATATTCATTAGGTCCATGAACGCCGCCGGAGCATTAGTGAGACCAAAGGACATAACAAGAAACTCATAGTGGCCATATTGAGTCTGAAAAGCCGTCTTTGGTACATCTTCACCTCTCACCCTTAGTTGGTGATACTTTGATCTCAAGTCAATTTTGGAGAAGTAACTTTCCCCTTGGAGTTGATCAAATAAATCATTAATCTGAGGGAGAGGATACTTGTTCTTAATTGTGACTTTGTTGAGTTAGAGATAATCAATACACATTCTCAAGGACCCGTCCTTCTTCTTCATGAACAAGACCGGAGCACCCCATGGAGAAATGCTAGGCCTTATAAAGCCCTTGTCTAGAAAATCTTTAAGTTGTTCCTTCAAATCCTTCAATTCGGCCAAAGCAATTCGATAAGGAGGAATCAAAATGGGGTTTGTTTTCGGGGGCAAATTGATACCAAAATCAATTTCTCGTTTGGGAGAAATACCGGGAAGGTCATTAGGGAAGACCCCGGAAATTCACTTACTACGGGTACCGACTCAATGGGAGGAATTTCGGAGTAAAGATCTTGGACTCTCACTATATGATATAGGCAGCCCTTAGAGATCATTTTGCAAGCCTTCAAACAAGAAATGATACGACCTCTAGGAATAGAACTTCCCCCCTTCCACTCAACAACGGGTTCATTTGGGAAATTAAACCTCACTACCCTTGTCCTACAACCAATAGTGGCAAAACAAGAATGCAACAAATCCGTACCCAAAATAATATCAAAATCAAGCATATCTAGTTCAACTAGATCAACATTAGAAACTCTTTTGGGCAACAGATGGGACAATTTCTATATACCCTCTTTGCAACAACCGACTCACCCACCGGTGTAGACACTAAAAAAGGCTCATGCAAAATATCGGGTAAAATATCAAACTTTTTAGCTACAAGAGGAGTAACAAAAGACAAAGTAGCACCCAGATCAAGTAAATCATAAACATCAATAGCAAAGACTTTTAACATAGCGGTCACCACATCGGGAAAGGTCTCTTGCTCACCCCTAGTACGAAGAGCATAGAAGTGGTTCTTCTTTGGCGCATCACTAGAACCACTTGCTTGTCCACTCTTCTTTTACCCCTTCATGTTAGGTCAATTTCGAACCTTGTGACCACTCTTGCCACAACCAAAATAATTACCCTTTCCAACTAAACATTCACCAAAATGACCTTTCCATACTTGGCACATGTCGGCTTCTCATTAGGTGAGTTCCCACTCCTTCCCTTTTGAGCTCTCGGTTTTTCCACTTTCTCATCCCGAGTCTTAGGGAACTTGGATGGAACTTGATTAGAGAACCTCTTTTTGAACCTAGGGTTGTCTTGAATCTCAAGCCTACTCTTGGAAGAATTCCTTTCAAATGACCTTCTCTTCTTTGCATATCTTGCCTTTCTCCTAGCCCTAGCTTCCTCAACTTGTCTAGCATGCACCATAAGCCGAGAGATATTCATATTATCATTAAGCATGGCCGAATGACATTCTTATTGTAGATCATTCGATACTCTCATCACAAAGCGGCTCATCTCATCCCTAGTATCCAAAACTAAGGAAGGAGCATATTTCGACAATTTAGTAAACTTCATTGAATACTCAAGAACACTCATACCTCCTTGACGAAGGTTGATGAATTCCACCACTTTGGCCTCCCTCATCTCTCTAGGGAAGAATCATTCAAGAAATGCCTTTTTGAAAATGTCCCATGTTACCGGTCCACCACGAAGAGACCGATTATCCCTCCATTGAACATACCAAGTTTGAGCCACATCCTTGAGTTGATATGTGGCTAACTCGGCCTTCTCACTCGAACTCAACCCCATGGCAAAGAGAACCTTATAAATCTCATCGATGAACTCTTGAGGGTCCTCATCAACCCTATAACCATAAAAAGTGGGAGGGTTCATCCGAGTGAAGTCTCTCAAACGAGATGACATAGTAGAGACTTGCAAGTTGGCTCGAGGTGCAACATCCCGGTTGGCTTGGGCCATCATAGCTTGAGCTTGGAGAGTGGCGGCTTGAGCTTGAGAAGTAATGGCTTGGGAAATTTGAAGAAGGTCAGCCCTTATCTCTCCATCCGTCAAGGGTGGAGGGTTTGCCGGAACTTGCTCAACATTAACCCTTCTTCAAGTGGAGGATCTTCTTCAACACGGGGAGGAGCAACCTTTTCCTCAAGCTTCCTAGTCGCATTTTTCCGAGTATTCATAGCCTATAACCAAAATAAAAGGTTTAAACGAAAACACATAATAGCTACTCTAGAGGCACAACATTGGATTTCCAAGAAAGAGAAAGATTCTGAAGCATCGTACAGATTCATATTCATAAGTGTGGCGCGCTTCACAATTATGAGTACGAATATACGTAGACGTGGTTGACAGAGACATAGTTATCAAGGATATTTGACCTCATGCTTTGATACCAAGTTTGTCACATCCGGGGAGAACCCCCTAGACGTAACCGGCGTAGTTGTCCTCTTCGAGGACTAAGACTAGCCTCTTAGAATTCATCATAACATTCATTGGCTAAAATATGCGGAAAAATTAAAACTTTTTAACTATATCTAATCGGAGGTTTAGAGTCATAAAATACGTCTCATCTCATAAATCATCTAGAACAACAATACAACATGGGCATATCCCTACAACAATAAAAGTAAGCCACATATAGACTTTATACAACTTTGTCTCCAAATGAAAGATAGAGTCAACATAAACGTCATAATGTCTAAGCAAATCCGTAGGTAGAATATCGGCATCATCCTCGGGAAAATGAGGAGCTACCACTTGGATGATAAGAGTATCCAAGCTTTCTTCTCAATCGCCTCGAACCAAACCTCAACGATCAGAACCTAAAGTGTTTGGGAAAAAGGGAGAAAATGGGGTTAGTACGCCACATGTACTAAGTATGAGACCATATGCACATATAACAATCAAACATTCTAAAAAGGGACATTTAGTTAAATCTTGTCATTTATGTCTCTATGCACAATCAACAACTAAACCAATCAATTAAACATGCTTAATCAAGTCAAAGCAACTATATACATATCACATACTTGAATCCATAATCTCACATAACCCTATCATCAAGTAATCATATTACAAGTACAAATAAAAGTTAATCACGTGAATAGTAAAGCAAGACAACCAAATATAACCCTTATAAATCCACAAGTGTGATGACCAAGCAAAGCCCCATAACCCTACTTAATCAAGTAACCAAATAAGAATCATAAATAGTAACTTACTTCACATAACATAACCTTCAACATACATAAGTTATACTTTAACAACAAGAACCAATTTCATGTTCATAAGCATCATAAGCATCATATAAAGTCATTTTACTTTCATTATCATTTACAAACATAATATTGACCTCCTAAAGCTCCTATCAAGGCAAACTAGTGCAAGACCTAGGTAGAGTCTCATACCCCTACCTAAGCTAAGTCTAACCCCTCAAGTCACCTTAGTTACCCTATACATCATTAGTTCATTTTAGTTTAGGGAACACTTGCCTTAACCAACATAGACCACATGAGCTAATGTGGAATCCGATGTCATAACTTTACACCGATGGAAGGTGGTCTACCGGCCAAGGTAAAACCTTACATAAACGTAGTTTTCTAGGTGGATCCACTAGCTAGTCTTCCTATGGGGAAACATAGTTCAAGAACTAAGAGATAGGAAATTCCCTCTACATACCTCTTAGTAATTGGGGCTTCATCTCATGGGAATCAATGAAATGAGTTTCCCTCAATGGGGAGTCAACATCACATATAGGACCAAAGGATAACACTTCCTCTATTGGAAAGCCATTGCCTCCCATTTTAAAATTCATTCGGTGCTAAGCTAGTCCCTTATTGAAATGTCTTTAATCTTTATTTATAAATCATAACTTAGTTTAGGTCATAGGGTCTAGCCCTCGTATAATCATCATAATAATAATAGCTGAATAAAACTTCCATGAGTAAAAGCCTTTCATCACAATTCATACAAGTAAGGTTAACACTTCACATTTTCCTTCATAATAAGGCACATTGATAATCATCATCACCCTTATATATTTACATCTTAATAGACCTCACAACCATACTAAGACACTTCAATTGAACATCATACCAACCTATAAATCCTAAACAAGGCATGCTCCAACATAATAATCATGACTTAATCACAATTCACCATAACTGAAACAAAGGATAAGGTCACAAGACTTACCAAGTCTACTTCACAATTCACCATCATCAAGGTCTTACCATAAACCCTTAGTACAACTCAATTATGTCATCAAATCACCACAATTCAATAACCAATGAAATCATAAGTATAGAAGAGTCACTACTCCACAATTCAACAGTAGGCCAAAGCTTAAGATTTAGTCGATTCATCATACCCTAGATCACCTATCAAGAACTAGCATGAAAGACTAATCATCATCCTAATTTGTTCATAAAAAGCATATAAACCTCGTATACAAGTGATTCAACCCCTAAGCAAGTCAATTGAATGATTAAACTACAATATGAATCAAGATCACAACTTAAGGTTAGGGACTTGGGATCATGTTCTTCAATTTAGGTAAGATCATCACCAATTACTACAATCAAGTTAACATACATGGTAATCAACTCAATTTAACCTAAAGGAACATCAACAACTCAATTCATAACATCAAATTCGGAATTGGATGAAACCCATTAGAAATCACTAACTTTGAAATCAATTTGGATGAACCTTTTGAGGAACGAGGTCTCAAAGGTGAAGAGATCCCATATCTTAATATTTTTGTGAGAAATTGAAGATGAATCCACCCTTTTCCGGCCCCCAATTCACCTCCTAGACTTAGCTTCAATGGAGTCTTCCAATAGAGAGAGAAAGTAAAGAGAAGGTAGAGAGATTTGTTTTAGAGTTGTGTTTAGATTAAATGAGGTTAGGAACTTTATAGGGTGACTAACTAACTTAATTAGACCTCCCTTAATCCCTTAATTAACCACCTAAACCCCTAACTAATTAAATGACTTAATTAAAAGTGAAAAGGAAACTCACCTGACCTCACAGACGAGACCCCGTTGACGGTCTATCTGTGAGTCAACGGACTGGCCCCCCTCCGTGCTGCACATCCATCATCTCGGTTAGAGACTTGTGCAGCCGGGCCTTACTCCACCAGGCTAAGTGTGGGATGACGGAAGCATCGACACCTCGTCAGTACACTTACAGCCCGTCGACAGTTTCATAACTTCTCCCCCATAAAGGTTTGGCTAAGTGAGGAGGGACGGTGGCATGGATGGTCCGTTCGTCCATGCACAAGCCTTCGGTTTCCCCGTAGATGTACACGGACACCACCTGGCCAAATGTGGAGCAACGGTGGCACCAACGGTCCGTTGGTCCACCCACCGACCGTAAGCCAACCCGTCTATGCACACTACCCAGGCATTGTTGCCAATCCCACAAGGGTCCTCCTCAAGGGCCCTTGGTTGGTTCTTGGGGATTCGTACCCGTACGTTTAGACCATGAAACCTTCCTAACACTTGCTACACACCTTTCCACCAGATTTTGTTAAATTCCGACTCTTAAAAGCTAGTCAAATAGGCCAAGGCACACTAGCACCTCTTTGAACCAACTTTCGGACGTCATGGACGTTCTTGAACATTTTGGTTCCAAAACATCATAAGTGACGTATATTCATGAAACTAACCTTAAAAATAGTGTCTAGACTTCCCGACACCTATGTTAGAATTAACGACATGTCTTACATTTTCGAAATGTTATAAGGTGCTTTTGGAGAGCTAAGCTTGGATTAAATGATCGTTCAAGCAAGTTGAAGTATGTCCTCATTTGACTCGAGGGCATAGATGACTTTTATTCCTTTATCGAAGTATTGTAATAGACTTAGTAGTACTATATTTCTATTGTGTATGGGCTGTATCCCAAGTACTTTTGTGTCTAAGATTTGATGAAATGAGACTTAGTATTTCCTATAAGTTTTATATGAATGAGATTTTGAAGACTATGCAAATGTTTGTGAAAAGTTTTAATTCTGCACTACTCTTCATATGTATATATGTTATTAATGATACGAAAGGGTTGGTACAAGACCTCCGAGAGGTCAAGTATGCCGGTTGCACTCCGAGAGTGCCATATCCTCTAGGGTGTGGTCTCAGGATGTGACAGTGTACTTATATTTTTTAGCGAGTTTTACGTGTTTGTTTTGATTGAAATTGGTTTGGGATTTTCCTAAGACCTAGACGACTATGTTTAGTGTTTCAACGTCCGGGTGCGACTCCACTTAGGACCCACAAGGGGTCCTAGAAGAGGACCCAAGACTTGTCAACCAAGCTGCCAAAACTGGGCAATCAATGACGATCCGTCGTTTGGAGGGCCTAGTCACGTTTGCTGCCTTGGCTTGGGGTGTTTTGTAAATTCACACCAAGTCTTTTATGAACCTAGGATGATTAATTTAGGGTTTTTAAATTATATTAAATATATTAAATTGATTTTAAGTCCTAGACCTAGATAAGACCCCTCATTCCAAATATTCAAACTCTCTCTCTAAAGGAAGACTCTCCCGAAACCCCCATATAAGCTTGGACTCAAGGAAGGGATTCGAGGATTGGTGATGGACGTGTTCTTCATAAAAATTAGTGGTTTTCCTTCTCATTGAGGCATGGTATTCATCGTTGAACTCTCTTCCATTCAAGGAGCCATTTCTAAAAGTTTTCAAAAAGGGTTTTCAAATTCTATATTTTTCTATATTTGACTCTAAGCATGGGTATTCATATAAAAAAAATTTAATGATTCAATTTATTTTTTTTTTTGGAGTTCATTTGTGATTATAACCTCAAAACCCTAATGAACCCATGCTTATGCATATTTCCAACTTCTAGCTTAAGAAATAGGTTAAATGAAGATGATTGTGTACTGTTTTGGTTTTGGTTTCTTCATGTTGATATTATGGTTTAGCTACTGCCCTAAGGGATATTTTATGATGAATTATTGAGTAAATTGTTAATAGGTATTGAAAGCTTGGATGAAGGGTAAGTTGGTCTCATTGTTTAGCTCTTATTATGAAATGCTCTTGAGTGGTATGGTCCACCTTTGGTGGCAGTGTTTAATTGAATATATGAATGTGAATCTACTTGTTTATTGTGAATACGGCCATGAAGGAATATTATGTGAAGTATGATGATATTGATGTTGTTCTTGTTGATGTGATTTATGAAGCTTGTTATGTAAAGTATGCTAGAGATAATGTCAAAAGGAACTATAAGATTATGTGAAGCATGTTTTAAGTGTGTAATATGATGAATGAAGGTTTAAGCATGTTTAGAATTCAATTTGCATGAAATGGTGATTAGGTGAAAGGTGTGCTCACATGTACACTTACACACTCACACTTGAATGAATGAATTTAGTTAGCAAAGGTGATTAAGGGGAGTTTTGGGGTGAACACTCTTCGTGAGTTGAGATGAAGTGTTCAGTAGCAACCTTACTATCTTCCAAGAGCTTTCTAACATAGTTAGGTGTATGGGTGCCTTCGTGAGTTGAGATGTGGTGTCCACTTGTTATCCTTAACCTATAGTATAAAATGTTGAGAATCTTTAAGGAGTTTTGCTTAGCACCGAGAGGATATGAAGAAGGGGTGGCTTATAAGACCCCCAAAATGAGTTAGGGTGTCTAGAGTCTAACATGTCCGTCATAAGGGTTTAAGGTCCTAAAATGTTTTAGAATGTGGTATTGAGGTAGTGTCTAAAGTTTGAAGTCATTAGAAGTAAAACGTCAATGGATGACCAAGACGTTCATGTGTGTCTTGAGTGTGCCATTTGGATGTGTTTTATGTGCTCATTTTGGGCAAAACTTGCATGGAAGGTCTTCCACATGTTATGGTGTATATTTAGTTGAAAGATCCCGGGTAATACTTCCCAAGGGCCCCGTAAGAGGCCCTCAAAAAGGACCCAAAGGCTGTCAAGACACTGCCTTGGCAGTGTCAATCGACTGAACCAAACGACGCCCCGTCGATGGGGAGGCATCGATCAACACTCATCCTGGGTAAGGCTCAGCCAAATAACAGCCCAAGAGCCAATCGACAGAATTCACAGACGGTCCATCGATGGACCTACTTGCGTCGATGGTGGTCGTTGGTGTAGGCTGACTAGCGACTACCTTACTTAAGGTGTGAATGGGAAATTCAACCCACGTCCTAACCTGACCCTACATGATTTATTTGGTTATTGTTTGGTGTATTTAAGTGAAAAAAAACTGAAAAACCCATACACAATCCATTCTACACAAATTAGACTTTCCCTCCAAAACCAATTCTCACTAGAAACCTCCATTGAAGGTGAAGCTCAAGAACAACTTGGATCTTGGATTCCCATAAATTCTTCATCTTGTTTTAGAGGTTTTCTTCTACAGTAATGTATGGTCATCCTTCATTTCTAGTTAACCTTCCATCTAGAGAGTTCTTCTCAAAGTTTTCAAAAGAGATTTCATGATCAAACTTCTCCTTCTTCAATCTAGCCATGGGTTCTTTGTCAAAACCTTTTTAAAGGCTTAATCTTGATTAATTTATAATAATGTATTGGTTTTAACCTAAATTTCAATCAAATTGCATTGTGAACACATGTCCCTTCCCAAACTAGATTTAGCCCTTACATGGGCATTGTGATCGTGGCTTGTTATTGGTAGAATTGTGATTCTATTACGTTGAATTGCTCATGTCTACTATTATTTAAGTTTATTGATGATGATTTGTTGATGAATGATCCATGTGGATCAATGTATGAAGATTTGAACAAATCTAGCTTAGATCTCTATGTGTTCACTATAACATTGCTTTTATAATGTATGAATGTGGAATTCGATTATGTTAACATGATTGTAGCTACTGCCTTAGGTTAATATCATGGTCGAATTATGGGTATGAATCTTGTATGATCAAATTAAAGAAGGCTTGGTATGAATTGGTCTAGGTTATTGTAGTCTATTGATTGATAATGCTATGTAGGTGTTGTGATCTTGATTTTAGGTTAGATGGAGAATGATTCCTTCTGAGAAATGATCTCTTTAGATACTGCCTAACATGTACATTATTGATAAAATATTATTGATGATCAAGGCTTTGGGGAATTAGTAGGATTGCCTATTTCCTCTACTCTCTATTGAATTGATAGTTTAGTGCCTATGTTGGTATCTTGATCTTGTAGGGATTAAAGTATGGTTTAGTGTATGATAATTTATGTTTAGATACTGCCTTATAATTGAATTGTTTATGAAAGACTTGAATTGATCAATGGTGATCAAAAGTTGATGAATTGGTAAGAATAACTATTTCTCTCTACTTTTCAATATTATTGTAGTTGATGAAGCCTTGTATGGCATTTTGTGGTATGGTTCACTTATGGTGGCGGTGTTTACTTTATTTTCATTATATATGTGTTGAATATGGCCTTGAACTCAAATTGATGAATTTATGAATGTGTGGTTATGATTATCACACTATGTGAAGCTTATTCCTACTTTCCTATTCTAGCTATGATCTAGGTTATATGGCTAATGTTATGAGCATGTAAATGGTCATGTTAACTTTATATACATGTTATGCCTATGATGAGTTCCTACAATGCAATATGTGAAGCAAAGTTAATTAGGTGCATAAAGACTAGACCTTACTGTAAGATGTTGTAAGTCTTGAATAAATGAGTCTTATGTTATGCTATCTATTCTATGATGTTGTGTGATGTATCATTCACTAAGATGACTTGAAAGGTGTAATAGTATGGTCAAGGGTATGGAAACTTTTATATGCATTGCACATGTGTACCTTGATAGGATAGTCCCTAGCTTGGTCTTCCAACTACATGCATAGGATTGTATGAGCATGTTATGAATATGACTTATATACTATGATATTAAGTGTATGATATGATTAAATATGAATATGCATAGTGTCTTAAGGTGTTGATATGAAAGGATTGCTCATATAGTTATACCTATAGACTTATGCATTGATATATGAACATGTGTGACCTTAATGTGTTATGTGAAAGGTTTGCTCACATATATCTATACACACATATGTATGATGATCTAGCCAATAGAGAGGCACTTGAAAGGTGTTCTCAAGGGTACCCTGAAACTAGATAGGTGCTTGAATATGCTATAAGCATATGAGGAGTAAATATCCTTAGCCTATGTTTTATGAAATAATGTAATACAGCCTTTTCAACAAAGGGAACTTAGCTTAGCACCGAGTGAACTTGACAATGAGATGTGTTGGCTTCCCTTGGAGGAAGATTCACCATTGGGTTCTAATAGAGTGTTGAATTTCCTTAGAGGAATATTCAACTATGGTTCCACATTAGGTGGTGGCTTCCCTTTGAGGAAGGTTCACCTATGGTTTCTCATGAGATGAGGCTCCAATGCTAATGAGGGTTATTCATATCTGTTAGTTCCATAAACTGTGCTTGCCACATAGGATCTAGCAAGTGAATTTCACCTTATATTCTAGCATATGAGTTAATGTTCTACCTTAGCTAGGTAAGAACACCTTCCCTTGGTGTAAGGCTCTACAACACCAAATTCCATGTTTAGCACCCATGGTCTTAGTGTCGGTTAAGGCTATAGTTTCCTTAAAGTAAAATGGACAATGTAAATAAAGTAAGGACCCTAACTAGGATAACCTAAGGGTAATTGCTTAGTGTAGGTGGGGGTATGTGACTTCACCTATGTATTGAACAAGTGGCTCTTGACGGAAGTACTAGGAAGGTGTTCTAATGTATATGAATATGTATATCTTCCTTATGCATGACTTTGTAGTAATTGTCTACTTGTTGTGATGAAGTGCATGATATGAGTCCTAATGGACATATGTGATGTGGTGTTGTTCTTACATGCAATATGTTGGTCTTAATGATTATATGCTGAAGGTCTTGCTTGACATGAATGAAGTTGTCTTCACTTACTTGTTGAGGTATGAAATAGAATGATAAGGCTTGTGGTCTCATGATAAGTTTACTAAGTATGTGTGAGGTTATGGGGCTTTACATGTACATTGCACTAGTGGACTTAGATTGGGATTGTAAGTAAGGTTTTATAATGCTTTATGTGAATTGAAGTGAATATATGTGCAAGTTGATGTAGGTTACTGTAAAGCCATTAGAGTCTTGACTTAATTGTGTCTATGATGTATTATACTTCTATGATGGTATATGTTGGCTTATGTAGTTAGTATGTATCCTTTATTTCTGGCCCTAAGGTGATGCATTGCACCAAGTATAACTAGAAGGTTACTTAGGAGGTTAAGAAGTCAAAGAAAAGATGTTTACTGTATTATAGAAATAGCTTAAAGTGACCCCAAATGTGTCTTAAATTCTATGTGTGATTTTATATGATGTTTGGCATTAGAATATGACTATATAAAGTATGTAAATGATATTATGCTTGTTGTATAAATGTATTATGAAGATTTTCTCAAAAAGGCTTGAAGTATGATTTCAAGAAAATGTCCCTTTTAAATGCATGTTTTTGCATGGTTGTCATACTTAGTGCATTCTTGTACTAACTCCATTCTTCTATACTTTTAACAAAAAGTGTAGGTTATGGATGCTTAAAAAATGTCTCTATGATTGAGGAGCTTGTTATGTGTTTCCCAAGCTCAAGCAAAAGAAATCCTAAACAATAAAGGATGTCCTATTTGAACTTATGGTTTACTGTAAAGTCTTGTAATTATCTAGTTATTCATTATGTTATAACGGTCGTGTCCCTAATGTACTCTTATGATGTTTAGTCTAGGATGGCAGAAAGAGACTAGAGTCTTTAACTATGTATTATGATATTTTATATATAATGAAAATGGTGTTCTAGCATATGATGTGCTAAGAAAGTTTTAAATTGTCCGCTAAATTTGCCTATGAGAATCCGATGAATGATAAATATGGGCTTGTAAAAGACCTCCGAGAGGTCAAGTACGCCATGTTACTTCTAGGGGGTGCTCCCCGAATGTGACAAACATTGTATCAGAGCATGAGGTTTATAAAAGTGGTTTTAGGTTCTAAAAGTCTCATATTGCCACGTCTAGTAGAGTCACGTATCATTGGTGGTGAGTCGCAACACATCAAATGATGCGGGAGGCGATAGGATGATAGAGTTTCCCTTATTCATCATTCTTGTATTATACCATAGTACTTAACTCTATAAGATCTCTCTCTTATGTTTTCTTGTCCAGTGGTATTTTAGATGTGATTGCTTGTATCAGATTGTATATCTATGCTTGAGGGAGAAAAGGCGAGTTTAATGCTTAACTTGGTTTGATGGTTTGATGAGTATGTGTGAAGGTGAACTTTGGCATGTTTAGATGATGTGATGTCATTCATGGCTATGTATGAGATTTATGTGAAATAAATATGTTATGCTGAGAAATGTATGTCATGATATGGTTAAAGCATGTTAGAAGTTGTTATAGTTGAATTGAGTTTCCTTTTGGAATAATGAATGGCCTTATCAGTATGCATGATGATAGTCTTATGATAGGGTTTAGACTTTAAATACTTTGAGGAAGTGTGGTAAATGGCTAAAAATGCATGCTACCTATATATGTATGTTAAGTAACTCAATGTTGCCTTATATATGTGTAAAGGATCAAATGTTGCCCTTTGTGTATATGTGTGGTTCTTCATAGTTGCCTTTCTTATATTGGAGTCCTTTGTATAGGCTTGATTCTAGAAGTTAGGGTGGCATGATTGTCTTGCTAGGGTGATGATGTGGGTTTGATTGACTTAGAATTCACCTTACTGTAAGGTTGAATGAAAAGGAAGAGTCCTTATGGCTAAGTCTCCTTGTTGTTTTCCCCTAATGTTGTATGACATTGGTGTCTATTGTATTGTTGAAAACCTTATGTGGTTGGGTAGTATGACATAACTTGATGATTGGGGATAAATTGCCTAGAAGATAAGGTTTAGAATACCTTGGTTGACTTTGGTAAATCACTTTAAGTGATGACGATAAAGATTGATAGGTTAAGATCCTCTTAAGGTTGGGTTAAGTTGATCTTAATTGGGTTTACCCTAAGTAGGGGGTGGTGATAAGAGTAGTAAGGTTGTAGATATGTCTACATTGTCCATCTATTCTTACTTGAGCTTGAATTTAATGAATTCTTAGTAAGCTTGTTTATGATAGGAGCTTTGCATAAAGTATGAATTGCATGACCTTCATATGTTGGTATGTCTTGATTGACCCTATGTTAAGAATGTTTTGAAGATTCTAAAGTACTTGAAAAAGATTTTTTTTGTCAAATACATGTTTTTCTCATGTTGAGTGTGCATCTTGATATGCTAGTTGTGCATTTGGCTTCATGAGATAAGGTAAGAAACTTGGTTGAAGTCACTTTTGATATGTAAGGTTTAGCCTTATAATGAGAAATTGAGCCTCTTTAAAATGAAATATGTTGAGTCTCTTGAAAACTATGTGACTTGTATAGTTTGGAAAGAATGATTGTAGGCTCACTTTTGAAAAGTGAAGGCATGTTAGCTATTGTCCTTTTGTGTGCCTATGAATTGTAAGACTTTCCCTAAATGATGCATCTTTATGAAGGCTAGTGATAAGCTAAAACATGAAATTTATGTGAAACGCCTTCCTATTGTTGTGATGTGTGTGGTGTGAATTACCATTTTTGACTCCACTAGGAAGAAAGTATGACCATGCTACGATTAAAGGTTGAGAAATTATCATTTTACAATAAAATTGACCTTTGTGCATTTGCTTGGGTATGAAATCATGAGACATGTAAGTGTGTTGAGGAGAAGGATATTCCTCCATGGACACAACTAAACATGTTATGGTTGAGTATGACCCTCATAGCACTAGGTCTATTTAATAAAGATCCTTGTTGATTCAATTGACTCAAGTCTATGTGCATTAAAGTATTAGTGCCTACTTAATCTCTTGAGTGTTGTTGGAATCTGCCTATGTGTGATCTTAAATGATGAGCTATTAATAAAATGAAGTGTAATGACCATGTTATTATTAGGAGAAGGATGACCTCCTATGAACATGACAAGAGCCTATGTGTATGATGAATTAAAGAGTGAGTGAATAAAGGTTTTTGCTTGCTTGTGTGGATTAAGTGCTAAATGATTTGAAATTTGTGTTCTTTTTAAGTTTGTTGCATTAACTTCTATGTAATGATGTTATGGTTATGGTGAACTGCTCTATGATTTATTAAAATTCTTGTTATGATTGAAGTGTTTCAAGTGTCATTCGAGGACGAATGTTCTCATGTGGGGGATATTGTAAGACCCCCAAAATGAGTTAGGGTGTCTAGAGCCTAACATGTTCGTCATAAGGTTCTAAGGTCCTAAAAGGGTTTATAATGTGGCATTGAGTCAGTGTCTAAAGTTTAAAGTCATTTGGAAGTCAAACGTCAAGGGACGACGAAGACGTTCGACGACTAGTCACCTAAAGAGCCCTATGTGTTTTTAAGTGCTTATGTGTATGTCATAGGCTATGAAGTCTTAAAATGAGTAATAATGATGTTTATAAGCAGTGTATGGAGTTTCATGAAGTTTGGAGGTCAAACGTCCAAGAACGTCTAAGATGTTCGAAAGTTAGCCCTTGAGACGTTCATGTGTGTCTTGAGTGTACCTTGCATGTTTGGATGTGTTTTATGTTGTCATTTTGGGTGAAACTTGCATTGAAGGTCTTCCACATGTTATGGTGTATATTTATGTTGAAAACTCCCGGGTACGACTTCCCAAGGGCCCCGCAAGAGGCCCTAAAGAAGGACCCATAGGCTGTAAAGACACTGCATTGGCAGTGTCAATTGACTGAACCAAACGACGCCCCATTGGTGGACTGACGTCCCGTCGATCACGAGGCGTCGATCAACACTTAGCCTGGGGAAGGCTCATACAAAGAACAACCCAAGATCCAATCGAAGGAAGCAACAAACGGTCCATCGATAAACTTACTGAGCGTCGATGGTGGTTGTTGGTGGAGGCTATAACAGGCTGCCTAGCGACTGCCTCACATAAGGGGTGAATGGGAAATTCACCCCACGTCCTAACCTGACCCTACTTGATTTTTTTGGTATTTCTTTGGTGTATTTAAGTGATCAAAAACGTGAATAACCCATTCCCAATCCATTCCACACAAATTAGACTTTCCCTCAAAAACCAATTCTCTCTAGAAACCACCATTGAAGGTGAAGCTCAAGAATAGCTTGGAGCTTGGATTCCCATGGATTCTTCATCAATTTTTATAGGTTTTATTCTACATTAAGGTATGGTGATCCTTCATCTCTAGTTAACTTCCATCTAGAGAGTTCTTCTCAAAGTTTTCAAAAGAGATTTCATGATCAAACTTCTCCTTCTTCAATCTAGCCATGGGTTCTTTGTCAAAACCTTTTTAAAGTCTTAATCATGATTAATTTATAATAATGTATTGGTTTTAACTAAATTTCAATCCAATTGCATTATGAACACATGTCCCTTCCCAAACTCGATTTAGCCCTTGCATGGGAATTGTGATCGTGGCTTGTTATTGGTAGAATTGTGATTCTATTACGTTGAATTGCTCATGTCTACTATTATTTAAGTGTATTGATGATGAGTTGTTGATGAATGATCCATGTGGATCAATGTATGAAGATTTGAACAAATCTAGCTTAGATCTCTATGTGTTCACTGTAACATTGCCTTTATAATGTATGAATGTGGAATTCGATTATGTTAACATGATTCTAGCTACTGCCTTAGGTTAATATCATGGTCAAATTGTGGGTATGAATCTTGTATGATCAAAGAAAAGAAGTTTTGGTTTGAATTTATCTACGTTCTTCTAGTCTATTGATTGATAATGATATGTAGGTGATGTGATCTCGATTTAAGGTTAGATGAAGCATGATTCCTTTTGACTAATGATCTCTTTAGCTACTGCCTAACATGTACATTATTGATAAAATATGATTGATGATGAAAGATTTGGGGAATTAGTAGGATTGCCTATTTTCTCTACTCTCTATTGAATTGATAGTTTAGTGCCTATGTTGGTATCTTGATCTTGTAGGGATTTAAGTATGGTTTCGATTATGATAATTTATCTTTAGATACTACCTTATACTTGAATTGTTGATGAAAGAATTGGGTTGATAAATGGTGATAAAATTTTGATGAATTGGTAAGAGTGGCTCTTTCTCTCTACTTTTTTATATTATTGTAGTTGATGAAGATTTGAATGGAATTGTGGTGTATGGTCCGCTTATGGTGGCTATGTTTACTTTATTGTAATTATATATCTGTTGACTATGGCCTTGAAGGCAAATTCATGAATATATGAGTGTGTGGTTGTGATGATCACACTATGTGAAGCTTATGCCTACTTTCCTATTCTAGCTATGATCTATGTTATATGGCTAATGTTATGAGCATGTAAATGGTCATGTTAACTTTATATACATGTTATGCCTATGATGAGGTCCTACAATGCAATATGTGAAGCAAAGTTAATTAGGTGCATAAAAACTAGACCTTACTGTAAGATGTTGTAAGTCTTGAATAAATGAGTCTTATGTTATGCTATCTATTCTATGATGTTGTGTGATGTATCATTCACTAAGATGACTTGAAAGGTTTACTAGTATGGTCAAGGGTATGGAAACTTTTATATGCATTGCACATGTGTACCTTGATAGGATAGTCCCTAGCTTGGTCTTCCAACTACATGCATAGGATTGTATGAGCATGTTATGAATATGACTTATATACTATGATATTAAGTGTATGATATGATTAAATATGAATACGCATAGTGTCTTAAGGTGTTGATATGAAAGGATTGCTCATATAGTTATACCTATAGACTTATGCATTGATATATGAACATGTGTGACCTTATTGTGTTATGTGAAAGGTTTGCTCACATATATGTATACACACATATGTATGATGATCTAGCCAATAGAGGGGCACTTGAAAGGTGTTCTCAAGGGTACCCTGAAACTAGATAGGTGCTTGAATATGCTATAAGCATATGAGGAGTAAATATCCTTAGCCTATATTTTATGAAATAATGTAATACAGGCTTTTCAATAAAGGGAACTAAGCTTAGCACCGAATAAACTTGACAATGAGATGTGTTGGCTTCCGTTGGAGGAAGATTCACCATAGAGTGTTGACTTCCCTTAGAAGAATATTCACCTATGGTTCCACATGAGGTGGTGGCTTCCCTTTAAGGAAGGTTCACCCATGGTTTCACATGAGATTAGGCATTGAATGCTAATGAGCATGTAGAGGATTATGTATATATCTTACTTCCATAAACAATGCTTGCCACATAAAATCTAGCAAGTGAATTTCACCTAATATGCTAGCATATGTGTTAATATTCTACCTTGTCTAGGTAAGAACATCTTTCCTTGGTGTAAGGCTCTACAACATCAACTTCCATGTTTAGCACCCATGGTCTTAGTGTCCGTTAAAGCAATAGTTTTCCTAAAGTAAAATGGACAATGGAAGTAAATTAAGGACCCTAACTAGGATAACCTAAGGGTAGTTGCTTAGTGTAGGTCGGGGTATGAGATTTCACCTATGCATTGCACAAGTGATTCTTGAGGTAAGTCCTAGGAAGGTGTTCTAATGGATATGAATATTCATATGTTCCTTATGCATGACTTTGTAGTAATTGTCTACTTGTTGTGATGAAGTGCATGATATGAGTCCTAATGGATCTATGTGATGTGGTCTTGTTTTAACATGCAATATGTTGGTCTTAATGACTGTATGATTAAGGTCTTGCTTGACATGAATGAAGTTGTCTTCACTTACTTGTTGAGGTATGAAATAGAGTATTAAGGCTTGTGGTATCATTATAGGTTTACTAAGTATGTGTGAGGTTATAGGGCTTCACATGTACATTGCACTAGTGGACTTAGATTGGGATTGTGAGTAAGGTTTTATAATGCTTTATGTGAAGTGAAGTGAATAGATGTACAAGTTGTTGTAGCTTACTGTAAAGCCATTAGAGTCTTAACTTAATTGTGTCTATGATGTATTATACTTCTATGATGGTATGTGTTGGCTTATGCAGGTAGTATGTATGCTTTCTTTGTGGCCCTAAGGTGATGCACTGCACCAAGTATCACTAGAAGGTTTCTTAGGATATTAAGAAGTTGAAGAAAAGATGTTCACTGTAAAGTGAAAATAGCTCAGTGTAAAGTGACCCCAAATGTGGCTTAAATTCTATGTGTGATTTTATATGATGTTTGGCATTAGAATATGACTATATCAAGTATGATATAATGCTTGTTGTATAAATGTTTTATGAAGATTTTCTCAAAAAGGCATGAAGTATGGTTTCAAGAAAATGTCCCTTTTAAATGCATCTTTTTGCATGGTTGCCATACTTAGTGCATTCTTGTACTAACTCCATTCTTCTATACTTTTTACATAAAGTGTAGTTTATGGATGCTTAAAGAATGTCTCTATGATTGAGAAGCTTGTTATGTGTTTCCCAAGCTCAAGCAAAAGGAATCCTCAAGATTCAAGGATGTCCTATTTCAACTTATGGTTTACTGTAAAGTCTTGTAATTATATAGTTATGTATTATGTTATAGGGGTGGTGTCCCTAATGTACTCTTATAATGCTTAGTCTAGGATGGAAAAGAGACTAGAGTCTTTAACTATGTATTATGATATTTTATATATAAAAGTGTTGTTCTAGTATATGATGTGCTAAGAAAGTTTTAAAGTTTCCGCTAAATTTACCTATGAGAATGCGATGAATGATAACTATGGTCTTTTATAAGACCTCCGAGAGGTCAAGTACAACATGTTACTTCTAGGGGTTGTTGTCCCGATGTGACATGGCTACACTTCGTGATTTGAGATGTTGTATTCCAATGTACCTCTTGAGATGAGTACTCCTCGTTAGTAGAGAAAGAGATACTTAGTAGCATTATCCTTATCCCTTAACTGTGCGCCCACATAGGTGTAGCTATTGGAAAAGCCATGTAAAAGCTAAGAGAATGACCCTACACTAGGCAAGTGGGGATCCCTTATCGAATAAGGTCTAGTATCGGATTGCATGTCTAGCTCTCATGGTATATGTCGGTTAAATCTATCCCCCACAAAAGAATGTAATGAACTAAGTCTCCTAAAAGAGTGTACTACTTAGGGTAGGTGGTGGTATGGGACGCTATTTATCCGTTACACAAAGTAGACATTCCGAAAGGGGAGTATTGGTGTGTTTTATATGAAGTGTATGAATAAGATATCATGTGTTGCAAATGAAGTTACATCACTTAATGTCTAATGTTAAGGAAACATGTTAAAATTAATTTTTATATAATGAATTTATGAATAACTAATGTAGTGTGCTTGATCCAAGGAAATCCTCAAGGAGCACTAAGTGGGAGTAGTAGTATGGGATGCTACTCTCACATTACACTAAGTGTAACTTACAAGTCCCATTGGAGTAGGGCACTTACATGAAATCCTTAATATATGAATGTTTCTTCTAATGTCTAGTCTAGAGTGTGGACTTGTTTCCCGTGCGAGGTAAGCCTATGGTTGGTAGTCTTAAGGGTCACTTAGGTGTGTATTTAAGGGGGTGTATGGGTGGTTCCTTCATGTCTTACCTAAATTAATCTTAGGATAACTTGGTTAGGGAAACTTCAAAGGAAATGAGTTCACTGTGTTTTTGTTTGGAAGAGTTCACTGTAATGTAATATGTGTTCACTGTAAAGTTGTATGGTTTACTGTAAAAATTGTGTTTTGGTTCTAAAATCATGGGAGTTCCATCTTATATGACAAATGATGATTCTTATCCTATTTTATTTCTATATTCATGAAGGTTCTACTTATTTGGCATGAAAGCTTATTTTACTAAAATGTCCCTTTTTACATGTTTTTGCATATGCCATACTTAGTACATTGTTTTGTACTAACCCCATACTTTTCTATACTCTATAAGTATAGGTTGGAGTCAAGAAGAAGTCTAGAATACAAGATTGGGAATAGAGTCTCTCAAGACTAAGTATATCCTCATATATTCGAGGGCATAGTTCTATTTCTTAGTTATTACTATTAAGACTTATTATGTATTTCAACAATTTAAAGGGTCGTGTAACTAAGATATTTATGTCGTGTCTTTATGTTGGCTTGTAATGACAAGACTACTCTTTAGTATTTATAAAAGATATTTAGTTTTTATTATAATTGTAGTGAAAAGTCTTAATTCCGCACTACTTTTCATGTCTTATGCAATGAATGATAGCCAGTAGGCTAGTACAAGACCCCGAAGGGTCAAGTACGCAATTGTCCAACCTAAGGGTTAACCTAGATGCTGGGGGGTAATTTTGGGTCGTGACACAAGCCTACATATTTGTAGAAACATAAAGGATATGGGTTAGTACAACCACTTGTACTAAGTATGGAAACATATGCACATAAAACCTTTGAAGACATGCACAAAAGGGTCAATTTCTTTAACGTCATGCTAAGACATTTGGAGAGCCTTTATGCATATACAAGAACATATACAAGTAAACAATCACAAAAACCTCAATACATGTTCATTTATACAAGAATAACATCACCCTCAAGCCATACCAGTATTTCATGTTTAAGACATCATATCATCAAAGCATACAACACCTTACCAACAATCTCATATCAAGCCTACAAGTGCAATGCTCATGTGAAGCCCCATAACCCCACACAATCAAGTAAACTAGAAAAGAGATCATTAGTAATGCCTTGCCTCACATAACACAACATCATGAGTAGTCATCAACATACATAGCAATTTAGACCAATATCAATTTCATCAAATGAAACCAACATCATATAAGAGCAACATCATATAGGACCAATATTAAGTGCATAAGAACATAACAACAACCTCCTAGGACTCCCTTCAAGGCGAACTTGTGCAATGCATAGGTAAAGTACTATACCCTAACCCATACTAAGTAGTACCCCTTAAGTCACCCTAGTTAGTGTCCATATTTATTACTTTCATTCATTCATATTACTTTCGGGAATAATTGCCTTAATCGACAATAGGCCATGTGAGCTAAACATGGAATTCGTTGCCATGAAACCCTGCATCGAAAGAAGGCGCTCTACTTGCCAAGGTAGAACTAAAACATGAACATAGCATTCTATGTGAATCCACTAGCTAGTATTCAAATTGGGGCAACATAGCTAAGGAACTAGGAGATTAGATAGAAACTAATGTATGCACATTTGCATGATAGTATCCAGCTCATGAGAACATTAGTAAACCTACCTTCCCTCTTGGGAAGGTAAACCTCTCATATTTAGTTCACTTGGTTCTAAGTTAAAGTCCCTTTTTGAAATGCCTTCAAGTCATTCTTAATCATCAATTCTTAATTTAGGCTACAGGAGAATAACCCCTTGTATAATCATGACACTAGCTCATTAGGTTTGGAAAGAGAACTTTTTTCCATCATAACCTATCATTTAGTGAGGTCATCACATCATAGTCATATCATAATAAGGAACACAAGAGAATCACATTCAGCCTTATGTGATCATACAACTATCAAGATCTCACAATTCAATATACTCATAACATGCCATATTATTCATAATATCATCATATTCCTTATATATTCACATAATCATACTTCAATTGAACATCATCATCGAGAATAAATCATCATTATTGTAATAGAGAACTCATAATCATAAAGGTCTTACCAAATAGCTTCCAAGACCCCCTTCAAGATCTTACCCCCAATTCATCACAATTATCCAAGAATCCAATCAACCTCATTAAGTAATAGTGAATTAAACAATAACATAATAAATTCTAATATATTTATAAGTCAATACTTATTGACTATACTCATTCTTTAGTTGATTGAATAATGTGCATAGTTCTTGGGGCATATCATTAAATCTTATGATCTTTCTTACTTTGGGCATGAATTCTTTATAAGTCAATCTTTATTGGCTAAATACATTAGTTAATCATTTTGCATAAGCATATTTGAATTCATTATTGTCTTTGATATTTTCCTAATAAAGGAAGTCATTATAAGCCAATTTTATTTGGATTTGTTCATTTTCATGACATGAAGATTCATTATTAGCTATGCCCTTTACTTATTGTAAACTTCATTGGACATGCTTTGACTATTCTTATAGCAAGTCATTCATTACACTATATATTCATTACATTTCATAAGCCATTCTCTATTGATCATTCCATTGATTTCATTACTTTCATGTTAGGGAAGTTATGGGTTATTTAGTTAACATTTTCATGTTATATATATTATACATTCCATATCTATGAGACCTTGGAATTGTGGATGTAGCATTAAGACATCTCAAGTGAGGGCCCAACATATGGGACCTCAACCCGAGGGCCTTCTTTAGCAAACACAGAGTCTGCTTCATTCGTTCATTCGTACTTCACATTATTCATTTCATTCATTCGTAGGCTGATGTAAACACCAGCTATACCTAGGATGAAGTTTAAGACTCTCATCGGGATCATGAAGTGCAATAACCAAGAATGACCTAATGTCATTATTTGAATCTGATTTCACCTCCAGATTCTCTTGCACAAACACCTTCGGTATCGTTCATTTCTTTATCTTTCATACTTTGAGGAACTTCAACTTTAATCGACATAGATCATGTGAGCTCATAAAATCCGGTGTCTTTCCCATACCGAAAAGAGGTGGAGTCACTGGCCAAGGTGAAACCAAAACATCCCTAGCTCGCTTAGGTGGAAAACCACTGGCTAGTTCCCTATGTTGGCAGCATAGTTCAAAGACTAGGAGATTTAGGGAGACCCATACCCACCTTGGTGCACAGTCTCATCTCATGAGAATTAAGTGAACCTCCGCCCTTCCCGAAAGAAGGCATCACCACTCATAACTAGACTATCGGTGCTCAGTTTAAAGTTCCTATTTACATTCAACTCATACATCATCGAAGCTTCCTTCTAGCATGAGGTATTCATAGCTCATTAGATGATTTATCATCTCTTCTTTACGTATTAAGTGTGAATTGTCCTTACACTTACATATAGAATGTGATTGAGATTTATTTACTCTTTTGATGACTTGTCATCCTTACTTTATATTGATGAAATGTGAATTGTCCTTACATATCATCCTTACTTTACATTGATGAATGTAAATTGTCCTTACATATCATCCTTATGTGTTAATGAGACTAGTCTCACATATTCTAACACTTTCATTCGTGAGTATTCATTTAACAAATTAGCTTTGGTGTAAGTAAGACTTGTCTTACTTCCTTTAACACCCCATTCTGGTCACTTACTCAATTTATACCCCTTTAATTATGTTATAACTCACGTCACTTACTTACTTTAGTGTAGTAGCTTCATATCACCATTTATGGACGATGAGCACTTAATTCAATGAGTTTCATGTGTTCATAGTTCATTCTTGTGGAGCATGTTGGGAATTGTCCCAATGGATGTCATGCCCTTGGTTATGGATTCATTGATATTACTTTAGAAGTGCTTAATATATACTTGATACTCTTACTACACAAGAATTGGCATATGATTAGTATTGGCTCAAGATTTGGGATGTTAGATTAGCAAATTCATTCTTTTTGGCATAATCCAATTTTACGTATGTTCATATTTAAATTTCCATATGTATGAACCCTTAGACAATCTTTTAATCATTTACATAAGTTCCTAGACATTAGCTTATATTCATTTTGACCAAATAGAGTTAGCCAATTTTATAGGAACCAGATAGCCAATTTATTCAAGATATGATTTCATAGATGTTTTTGAGTCAATTCTTAGTTTATGGCTATTAGTGTAACGTTTTAAGAACATATTGGACAGCATCATATTAAAATTTGATGGCATTAGTATCTTCATAACATCACAACAATAGCAAGTCAACATTCGGCCAAAGAAACATAATTCACTTAACATATTACGGACTTAATTTAGCATATTATCGATCCTTAATTATCATGATAAGATTAACATTACGCAATTAGAAGTTCATAAGTTCATTCGATACCCATCATTCAAGAATAATACATGTTAACAACAGCTAGAACCACATACCAACAACATGATCTCTAACCTATTCAACATTGAAATCGAAAAGGATACTAAGGAAGGGAAGTTCGACGAGAATGACGGGAACAACCCTAGTTTTCAAGATCTTGTGAATCGTTCAAAGGAAAATAGTATTGGAGAAATAATTCCAGGAGAGAAACCCATACCTTAATTAGAACTAAATCTACGAAGACCATCTTGAACGAAAACTTGGAGAAACCTTGAAATCGCCTAGGAGAATCAATGGATTTTTCTGTTTCTCTTTCCCTTGCTTGCTTACTGTTTTGCGTCCTTTTTTTCTATAAGTTTGAACGTGATTTTTAGGTTTAACAACTGATATTGAATTATACAACTTAGGTTTGATAAGTTAATTTAATGAAATAATTAACCAATTACCAAAAAAAAACTCCTAAGTTGACTAAACATAGTAGAACATAACACTTAGTCAAATCTGGATATTGGCGTTGACAATGGTTTTGGTCAACATTTTGACTTTATATTAATAAATTAAATCCTTAATTTAATTAATTTAGGGACCTAGGATAAGTACTAAAGTTCCCCTAAGTCATTGGAACAAAAATTAACCTTTTGGACCATCCTAGGGTAAGTACTAGGATGTTTCTTGAGTTGTACTAGGTTAGTGTAAGAATTTCGTTTTGATCATTTAAAATAATTAATTAAATTGCTATTTTAATTAATTATGTGACCTAAGGTAATTACTAAAGTACCCTTAAGTCGTTAGGACCATAACCAATCCTTTGAACCATCCTAGGTTAGGTACTAGATTGTCTTTTTTCTTTTTTAACCGAAATCTGAAAATTGCTTTGTGATTTCCGTTTTACCCCTTTAAATTAATTAATTAAGTTGGTAAATTAATTAATTAAGTAGCCTAGGGTAATTACTAAAGTATCCCTAGGTTTTTAGGATCTTAACTAACTCTTTGGACCATCCTAGGTTATGTACTAGGTTGTCCCTTTCTTGTCTTAACCAAAATCTGAAACATTTCCTTTGTAGTTTCGGTTTTAGACCTTTTAAATTAATTAATTAAGTTGCTAAATTAATTAATTAGGTAATCTAGGGGAATTAATAAAGTACCCCTAAGTTGTTAGGACCATAAATAACCTTTTCGACCATCCTAGGTTAGGTACTAGGTTTTCTCTTTAACTAGTACTAGGTTAGTGTCAACCCGGTTTTGGTCCTAGGTTGTCGGGTGCACTAATGGGTCCATTTCAGTTGGTCCTATGTTAGTTATCTAGTTAGGGAAGTAGGTTAGAGTCTAGAATTTGTTAGGAAGTTAGGCCCCACATGGAGTATCCCTTGTGCACGTTTTTCTCCCTAACTACCCTAACCGAATTCGGTTAGGGTGGTCCCCTCCTTTGGCCACTTCTTCACATGTCTTGTACATGTGCTTGCACATGGGTTGGTTGTAATTTCCTAACTAACTATTATTTATGGTTCATTTGGGAATGTTTACTTATTGTCCTAAGGATCCATACTATGTTCTTGGGCACTGCTTAATCTACATGATCATTTTAAATGGTCATGTGTTATGGTACTAGGCTTGACACTTGGATGCCTAGTAGTTCATATGATTTGTAAAGACGACTTTTTAATTAGATTAGGGTCTTCATTGCAGGTACATTCATTACACAAACTCATAGATACTTGAAAATTTGGCTACCACCCTCTAAGACAACATTTTCTACTATGCCCATAATTTTCTAATATGCCTAATGTTTCTATATATTGGGCATTGGGATGCCTATTTACCCCTAATACACATTCTTAAGAACCTATTGGGCTTTTAATTAAACGTATGATTTTCCAGAATGTTACATGATCTTTATCTAAGTGATGGTTTCGAATGGGTTGTTTCTAGTGTTTGATAACGTGAAAACGTTAGCGTTAGAATTTAAGGTTTGAATGAACCCTTTTACGGCCCGTTTACCTTTTCCCACACTATGCATTGATCTTGTACATGATTTTATGAGTTTTTCTTGATTATGTCATTGAGTATTTCACTAAGTATTATTATGAATATTGCATGATGAATAAGATTCTTGGAAGCAAGAGGTAACTATTCTAAGTGTGATTACTCTTAAATGTTTATGTTAGCCTATAAACTATGATGCTATGTTATAAAAAGTATGTATGATGTTGCTATGTGAATATGATGGACTATGAACATGTAAATTGTGAGATTATGATAAGAATACAAATATGCAAGTTATGATACTCTCTTGTATGCTTTATACAAGATGATTATGCCATGTAAATCTCACAAAGAAAGGTTACAATGAAAGGACAATTCTAATATAATCTAAAAGAGCTCATGATCATGTTATACAAGAAGATAATATCCTATGACCTATGATAAGTTTTTGATAAAAGACAAATTAAAGGTTATTTCAAGAAAAGGTACTTAAGCTAAGCACTGATGAACTAGATATGGGAAGTGTCCTTCTATAGCGGGAAGCTAGGTTCACAAAGATTCTCATGAGATTGAGGCTGCCATGTAATGTGGAACTATGGGTCTCTAATACATGTCCTAGTTCTTGAACTATGCTGCCACCATAGGATACGAGCTAGTGGATCCACCTAGAAAGCTATGTCATGTTCGGTTCTACTTTGGCAGGTAGACCACCTATTTTCGGTGTGGGGAAGACACCGGATTCCATGTTTAGCTCACATGGTCTATGTTGGTTAATGCCTATGTTCCCTCATGTAAAACGAAAGATAAGTAAACGAACGTTGACCAGGGTGACTTGAGGAGTTGTCTTAGTATAGGTAGTGGTATGGGACGCTACCTAGACATTGCACAAGTTGACTCTAAGGGAAGTCCTAAGAGATTGTTCTTATGTAATATGATGATATGAAAGATATATGTTTATGATATATGATGTTACTTTTACATGAATGTTGATCCTTATAATGAATATGTTATTGAGTTATATTGTTATATGAAGCAAAGCTTTACTTATGGTCTCCTATCTTATCTACTTGGTTATGTGGGGTTATGGGGCTTCACATGACCATTGCACTTGTAGGTTGGGGATGGGATCATTGCTAAGTTTTTTGTATGTTATGTTTATATGATTTATTGAATATGAATTGTTAACGTGACTCTATGAGAATATGTCTTTGATTATGATCATGCTTTAACTTGTATGTGTTATATGGTATGTGCATTGAAGATTTTCATATGACTAAGCATGTTTTCTAATGAGATGATAAATGATCCTTTTTCATGCATGTCCCTATGTGTTGTGTGTATACACCCATACTTAGTACATGTGGCGTACTAACTAATCCAATTACTTTATTTTACTACAATTGTAGGTTCCGGCCATTGAAGTTAAGCAGGTCAAGTTGAAGAAGCTTGGAACTCTTTCTCCAAGTCATGGTAGGTCCTCAAGTTCGGGACGTTACCATTTCAATTTCCAGCTTTATGAAGATTTAGTAGTTTTTAGAATACGTTATTTCGTTATGTTCTTAGGATTCTTTTATATTAAGGCCTATATTGCATATTGACTATTATTGGCTATGTCCAAATTTGCACTCTTAGATAGTTTTATATATGTGAGACAAGTATTAGAATATCGTATGTCTTTATAAATCTTAAGTATGAAGTCTAAGTATACTTCATTAGTATTTAAAAGTTTTTAAATTTTCCGCAACTTTAACTATATGATTGTGATGAAAGCTAAGAAGAGGCTTGTCTGCGACTTCTGAGAGGTTAACGACGCCGGTCTCATTCGATGTCCAGATTCCGGGTGTGACAAACTTGGTATCAGAGCATGAGGTTAAATATTGGAATCTTAAACTTAGTATAAGAGCATGAGGTTAAATATCCTTAGGGTCAATGTCTCACTAAACCACATGTGAAGCGCACCACAATTATGGACGAGAGGCTATGTGATGATTAGGAAACTTCTCTTTTGTTGATACTCTTATGTCGTGCCTCTATAGCTTTGACACTATGTGTCTTTTAGCATATAATCCCTTTCTTGTGTATATAGGCGATGAACACAAGAAGGACAGCCGCTAGAAGAGTAAGGGAAGAGATCGCGAATGCGGGAGGTACTCTGCAAGGTAACCAAAATGCTTCTAAAGTGCAAGCTGCTGCAAATGATCAAGTTCCGGTGAATCCTCCAACTATGACGGATGGTGAGATGAGGGCAGCCCTGTTCCAAATGGCCCAAGCCATCACCACCCAAGCTCAAGCCATCACGACTCAAGCTAACAGAGAGGTTGAACCTCGAGAAAATCAGCATGCTAGTACGACGGCTAGCCGTTTAAGAGATTTCACAAGGATGAACCCTCCCATGTACTTCGGATCAAAAGTTGATGAGGACCCCCAAGATTTCCTTGATGAGGTCTCCAAGATTTTGTTTGCTATGGGGGTGAGTACTACTGAGAAGGCTGAACTTGCTTCTTATCAACTCAAGGACGTGGCTCAGACATGATACAATATGTGGAATAATAGTAGGGCTTTAGAAGATGGTCGCGTGACTTGGGAGATCTTCAAGAAGTCCTTTCTTGATAGATTCTTTCCAAGAGAACAAATAGAATCTAAGGTAGAGGAGTTCATCAACCTTCGCCAAAGAGATATGAGTGTTAATGAATACTCCTGGAAGTTCATTAAGTTGTCCAAATATGCTTCTTCTTTGGCTTCTAATGCTAGGGATGAGATGAGACATTATGTAACGGGCGTGTCCGAAGAGCTTGAAGAAGAATGTCGTGCATCCATGATTCATGACAATATGGATCTTTCTAGGTTGATGGTTCATGATCAACAGGTTGATGGTTCATGCTCAACAGGTTGAGGAAAGTCGCCTAAGGAAGAGAAATAGGGAAGCCAAGAAGGCAAACTCTTTTGAGAGTGGTTCTCTTAAAAGTAGGCTTGATGTTCAAGACAAGCCTAAGTTTAAGAAGAGGTTTTCAAACCAAGTTCCTTCTAATTTCTACGAGAATCGCAATGATAGAGGTTCTAATCCTAAACCTCAAGAAGGGAGAAACGTTGAACCACCAAGTGAAAGACCAACCTGTGGTAAGTGTGGTAAGAAGCATGGGGGCGAATGTCTTGTTGGAACTAATAGTTTCTATGGTTGTGGCAAAGGTGGCCATATGGTGAAAGATTGTACTAATGTGAGAAGTCAAGGTAAGGGTAATAGTTAAGCTCAACCAAACGTTCCTAATTCTGAAGCTCCAAAAAGGAACCGTTTCTATGCACTTAAGGCTAGGGGTGAACAAGAAATCTCTCCCAACGTTGTGATGGGTATGTTACAAGTTTTCTCTGTTAATGTTTATGATTTGCTTTACCAAGGGTTGTTTATACCATGTGGTGAGGATAAATTAGGATTTTCAAACATATTGAATTCAAGAAAATCGAAACTAGGGTTGTTACCAATGAAATTGTCGAATGTTAATCTCCCTGGTTCTCCCTATTTCCGATTCTAGTAGTATGTATAATGCTCATGATTTCAGTAAGAAAGTAAGAATGAAATAAAGGTAAGTTCAAAGTGAACTAAGTAAGCAAAGCATGAGAATGTCAAATCATCAGTGTTTGATAAGAATGAAGTTTTAACAGTTATTGGTTTATGTCAATATTGGAGTATGAATATATGCCCCAAGAACTATATATTATGCAAATAATAAAAGAATGGGCATATCCAATAAGGATTGGCTTATAAATACTTCATGCCCAATTTAACAAGAATGAAAAAAAAATAACTTCTTTACAAAATAGGTGCATGTTTTGATAAGAGATAGTACCAACTAGAGTTTTAAGAAGATGTTTTCATACTCTATTCTTGCACTTATGTGAAACTTGTATGCATATGTTTTCTTGAGATTTTGTTGTTTTGTTGTTATCTTGAGAAGATGGATAGCATGGTAACTCTTTGATGCATTTTGAGCTTATGATAAGATTGAGAAGGAAATTCCTCACTATGTGTTATGAATATGTAGCTCTTATATGTTTGGGCATCATAAATTGAGTGCTAAGTGTAATGATATGTTATGTGATGGTTTTGCTGCTAGTATTGAGTCTATTCCTTACCCTCCAAAAGAATTTATTGTCATTCGGGGACGAATGTTCCTAACGGGGGGATAATGTAACCCAACAGAAATTCCATGACATAGAATAGAGCTTAATCTATTTAATAATGCTTAAAATGATGTTTCCAGAAAATGTACTTGTCTAGTGAAGAGCCTATTATGTTTTAAGAATATGTATTGACGTACATAGGCATCTCATTGTCGAGTATTTAGTAATATTGGGCATGTTAGAGAATATTGGCTTAAGAGTGTTTGCCAATGTCTACACAAGTAACTTAAAATACCCTTTGATGTTCAAATGCACCAATCCAAGCTTATTTAGGATTTGTACTTGCAATGAAGACCCTAAGCTAAAATAATTATATTCATCGCATACTCACATTAGGTACTAGGCATCCAATTGTCAAGCCTAGGTACCATAGCACATGATCATTTAAAATGACCTCGTAGATTAAGTAGTGCCCAAGGACATAGTGAGGATCCTTGGGATAAGGAAAGTGCACGCAACACATGTGCAAGCATATGTGCTACCAACGGCCGAGAGACAAGCCCAACCGATTCGGTTAGGGCAGTTAGGGTCCAGCCACACCCGTCGGGTCCAGCCACATGGGGCCGATCTCCCTAACCAATTCTAGGTCCTAACTAACTAACCTAACTAGCTAATTAACCTATGACTAACTAAAATAAACTAACTAGTGTGCCCGAAAACCTAAGACCGAACCGGGTTACACTAACCGAATAACTAACTAAAGAAATATCCTAGTACCTAACCTAGGATGGTCCAAAGGGGTTGGTTATGGTCCTAAAGACTTAGGGGTACTTTAGTAATTACCCTAGGTCACTTAATTAATTAAATTAGCAACTTAATTAATTAAGTTAATTCCTAGTCAAACCCGAGACCCTAAGTCAAATGTTCTCCTAGTTGTAGACAATTTAGGAGGGGCGTTTTAGGTAATTTAAGTAGAGGGTCTTTAGGGTATTTCTTGGGACCTCTATATATTGATATTAGGTCAGTTTTAGACCACTTTTACACGTCCCAAATCAGAATCGAATGAAATTCTCTCTAACCTCTCAAGAACGCTCTCTTTTCCAAACTCCATTGAAGAACAAGAAAAGCTTAAGGAAGAAGACGAAGGTTTCGAAGTCTCCAACCAGATTTCGTGGATTCTTCATCTATAAGGTATGGGTTTTTCATTCTTGGGATTCCTTTCCCCAAGAGGTACTTTCAAGATAATTTTTCCAGAACTTCAAATACTAGGGTTTTTATTCTACAAAACGGATTTTCTTCCTAACCCTAGATATATGTTTTTCAATGAAAATTAAACGGTTTCTATATCTAATTTCGCATGAATTGTTGAGTAATTGATTGATAATGTTTGAATGTCGTGTGATACATGATCTTTCTCTAAGTGATGGTTTCGAATGGGTTGTTTCTAGTGTTTGATAACGTGAAAACGTTAGGGTTAGAAATTTTAGGTTTGAATGAACCCTTTTACGACCCGTTTACCTTCTCCCACGCTATGCATTGATCTTGTACATGATTTTATGAGTTGTTCTTGATTATGTCATTGAGTATTTCACTAAGTATTATTATGAATATTACATGATGAATAAGATTCTTGGAAGCAAGAGGTAAGTCTTCTAAGTGTGATTACTCTTAAATGTTTATGTTAGCCTATAAACCATGATTCTATGTTATGAAAAGTATGTATGATGTTGCTATGTGAATATGCTGGACTATGAACATGTAAATTGTGAGATTATGATAAAAATACGAATATGCAAGTTATGATACTCTATTGTATGCTTTATACAAGATGATTATGCCATGTAAACCTCACAAAACAAAGGTCACGATGAAAGGACAATTCTGATCTAATCTAAAAGAGCTCATGATCATGTTATACAAGGAGATAATCTCATATGACCTATGATAAGTTTTCGATAAAAGACAAATTAAAGGTTATTTCAAGAAAAGGGACTTAAGCTAAGCACCAATGAACTAGATATGGGAAATGTCCCTTCCCTAGCGGAAAGGTAAGTTCACAAAGATTCTCATGAGATTGAGGCTGCCATGTAATATGGAACTATGGGTCTCTAATACATCTCCTAGTTCTTGAACTATGCTGCCACTGTCAGGAACCGAAACCACACCCTAGAAGTTAGGGTGCAATCTTGGATTGCGACCGGCGTCGTCGACCTCTCGTAGGTCTAAGACAAGCCCTTTCGTACCATTCATTGCATACATGTATGAAAAGTAGTGCGGAATTAAAACTTTTCACACGAAATAAAAATACTTCAAAATATCTCTTTTATAGAAAAACATAATGAAAGGCTAAGTATCAAAGTCACCATCTTAGACATATGAATATAGAAAATAGCTAAGTCTATTACAATACTTTCAATAAGGAAAACTAAACATCAAGATGTCCTCGGATCTAGTGAGGACATACCAAACTTTTTGCTTGAATGAACACTAATCCAAGCCTCAACTTCGAGAATCCTTTGAAACGCCACCTACACCTATAGAGATAAACAAAGTTTATGGAATTAGTACAAACATTTGTACTAAGTATGGCGTAATGCATAAAATCATGAGAAATGAACATTCGTATAAACCATACTCTTTTTGATTAAAACATCATAGTATAAGTATAAGAAGAACATTTAACACCTTAGAAACATACAAGACATAACATAAGCATTTTATCAAATATTTAAGAACATTACAGTGAACTAAGTTCAACTTTACAATAACCTCTTTTAACTTGCATTCTTCTCACCAAAGGTTATCCTAAGATAAGATCATTCCCTTTTTCCTTTCATTAACTCCCCACGTAAGGTTAATGTAAGATTCACCTAAGTAGGACAAGAAGAGACCACCCATACACCCTCCTCAAGCTTACCTAAGCAACCCTAAAAGCTACCCTAGATAGATCTCATTCTATTCCTCATACGTTAGCTAAAGTCTTGATCATTCATTAAGTCAATTAAAAGACATTTCATTCATTATAGACTTCACATAATGGTCTTGGAAAGACCTAGGGAATCACATGCTAACATCTTCAAAGTCTAGTCGTGCAATGTCTAGATAGCGTCTCATTCCACTACCTAAACTTCCTAGAACTTATCCAACACTAGTATGTATCCCACATGATGAGAATAGGCAATAACCGACATAGACTATACTATCTAGGCATGGAATCAGGAGTCTACCCTACTCCGATGGAGGGTGTTCTACTTGCCAAGGGTAGAACTAGGACACATCCCATGTAGGCACATGGTTAAGGAATATCAAGGTCTTTTATGTACTCTAGTCTCATTCTCAAGCAGAGCTACATTGTACTCTAGTCTCCTTCTTAAGTATAGCTACAAACCATAACATATTCACTCGGTGCTAGCCTTTGTTCTCATAGAGTAAGTTCAATATAAGGGACATATGAAAAGGTACCATCTCTTAGTCATTACCTGGTCATAATGCACCTACCAAAGATGGGTCCACTAGGGCTGCCATTCAATGATCTATAAGGATAGCTCATTCTTAACCTTCTTTATATATAGAAGATTCCACATATTAGTCATGTTTAGAAGGACCCCATCTTAGGTCTACCGATCCTAGACTTTCATTAAACATTCATCCATACACATGCAAGACAAGGGTGCCTAAGCCTACTAAGTCAATATGTTCATATTCATCATATACATGTATCAAGTAAGGGACATAATCTACCAAAACAAGTCACATCATTAATTCACATTAGCACATATAACATATCATCCTTTGAAGAACTTAGGAATGTCCCTTATCATCTTTATGTCATCCTATACGTTACTATAACATCATCAAAATAACGATCATATACTCATATAGTCAAGTAGGAATAATCATGTATCAATTTTAAGACTACACATATAAACACATAATCATAATCCAACATGATCACCTAATATCCATAGAAGAACACATACTTTCACTTAATCACATGTATATAGATATGATCATACTTCACAAAATAATTGAAGTCTAATTAACATAAAATAAAGAGAATTATGGCAGAGTACCACCAATCCATTCACACCACTTCAATCCATGTCTAAATAATCCAATTCAATATCATAAGGCCCTTACCCATGGTCATGAACATCAATTCAAAGTATAAATCATAATACTATATGAAACTAGGTCAATTAATTATATATTTAACAATCTAAGACCAATTAGACATCAATTGAATACAATTCTTACATCATTAGAAGCCCATAAGAAATTACACATTAATTCATAAACATTAGACCAATATCAAGTAACCCATAAGTTAGTCAAAATCTAGGGTTCATCAATTTCATGGGTTCATAGGTTAATTGAGTTAAAATCATATTAATAACCATAATTCAGTCACTAAAGAATGATTAAAAACCTTTAATGCAAGAACCCATGGTAGATCATGAAATAGGTGAATTCATCTTTTGAAAACTTTAGAAAACATCTTTGAAAGTTGGGATCATTGATGAAACGAGTGTCAAGGATCAAAAGTCATACCTTATAGATGAAGAATCCACGAAATAGTATTGGAAACTTCGAAACCTTTGTTTTCTTCCTTAAGCTTTTCTTGTTCTTCAATGGAGTTTTGAAAAGAGTGCGTTTCTTGAGGATGAGAGAATTTTCGTGTGGTTTGATTTGGGACGTGTAAAATTGGTCTAAATCTGACCTAATATCAATATATAGTCGTCCCATGAATAACCCTAAAGACCCTCCACTTAAATTACCAAAACGTCCCTCCTAAATTGACTAAAAATTGGAGAGCATTTGACTTAGCCTAATTTGGGTTTGACCATGATTTTTAATTAATTATTTAAGTTGATAATTTAATTAATTAAGTGACGTATGGTAATTACTAAAGTACCCCTAAGTCATTAGAACCATAACCAACCCTTTGGACCATCCTAGGTTAGGTACTAGGATGTTTCTTTAGTTAGTTACTTGGCTAGTGTACCCGGTTAGGTCTTAGGGATTTGGGCACACTAATTAGTTAATTTTAGGTAGTCCTAGGTTAGTTAGTTAGTTAGGGACATTAGTTAGGACCTAGAATTAGTTAGGGAGCTCAGCCCTACATGGTTGGGTCCGATACGAGCCTGCCCCCTAACAAACCTAACCGAATTCGGTTGGGCTTGTCTCTCAGTCGTTTGTAGCACATGTGCTTGCACATGTGTTGTGTGTACTTTCCCTAACCTTGCACTCTGGAAAGTTCACTTCTTGTCCAAGGATCCTCACTATGTCCTTGGGCACTACTTAATCTATATGATCATTTTAATTGATCATGTTCTATGGTACCTAGGCTTGACACTTGGATGCCTCGTACCTAATGTGTTAACTTGAGAATCAATAATTTTAGCTTAGGGTCGTCATTGCAGATACAATTCCTAAACAAACTTGAATTGGGGCATTTGAACCAAAGTGTATTTTAAGTTACTTGTTAATACATAGAAATTTGGCTAACACCCTTAAGTCAATATTCTCTAACATGCCCAATATTACCCAATATTGGGCATTGGGATGCGTATGTATACCAATACATATTTTTAAAACCTAATAGACTCTTCACTAGACAAGTACATTTTCTGGAATATTACATTATCCCCCTTTAGGAACATTCATCCCCGAATGACACTTGCTACACTTTGAACATTTTTAAGGGTTAAGACTCAAATACTAACAGCTCATAGCCATACAACACAGTATACAATACACAATACACGCATGAAGGGAAGGCTCAATTTCATATACCTTTAAGAGACTCACAACACAACAAGAAGATAGAACTACTTATACAACTTATCATGCAATAAGACTCAACCTTTTTATTTCATATAGAAGGAATTTCCTTATCCATATAATATCATGCTCATATACATCAGTTATATGCACATCATAACCATTTTTCATGAAAGAACAATTTAGCCGAATTTCCAAAACCTTTACAGTAAGCACCACTTTCTTTATACTGAAACATGTTCAATTTTCCAACAATGCAACTCTTAAGCAATTTATGATGGAAGCACGACAATATAAGAGATAAAACCATATAAAATCACTTTAAAACATAATCATAACTTCATGAAATTCACAATGCAAGGAATCAATGAACTTCAATTTCAATTAGACTCCTAAACACAATGCAACATGCAACATGCTACTATGACATTCTATCTCTCAAGCTTGAATTGAAAAGAAGAGATGAGACAACAATCTACAACACAACTACTAACCATACTACCCCACTTAGAAGGAACTCATATAACTAAAGAGAGAAAACTATAACTTATCGGCATTATCATCATCATCCGGTTTTGTTCCTTTGGATCAGAGAGCATAGAAGCTTTGGAGCACCGCCATCCGGAACATTAGGAGGAACTTGCTTGGCTTCTCTTCCTCTATCCACAATAGTAGGACAATATCTCACCTTGTGATCATCCTTCCTACAACCAAAACACCCACTAGTACCATCTAGACACTTCCCAAAGTGTTTCTTCCCACAAGTAGCACAAGTGGGCTTAACCATTTGGGAACCACCACTTCTCTCACGGTTCTCCTTAGGTGCACTAGAACCATTTTGATTTGGAGCCCTCTTCTTACACTTATGTTGAACTTGCTCATCAGTTCTTCCCCTCTTAGCATCTCTACTTCTCCTCCCAAGTTTAGACTTTTCAATGGATTGAGCGTACACCATAAGCCTAGATAGAGTCATGTCACCATGGATCATGGTTGTACGACATTCTTCCTTCACCATATCCGAAACACCGATCAAAAACCAACTCATCTCATCCCTAGGGTTAGACACCAAGGATGCAGCATACATAGACAATAGGATAAACTTTAAGGAATACTCCTCAACACTCATACTACCTTGCCTAAGGTTTATAAATTCCTCAATCTTAACCTCCCTCTTCTCACGGGGAAAGTACCTTTCTAAGAATGCTTCCTTAAACTCTTCCCACTCTAAGGGACCTGATTCAACCGGTCTACTATCCTTCCATTTAGTAAACCATACTTGAGCAACATCTTTCAATTGATACGAAGCTAACTCCGCTTTCTCACTAGAAGTCACTCCCATTGTATGCACTATCTTATACACCTCATCCAAGAAAGCTTGGGGATCTTCTCCCACCTTTGAACCAAAGAAGGTAGGAGGATTCATCCTCACAAAGTCCCTCAATCTAGAGGTCATAGTACTCTCCATAGCATTCACCCTAGGACCAATGTCTGTATTCACTTAAGTTGTCATAGCTCGGTCTAGGGTAAGGAGAGCCTCTTTAATCTCCCCATTAGCCATTTCTTGGGGAACCACCGGAACCTCATTACCTCCTTCCATAATAGGTACTTGATCATCTTGAGCACCTTGAACACCTTGAGGAACTTGCTCAACTTGTGGAACATGTCCACCTCAGGGAGGAAGACCCTCATTCACATCATTCTCTTCAACCCTCCTAGCCGGTGTCCTCCTCGTATTCATCTTCCTAGAAACACAAGGAAAACCATAAGAAAAGAGAACTTATAACTTTTTACTCTACGGCACAAAATAGGAGTAGAAAAGAAGGTAAACTCTATCGTCCTATAGCTCTCGCCCATAGATGTGTCGCAACTCACACCGATGGTCAAAACTTTACTAGATGTGGCTTTTTGAGACTTTTTGATTCCTAGGTACTACTTCATAACCTAATGCTCTGATATCAAGTTTGTCAGGACCCGAAACCACACCCTAGAAGTTAGGGTGCAGTCTTGGATTGCGACCGGCGTTGTCGACCTCTCGGAGGTCTAAGACAAGCCCTTTCGTACCATTCATTGCATACATGTATGAAAAGTAGTGCGGAATTAAGACTTTTCACACAAAATAAAAATACTTCAAAATATCTCTTTTATAGAAAAACATAATGAAAGGCTAAGTCTCAAGTCACCATCTTAGACATATGAATATAGAAAATATCTAAGTCTATTACAATACTTTCAATAAGGAAAACTAAACATCAAGATGTCCTCGGATCTAGTGAGGACATACCAAACTCTTTGCTTGAATGAACACTAATTCAAGCCACAACTTCGAGACTACTTTCAAACTCCACCTATACCTTTAGAGATAAACAAAATGTATGGAATTAGTACAAACACTTGTACTAAGTATGGCGTAATGCATAAAATCATGAGAAACGGACATTCGTATAAAACATGCTCTTTTTGATAAAAAAAATCATAGTATAAGTATAAGAACAACATTTAACACCTTAGAAACATACAAGACATAACATAAGCATTTTAACAAATATTGAAGAACATTACAGTTTACTAAGTACAACTTTAAAGTAACCTCTTTTAACTTGCATTCTTCTCACCAAAGGATATCCTAAGATAAGATCATTCCCTTTTTCCTTTCATTAACTCCCCACCTAAAGTTAATCTAAGATTTACCTAAGTAGGACAAGAAGAGACCGCCCATACACCCTCTTCAAGCTTACCTAAGCAACCCTCAAAGCTACCCTAGATAGAGCACATTCTATTCCTCATACTCTAGCTAAAGTCGTAATCGTTCATTAATTCAATTAGAATACATTTCATTGATTATAGACTTCGCATAATGGTCTCGGAAAGACCTAGGGACTCACATGCTAACATCTTCAAAGTCTAGTCGTGCAATGTCTAGATAGCTTCTCATTCCACTACCTAAACTTCCTAGAACTTATCCAACACTAGTATGTATCCCACATGATGAGAATAGGCAATAACCGACATAGACCATACTAGCTAGGCATGAAATCCGGAGTCTACCCTACTCCAATGGAGGGTGTTCTACTTGCCAAGGGTAGAACTGGACACATCCCATCTAGGCACATGGTTAAGGAATATCAAGGTCTTTTATGTACTCGGGTCTCATTCTCAAGTAGAGTTACATTGTACTCTAGTCTCCTTCTTAAGTATAGCTACAAACCATAACATATTCACTAGGTGCTAGCCTTTGTTCTCATTGAGTAAGTTCAATATAAGGGACATATGAAAAGGTACCATCTCTTAGTCATTACCTAGTCATAATGCACCTACAGAAGATGGATCCACTAGGGCTGCCATTCAATGGTGTATAACGATAGCTCATTTTTAACCTTCTTTCTATGTAGAAGATTCCACATATTAGTCATGCTTAGAAGGGCACCATCTTAGGTCTACCAATCCTAGACTTACATTAAACATTCATCCATACACATACACGACAAAGGTGCCTAAGCCTACTAAGTCAAGATGTTCATATTCATCATATACATGTATCAAGTAAGGGACATAATCTACCAAAACAAGACACATTATTAATTCACATTATCACATATAACATATCATCCTTTGAAGCACTTAGGAATGACCCTTATCATCTTTATGTCATCCTATACGTTACTATAACATCATCAAAAATAACCATCATATACTCATATAGTCAAGTAGAAATAATCATGTATCAACTTTAAGACTACACACATAAACACATAGTCATAATCCAACATGATCACCTAATATCCATAGAAGAACACATACTTTCCCTTAATCACATGTATACAGATATGATCATAATTCACAAAATAATTGAAGTCTAATTAACATAAAATAAATAGAATTAGGTAAGCGTACCACCAATCCATTCTCACCACTTCAATCCATGTCTAAATCATCCAATTCAATGCAATAATGCCCTTACCTATGGCCATGAATATCAATTCAAAGTATAAATCATTATAATATATGAAACTAGGTCAATTAAATGTATATTTAACAATCTAATACCAATTAGACATCAATTGAATATAATTCTTACATCATTAGAAAGCCCATAAGAAACAACACATTAATTTATAAACATTAGACTAATATCAAGTAACCCATAAGTTAGTAAAAATCTAGGGTTGATCAATTTCATGGGTTCATAGGTTAATTGAGTTAAAATCATATTAATAACCACAATTCAATCACTAAACAATGGTTAAAAACTTTTAATGCAAGAACCCATGGTAGATCATGAAAAAGGTCAATTCATCTTTTGAAAACTTTAGAAAACATCTTTGAAAGTTGGGATCCTTGATGAAATGAGTTTAAAGGATCAAAAGTCATACCTTATAGATGAAGAATCCACGAAAATCTGATTGGAAACTTCGAAAACTTCATTTTCTTCCTTAAGCTTTTCTTGTTCTTCAATGGAGTTTTGAAAAGAGTGCGTTTCTTGAGGATGAGAGAATTTTCGTGTGGTCTGACTTGCGACATGTAAAATTGGTCTAAATCTGACCTAATATCAATATATAGTCGTCCCATGAATAACCCTAAAGACCCTCCACTTAAATTACCAAAATGTCCCTCCTAAATTGACTAAAAATAGGAGAGCATTTGACTTAGCCTAATTCGGGTTTGACCATGATTTTTAATTAATTAATTAAGTTTCTAATTTAATTAATTAAGTGACGTATGGTAATTACTAAAGTACCCCTAAGTCATTAGAACCATAACCAACCCTTTGGACCATCCTAGGTTAGGTACTAGGATGTTTCTTTAGTTAGTTACTTGGCTAGTGTACCCGGTTAGGTCTTTGGGTTATTGGCACACTAGTTAGTTAACTTTAGTTATTCGTAGGTTAGTTAGTTAGTTAGGGATGTTATTTAGGACCTAGAATTAGTTAGGGAGCTCGGCCCCACATGGTTTGGTTCGACACGAGCCTACCCCCTAACCTCCCTAACCGAATTTGGTTGGGCTTGTCTCTCGGCCGTTGGTAGCACATGTACTTGCACATGTGTTGCGTGCACTTTCCCTAACCTTGCACTCTGGAAAGTTCACTTCTTGTCCAAGGATCCTCACTATGTCCTTAGGTATTGCTTAATCTATATGATCATTTTAATTGATCATGTGCTACGGTACCTAAGCTTGACACTTGGATGCCTCGTACCTAATGTGTTATGTTGAGAATCAATAATTTAAGCTTAGGGTATTCATTGCAGGTACGATTCCTAAACAAACTTGGATTGGGGAATTTGAACCAAAGTGTATTTTAAGTTACTTGTTAATACATAGAAATTTGGCTAACACCCTTAAGCCAATATTCTCTAAGATGCCCAATATTACCCAATATTTGACATTGGGATGCTTATGTATCCCAATACATATTCTTAAAACCTAATAGACTCTTTACTAGACAAGTACTTTTTCTTGAATGTTACAGCCACCATAGGATACTAGATAATGGATCCACCTAGAAAGATATGTCATGTTCGGTTCTAATTTGGCAGGTAGACCACCTCTTTACGGTGTGGGGAAGACACTGGATTCCATATTTAGCTCACATTGTCTATGTCGGTTAAGGCCTGTGTTACCTCATGTAAAACGAAAGACAAGTACACGAACGTTGACTAGGGTGACTTGAGGAGTTTGCTTAGTATAGGTAGTGGTATGGGACGCTACCTAGACATTGCACAAGTTGACTCTAAGGGAAGTCCTAGGAGATTGTTCTTATGTAATATGATGATATGAAAGATATATGTTTATGATATATGATGTTACTTTTACATGAATGTTGATCCTTATAATGAATATGTTATTGAGTTATATTGTTATATGAAGCAAAGCTTTACTTTTGGTCTCCTATCTTATCTACTTGGTTATGTGGGGTTATGGGGCTTCACATGACCATTGCACTTGTAGGTTGGGGATGGGATCATTGGTAAGTGTTTTGTATGTTATGTTTATATTATTGAATATGAATTGTTAACGTGACTCTATGAGAATATGTCTTTGATTATGATCATGCTTAACTTGTATGTATTATATGGTATGTGTTTTGAAGATTTACATATGACTTAGCATGTTTTCTAAAGAGATGATAAATGATCCTTTTTCATGCATGTCCCTATGTGTTATGTGCATATACCCATACTTGGTACATGTGGCGTACTAACCCCATTACTTTATTTTACTACAACTGTAGGTTCCGTCCATTGAAGTTAAGCAGGTCGAGTTGAAGAAGCTTGGAACTCTTTCTCCAAGTCATGGTAGGTCTTCAAGTTTGGGACAATACCATTTCAATTTCTAGCCTTATGAAGATTTAGTAGTTTTTAGATTACGTTATTCCTTTATGTTCTTTGGATTCTTTTGTATTAAGGCCTATATGGCATATTGACTATTATTGGCTAAGTCCGAATTTGCACTCTTAGATGGTTTTATATATGTGAGACAAGTATTAGAATATCGTATGTCTTTATAAATCTTAAGTATGAAGTCTAAGTATACTTCATTAGTATTTAAAAGTTTTTAAATTTTCCGCAACTTTAACTGTATGATTGTGATGAAATCTAAGAAGAGGCTTGTCTGCGACCTCTGAGAGGTTAACGACGCCGGTCTCATCCGGGGTCTAGATTTCGGGTGTGACATAAAATGCATGGGTTCATAGAGTTTTTTTTCTTAAAACATTCAATTAACATCAATTATATCATAAATCATTGATTCAAATCATTTTATGCAAGAACTTATGGCTAGAAGTTAAAATAGGAAATTCTATGTTTTTTATCATCTTTGAAAGGCCTTTGAAATTGGATCCTAATTGAATATTAGCCCACGAAATTGGCTTGAAAAACTTGAACAATTTGGTCTTCTTCCCTGGAGCTTCAAAGCTTCAACAATAAAGGTTTTGGAGAGAAGGAATGGAGAGGTTTTCTTTTGAGTTGAGGTTTTAGCTTTGATTGGTGAGTTTTGGGGTATAAAAAGACTCAATAACCGTCAATAAGTCATCCCCAAATTACCCAAAATACCCGTTCACTTATTGGACCATTTAACAAATTCTAATTTGACTTGAAAATGATGCGACCAAATCTGGGAAGTCATTGCGCGTCATGGGGTCAGTTCTAATTCTTGGTTCTGGAATCTTATTCGAGATAGAATGGTTCGCATTGTTCCAGCGTCTCAGGGCAAAATTCTCCCTTTAGGTTCTACAGGCACGACGCGCAGTCACCTTCAAAAAGGGGCTGTCCAGCAGCTTGCTTGGCCCATGTTTGTGTTCTCCTTAAGGACCCTTTGGATGGTCCTTGGGGCGTAGTTCTCAGATATTTTTACCCTTTACATGTCAGTATATGTACTAGGGTCATCCTCACTGATTGTATACTCCAAACAATACCTTAAAACATGCACAACATACAAGGGTCCACTAGCACACACTAGACTAGTTTCCGAACGTCTTGGACGTTCTTTGACGTTTCACTTCCAAGATCAACACACTGACTCTTAATACTATAATACATACTTTTTACACCTTATAAACTCATTACACTCATGTTAGGATCTAGTATAAACTAATTTGTTGTTAGGGGTGTTATACTCTAAGCATGGTAAGAATCGTTATGGCTAAGTAAAGTCCTTTTTGGAATGATGGGTTACTTTAATGATATGTGCAACAATAGTATAAATATATGGTGTATACTTAAAAAGTTTTGGAGGAATGTGATACATAGATAGTAAGAGTGGAAAGTCGCTATTTTGTATAAGTAATGCTTCATAGTTTTCCTTGTGAGGATGGGAGTCCTTGTGTAGGCTTACTCTAAGAAGGGAATAAGGGAAGAAGGGATTTCATTCCATAAAATAGGATTATGTTTTACTCTAAGGTTGACTTAGAGATATGCATGTACCCCTTAGTTTATAGGAAGAACATGAAAATAGATGTTAACTAACTTTAAAGAGATTTTGTTTTTAAAGATTGATCTTAAGTTTGGTTAATTGAGAAGAGTGCTTAGATGATACCCAATCATGGTAGGTTGGAAGATTCCACCAAAAGTTATGATAAGGGTTGAAATGGTCTAAGTGTTGACTTGAGAAATGAGATATGGTAAAATATTGGGTTTAGTTATGACCATAGGTGGTTGAGATGTATAAATCAACTTGAATTTCTATGTGTTTCCTTTAGGTGATGAACTTAGAGGACTAGTGGTGCTTGGGTGGTACCTATTGATGTGGAATTCATAAATTCCTTTTAGCAGGGTAGGAGTAAAATCCTCAATGGTATAAAATCATATTATGTGAGGAGTATGGAGGTTTAGTCTTGAATGCCTCGACCTTGGTATTTAAGGGCATGATTTGATGAAGATTTGATTTAATCTCACCCCAAGTGGGGGATAATGTTCCTAGATGATAAGGTTTTGAGTTCCCTTAATGTTCTTACGTTGAGCTTCCTTGATGTAACACTCTGAAAGTCCATGACCTAATCTAGAGCCTCAAATGTTTAACTAAGGTTGGTAACACTGTTTTAAGGCCGAAAATAATGCATAAAAATTATTTAGGAAGTTTTAGAGTCCAAACGTTAAGGAACGTCCATGACGTCCGGAGACTAGTGAAATAGGTGCTAGTGTGACTTGGCATGTTTCATGAGGTTTTAGAACTCAAAATTAAATGAAATTTGGTTGAAAGGTGTTAAACATGCATTAGAGTATTTTTAGGGGCGAAACGTCTAGGCAAGATTCCCCAGGGACCACATTAGGGGTCCTTTAGGAGAACCCTTCCAAATTGACCCAAAAGCTATCAAATGACCGTGGCAACCTACCCCAAATGACGGACCGTCGTCTTGGAGACAAGGTGTTGATGGCTCCTTAGGTGGAGCCTTAGTCATTTTTCAAGAGGCCCAAAAAACAGGCTCTCTGTCGCAATTGACGGACATGCAGTACAATGGGTGCAAGTGGGCGTCGACTGACCTACGGACCGTAGGTCGTGGTCTCGTAGGTCAGGTCTGTTATGGTCTGGTCAGTTTTAAATGGGGTATTGTAATTAATTAATTGCATAGTTTGTCAATTAATTGTTAGGGGTATCTAATTAAGTTAATTAAGGAACAATATAAAGATCTAACCTTCATTAATATAACCTAACTCACTTCAATTCCCAAAACCCAAATCTTCCATCTTTTCTCTACTTTCTCTCTTCCCAAAAAAGATTCCATAGAATACCAATGTCAAAGGGCTTAGGTATGCAAGAAATTCACTTTCTCTGCATCAATCTTCAAGGTTAACAAGGTATGGGAACTCTTCACCTTTGGGACTCCTTTCCCAAAAGGGTTCTTTCAAATTGATTTCTAAGAGTTGAGAAAAACATCAGTTTCATTCTTAATCCTAAATTGATATTTTAAATTGTATTGTTATTGATTTATTTTGATTATTATGGATGATTTATTGGTGAATTAGGGTAGTTCTTGATGTTATACCAAGTTTTATGGAAGAGATCATGAACTGACCCTATTTCTTTAACCCTAGGTGATGAATTGATGTTGAATTTGTTAGTGATGATGCAATTGACTTAGTTCTTATGTTAATTACTATTATGTGATTTTATTAATCCTATTAATGTATTAATATGGTTGGTTTATGGTAATATCATGGAAGGCTTGTGAAGATGAATTGGTAAGACCAATGATCCTGAATCCTTACTTCAATTTTGATAGCTTATACTTGATGATGGTATCCAATTGAAGTGTTGATTGTAATTAGATTATATAGTTGATGGTATGATGAATGTAATTGAAATGTCTTGATTATATGGATTGTCCGATTATTATTAAGGTATGACGATATAATGTTGATTGTGAATGACTTATGTGCCTTACTATTACATGATGATGATAATGTGTTAATCTCACATATGAGGGTTGTATTGAAAGGAAGTTCTCATGCAATTCTTAATGATCTAATGATTATGATATACAAGGGGGTTAGTCTCCTATGACCTATACTAAGTTATGATGAATAATAAATACTTAAAGTCATTTCAAAACGGGTCTCTAGCTTAGCACCGAGTGAACTAGTTGTGAGAGGTGTCCCTTCCCAATATGGGAAGGTAGGTTCATAATGGTTCTCATGAGATACAGATTACAATGCAATTATGATTAAATAGCTTATAAAGCATGTCTCCTAGTTCTTGAACTATGTTGACCCCATAGGAATACTAGCTAGTGGATCCAACTAGAATGCTATGTTCATGTTTTGGTATTTAATCATAATTGCATTGTAATCTGTGTAGGATTTCATGACACTGGATTCCACATTAGCTCATGTGGTCTATTTCGATTAAGCCAAGTGTTCCCGAAAGTAAAATGAAGTAATAAAGTGAACTCTAACTAGGGGTGACTGAAAGAGTTTGGCTTAGTCTAGGTAGGGGTATGGAACTCTACCTATACATTGCACTAGTTGGACTTGAGGGAAGTCCTAGGAGGATGTTCTTCTGCTCTTATAAATTAAATGATCTACATATGTTGACTTTACATGTTGATGATCCTATATGATGTTATTTTCACTTATCAACATGTTATTGATATATAATGTTATATATTATAATGACTACTCATGATGCTATGTTATATGAAGTTAGAAATTATTTGTGATCCTCTATTTGGTTTACTTGTTTGAGTGGGGTTAAGGGATTTCACTTGATCATTGGACTTGTGAGCTTGGTAAGGGGTTATGAGTAAGGGTCTTTCATATGTTGGAATGTTATGAACTCTTGTACATGATTTGTGATTATAACATGATGTTGGAGTTGCTTTGATTAAGGGTTTTAATATGATACTACACATGTTGAGTTGACTCTATTTGATGATGTTGGTCTTGTGTTGTATATGGTCTTGTTAGAAGGAATATAAAAATGTTGACTCATATGTGTTCTTAGTTGTGCATAAAGCTTTCCAAAAAGGTAACTTAGCATGAGTTTGAACAAATTTCCCTTTTAGCATGATTTCAATGTTTTTTGTGCATATGTTTTGATACATAGCACAAGTGATGGACTAACCCATATTTATATGTTTCTATAATTATTTAAGTTCTGGTCATTGAGTTCTTAGAAGGCCAATTGAAGAAGACTTGGATTCTATTCCCTAAGTATTGGTAGGTCCTCATGTTCGGGGATGTTATCTTGTTTCACATTGTAGCTTTAAAGTTGTATTGTCCTAACGACATTGTTCATTCCTTTATCTTTTAGATATTGATGTAAGCCTATATTGGCATGTTAACTTTGTATTGGCTATGTCCAAGATTTGTACTCGTTTAGATGGTTCAATATGAGATGAAGTATTAGACTATTTCTTATGTATTTATTATGTTGTCTAATCGAGAAGCCTATGTAAGTTTCCTATATGAGAAGTCTATGTAAACTCCATCTGTAGTATTTGAAAGGTCTATGCAAACCTCACTATATATATATATATATATATATATATAAAATTACTAATATTTCCGCATTTTTAACCTATGATATGTAATGACGAATGCTAAGAGGCTAGTCTTAGTCCTCTCTGAGGACGACGACGCCGGTTATGGCTAGAGGGTGCTCCCCGATGGTGACAAACTTTGTATTAGAGCATGAGGTTAAATAAATCTTAGGATTTATGTATCATTGAACCATGTCTACCTGGAGTCGTGTTCATGGGTGTGAAGCACGCCACACTTATGAATGAGAAGATATGTGACGCTTAGGAATTCCCATTTATTGGTAATCTTGAAAATCGTGCCTTATGAGTGGTAACACTGTGTGTCCCTTTTTCTGTTAATCCTTTTCTTGTGGATACAGGATATGACTACAAGACGTGCAGTGTCAAGAAGAGTGGAGGAAGATTTGGCTAATGCGGGAGTTCCTTCCCAAGATAACCAAGTGCCTCCACAAGACAACCTAGTGCCTCCACAAGTCCAAGCTCCGGTCATTCCTCCACCTATGACGGATGGATAGATAAGGTCGGCATTTTTGACTTTGGCTCAATCCATGACTACACAAGCTCAAGTGGTAGGCTCTCAAGCCCAAGCCACGACGGCTCAAGCCAATCGAGAGGTTAGACCTTGTGTTGAAAGAAATGCTAGTACTACGGTTTCCCGCTTGAGGGACTTCATGAGGATGAATCCTCCTATGTTTTATGGTTCGAAAGTGAATGAAGATCCCCAATCCTTCATTGATGAGGTATACAAGATTCTTTATGCCATGGGGTTGACTTCAAATGAAAAAGGTCGATCTATCTTCCTACCAACTCAAGGATGTAGCTCAAACATGGTACACCCAATGAAGAGATAATAGGGCCTTGCAGGCGGGTCCTATCACTTGGGACGTGTTTATAAGGGCTTTCCTTGATAGTTTCATTCCTAGGGAGAAAAGGGAGGCGAAAGTGGAAGAATTCATCAACCTTCGTCAAGGAGGTATAAGTGTGCAAGAGTTCTCTTTAAAGTTCACAAAATTGTCCAAATAAGCTCCTTCCTTGGTGTCTAACCCAAGGGGTGAAATGAGTCATTTTATCAGGGGAGTGTCTGATGATTTGGTTGAAGAGTATAGTTCAGTGATGCTCCATAAAAACATGGATATCTCTAGGTTGATGGTTCATGCACAACATGTAGAAGAGCCTAGACTCAAAGGGAAGAATAAGGAGTTTAAGAGGGCCAAGTCATATGAGGGAGGTACTTCAAAGGGTAGGATTGAGATTCAAGAGTAGATTCAAGAAGTGGGTTTCCAACCAAGTTCCTTCCAACTTTTCCAAGGGCAACAACGATAGGGTGTCTAACCCCAAGTCCCAAAGGACATGAAGCGGAAATTCACCTAGCAAGAAACCAACTTGTTCCAAGTGTGGTAAGAAGCATTGGGTTGAGTGTTTAGATGGGACGGAGAATTGCTTTGGGTGTGGCAAGAGTGGCCACAAGGTTAGAGATTTCCCTAATATAAAGAGTCAAGAGAAGGGGAGTGGTCAAGCTCAAGCAAGTGCTAGTAGTTCCAAAGCTCCAAAGAGGAACCGCTTTTATGCTCTCCGCTCTATGGGTGAGCATGAGAAGTCTCCCGATGTTGTTACCGATATGTTACAAATCTTCTATATTGATGTTTATGCTCTACTTGATCCCGGTGCTACCTTGACATTTGTAACTCCTCTAGTAGCTAAAAGGTTTGATGTTCTACCCGATATTTTAATTGAACCATTTTCTGTTACAACCCAGGTGAGTGACTCTGTTGTGGCTAAGAGAGTCTTTAGGAGTTGTCCTATATCTTTGCCCAATAGATTTACATTGGTGGATTCACTATAACTTGATATGGTTGATTTTTATGTTATTTTGGGAATTGATTGTTTGGATCTAGGTTTCCCTTGATCACTTGCACCACTTCTTTTCAAGTTTTTAGCAATCCTTTTAAGTTTAGACTCTTCAATAGATTGTGCATACACCATGAGTATAGCTAAGTTCATATCATCATGTAGCATAGTCGTACGACATTCTTCCATCACTAAGTCGGCGACCCCGGTCACAAAGCGACTCATTTTATCCCTTGGATTAGACACTAGGGATGGTGCATATCTAGACAATGTTGAGAACTTCAAAGAGTATTCCTCAACACTCATATTGTCTTGCTTGACATTGATAAACTCCTCTACCTTAACCTCTCTCCTCTCACGGGGAAAGTACTTACCAAGAAAAGCTTCCTTAAATTCTTCCTACTCAATAGGATCCGACTCCACCGGCCTATTGTCCTTCCATTGAGTGTACCAAATTTGAGAAACATCCCTTAATTGATACCAAACCAACTTCGCCTTCTCCCTAGATGTAACCCCCATAGCACTCAATACCTTGTACACACCATCAAGGAACTCTTGGGGATCTTCACCTACCTTAGAGCCAAGAAAGATAGGAGGATTCATCCTCACAAAGTCTCTCAACCTAGAGGTCATAGTACTCTCCACAACATTCACCCTAGGCACCGTACTCAAATTCGCTTCAGTAGTCACGGCTCGGGCTAAAGCAATCAAAGCCTCTAATATCTCTATTACTCAACTCCGGGAGATCCACCAGAACCTCATTACCTCCTTCCACATTAGGGACATAATCACCTTAGGGAGGCACTTGAGCACCTTGAGCACCTTGGACTCCTTGCCCATCTTGAGGAACTTGCTCAACCTGAGGAGGAGCTTCCTCATTTACCCTTTCCTATTCCAACCTTCTAGCGGCCATCCTTCTAGTATTCATCTCCTAGAAACACAAGGAAACACATTAAGAAGGATACTCATAACATTTACTCTACCGCATGACATAAGAGTAGAAAAAAAGGGAAACTCTATCGTCCTATAGCCTCTCGTCCATAGATGTGTCGCGACTCACACCGATGGTCGAGACTCTACTAGACGTGACTTGATGAGATCTTTTGATTCCTAAGACTACTTTCACATCCTATGCTCTGATACAAATCCCATTTCACTACTCCGATGGCTTTTATGGACTTAATGAATAGGGTGTTTTGAAATTACCTAGATTTATTTGTCATTTTTTTTATTGATGACATCTTGGTATATTCGAAAAATGAGGGTGAACACATGGACCATTTGAGAGTGGTATTACAAGTCCTTAAGGAACACCAACTATTAGCCAAGTATAGAAAATGTGAGTTTCAGTTGAGATCGGTGACTTTTCTTTGTCATATTATCTCAAGTGAGGGTATAGAGGTCGATCCAAAGAAAATTGAGGCAGTTAAGAATTGGCCTAGAACATTGACTGCAACCGACATTAGAAGTTTCTTGGGTTCGGCTTGGTACTATAGGAGGTTCGTGGATGGTTTTGCGTCCATTGCTTCTCCTTTGACTACCTTGACCCAAAAGAGTGTGAAATTTGAGTGGTCGAAGGCATGTGAAAGAAGCTTCTAAATTTTGAAAGATAGGCTTACCTCCGCTTAGGTGTTGACTTTAACGAAGGGTACGAAGATCTTTGTAGTATATTGTGATGCATCCCAAGTGGGTTTGGGGTGTGTTCTTATGCAACATGGGAAGGAAGTAGCCTATGCCTCTAGAAAACTCAAGGTGCATGAGAAGAATTACCCAACTCATGATCTTGAATTGGCGGTCGTAGTATTCGGATTAAATATATGGAGGAATTACTTGTATTTTGTTCATGTGGATGTGTATACCGACCATAAGAGTCTTCAATATGTATTTAACCAAAAGGAGTTGAATCTCCATCAAAGAAGATGGTTGGAATTATTGAAAGATTATGAAATGACTGTTCTCTACCACCCCGGCAAAGCTAATATGGTAGTGGATGCTTCAAGTCGTATGACCATGGATAGTGTGTCTCATTTGGAAGAAGGCAAGAAATACTTAGTGAAATATGTTCATAGGTTGGCTAGATAGGGTTTTCGGCTCGAAGATTTCCCAAATGGTGGTTTTGTGGTTCATAATAACTCCAAGTCATCCTTACTGGTTGAGGTGAAGTCCAAACAACATCTTGATCCGCTATTGATGGAGTTGAAGGAATCGGTACTTAGGAAGTTGAATGAGTCATTCTCCCAAGGGGGGATGGTGTGCTAAGGTACCAAAATAGATTATGTGTACCGGATGTTGATGATTTGAGGAATAGGTTTTTAGAGGAAGATCATGAGTCCCGATATTCTATCCATCCGGGTTCCACCAAAATGTACTATGACCTTGGAGAGGTATATTGGTGGTATGGCCTAAAAAGGGACATAGCGGAGTTTTTATCTAGGTGTTCGAATTGCCAACAAGTGAAAGCCGAGCATCAAAAGACTAGTGGTCTAATACAACAAATGGGTGTTCCTACTTGGAAGTAGGAAACAATTAACATGGACTTTGTAGTTGGGTTGCCTCGGATAAGGAGGCAAAATAACTCAATTTGGGTGATAGTGGATAGATTGACAAAATCCACTCACTTTATCCTCGTAAAGTCCATTTATTCAGAGGATGATTATGCAAGAATTTATATTAATGAGATTGTGAGTCTTCATGGAATTCCCTTGTCCATCATATCGGATAGAGGCGCTCAATTCACTTCTCGCTTTCGGGGGGTTTTCCAAAAAGTGTTGGGTACACAAGTGAAGCTTAGCACCGCTTTTTATCCCCAAACGGATGGTCAAGTGGAGCGTACAATTCAAACCCTTGAGGATATGTTAAGAGATTGTGTAATAGACTTCAAAGGGAATTGCGACGATCACTTGCCGTTGATTGAGTTCTCCTATAATAATAGTTGTCCATCGAGTATTTCAATGGCTCCATTTGAAGCACTCTATGGTAGGAGATGTAGGTCTCCTGTTGGGTGGTTTGAGTTTGGAGAGTCTTCACTCCTCGGTCTCAAAATAGTCTATGAAGCTTTGGAGAAAGTTCGTGCTATAAGGGATAGGTTGAAAACAACCTATAGTTGGGAAAAGTCCTATGCGGACAATAGAAGAAGGATCTCGAATTTGAAGTAGGTGATAAGGTGTATTTGAAGATTTCACCTATGAAAGGTGTGATGAGGTTTGTTCAAAAAGGGAAGTTAAGTCCCCGATATGTGGGTCCTATGAGGTTTTGCAAAGGGTTGGAAAGGTTGATACGAGTAGAGATTACCTAGTGAACTAGCTTTGGTTCATCCAGAATTCCATGTTTCCATGCTTAATAAGTGTGTTTGTAACGTTTCAGAAAATCATATGTCTAATGAAGAGCCCAGTATGCCCTTAGGATAGCCTATTAGGGGTACATAGGCACCCCAATGCCCAATATTGAGAAATATTGGGCATAGTATAGAAAACTTGGCTAAGGGATATTAGCCAATTTTCTATATACGAATAAGAAATATATTTTTGGGTTGTCATGCCCCAATCCAAGATTGATGTTTAAGAAATGTACCTGCAATGAAGACCCTAAGCTAATAAAATATATGTCGTCCAACTCACAAAAGGTATGAGGCATCCAAGTGTCAAGCCTAGATACCATTCCACATTACCATCTAAAATGATCATGTAAATTAAGCAGTGCCCAAGGACATGGTGAGGGTCCTTGGGACAATAAGTGAGAGTCAATGACTTAGATCAAGAAGTCACTTCCATAGATTCTGTGTCAATAGTGAATGATTTCCCAGATGTCTTTCCGAAGGATTTACCAGGAGTCCCTCCTGAACGTGATATTGACTTTGGTGTTGATTAGATCCCAATACCAAGCCAATTTCTATTCCCCCGTATAGGATAGCACCAGCTGAACTCAAAGAGTTGAAATTGCAGTTAAAAGATCTACTTGATAAGGGCTTCATCCAGCTGAGCATATTCCCATGGGGTGATCCAGTGTTGTTCGTAAAGAAAAAGGATGGAACACTTAGAATGTGCATCGATTATCGGCAACTCAACAAAGTCACTATAAAGAATAATTACCCTCTTCCCAGAATCGACGATCTGTTTGACCAACTCCAAGGTTCAAGTTTCTTTTCCAAGATAGACCTTCGGTCAGGCTACCATCAGCTTAGAGTGAGGCGAGAAGACATCCCTAAGACTGGTTTTCGTACTAGATATAGGCTCTATGAGTTTCTGGTTATGTCATTCGGTCTCACTAACGCACCAGCCACGTTTCTGGACCTTATGAATAGGGTCTTCCGTGAGTACCTTGATTTCTTCGTCATAGTATTCATATATGACATTCTCATATACTCTAAGTCTAAAGAAGAGGATGAGGTACACTTAAGAAAGACATTGCAAGTACTCAGAGAACATCAGTTGTATGCAAAGTTTAGCAAATGTGAATTCTGGTTGAGATCAGTGACCTTTCTTGGTCATGTTGTAACCGACCAAGGTGTTGAAGTTGATCCTAAGGAGGTTGAGGCGGTGAAGAATTGGCCGAGACCCATTACTCTTACAAATATTCAGAGTTTTCTGGGTTTAGCCAATTATTATCGCAGGTTTGTGGAAGGGTTTTCCATTATTGCTGCACCATTGACCGCATTGACAAAGAAGAAGGCGAAGTTTGAGTGGTCCGAGAAATGTGAAAAGAGTTTTTAAGAACTCAAGGACCGACTCACTTCGTCCCTAGTATTGATGTTGCCGAGAAGTGGTGAGGGGTACGTGGTATATTGTGATGCTTCCTGAGTAGGTTTGGGATGTGTTCTCATGCTGAATGGTAAGGTGATTGCATATGCATCAAGATAATTGAAAGTCCACGAAAAGAACTACCCTACTCACGATCTTGAACTAGCCGCGGTTGTCTTTGAGTTGAAGCTGTGGAGACATAATTTATATGGTGTACATGTTGATGTGTATACTGACCATAAGATTCTTCAGTATGTATTCACGAGAGGGAGTTGAATTTTTGTCAGAGGAGATGGCTAGAACTTCTCAAGGATTATGACATGAGTGTGTACTATCACCCAGGTAAGGCCAATGTGGTGGACGATGCATTGAGCAGACTGAGTATGGGCAGCGTTTCACATATTGATGACGAGAAGAAGGAGTTGGTTAAAGAAGTGCACCAATTGGTAAGATTTGGTGTACGACTGACAGATGCACCAAGTGGGGGTGTTTCGGTTCACTCAAGTTCCGAATCTTTATTTTTTGTAGATGTTAAAGCCAATCAACACCTTGACCCAGTACTCATGGAGTTGAAAGACTCGGTATTGAGTAATTAGAATGAGTCATGCTCGTTAGGTGGAGATGGCGTACTCAGATATCAGAATAGATTATGTGTGCCCAATGTGAATGATTTGAGGTCAAGTATTTTGGCAGAAGCTTATGGTTCCCGATATTCCATCCATCCAGGTGCCACCAAAATGTACCAAGACCTTAAAGAGGTCTATTGGTTGGAAGGCATGAAGAGAGATATCTCTAAGTTCGTGGAGGAGTGTCCGAACTGCCAACAGGTTAAGGCCGAACACCTTAAGCCTGGAGGTCTCACTCAGACGATTGAAATCCTAACGTGGAAGTGGGAGGCTATCAATATGGATTTTGTGGTTGGTCTGCCAAAGACTAGGAAACTACATGATTCCATTTGAGTTATTATTGACAGAATGACCAAGTCCGCTCACTTCATACCTGTGAAGTCTACCTTCGAAGCTGAAGACTATGCCAACCTTTATATAGATGAGATAGTGAGATGGCATGGGATTCCTTTATCTATTATTTCGGACAGAAGGGATCAATTCACTTCTCATTTTTGGAAATCTTTTCAGAAAATTTTTGGTACACAGGTGAAGCTTACTACGGCTTTCCATCCGCAGACAGATGGGCAACCAGAGGGTACCATCCAGACCCTTGAAAATATGTTGAGAGCATGTGTTATCGACTTCAAGGGAAGTTGGGATGATCACTTGCCGCTGATAGAGTTCTCTTACAATAATATCTACCATTCCAGTATTGGAATGTCACCTTTCGAAGCATTATATGTCCAAAGATGTAGATCTCTAATTGGCTGGCTCGAAGTAGGAGAATTGGCCATCCCTGGTCCCGAGATCGTGCATGAGGTTGTGGAGAAGGTGAAGATGATTAAGGATAGATTGACTACTGCTTACAATCGTCAGAAATCCTATGCAGAGAACCGAAAGAGAGCTCTTGAGTTTGAGGTGGGTGATCAAGTCTACCTGAAGATATCACCCATGAAAGGGGTGATGAGGTTTGGTAACAAAGGCAAGTTGAGTCCGAGGTATATAGGTCCTTATGAGATTTTGCAGCGAGTGGGAAACGTTGCATATGAGCTGAAATTACCTCAAGACTTGGCTTCTGTTCATCCAGTGTTTCACGTTTCTATGCTTAAGAAATGTCTAGGCGATCCAGCATCCATCCTGCCTGTTGAGGGGTTAGGAGTTGATGAGAACCTTTCTTATAAAGAGGTTTCAGTCGAAATTTTAGATCGCCAAGCTAAGCGGCTGAGGAACAAGGAGGTTGCCACCGTGAAGGTCCTATGGCGGAACCATCTTGTATAGGGAGCAACGTGGGAGACCGAGGCCGATATGAGATCCCGCGACCCTCATTTGTTCAGTTCTTAAGGTTATATATTCTCTTCCTAAGTCTGGTTCATGTTTAATAAAACTCTAAGTATAAGTGCTTTAGTCGATTAGGTGTGATAGTCCACTAATCGTATGTCTTATAATAGCACTATGTGAGTTAAAATTAACTCATGTTTGCATTTCATGTTGCTGTTTTTGTATAGCATAGACATGATTTTTGTATTGCATGAGTTGTGATGTGCATTAAGTTAAGTGTGATTGAGAAGGAATTCCTCAATCTCAAATATGAAGCTTCAGATAAGCTTAAATGTTATGCATCATCCAAATAAGTGTGAATCAGATATTCACAAAAGAGAAAAGCTTAAGCATGATAAAGTAACTTTTGAAAATCACCCTCTTTGTTTAAATGATGTGTAACTGTCATTCGGGGACGAATGTTCCTAAGGGGGGATAATGTAATGTTCTAGAAAATCATATGTCTAATGAACAGACCAGTATGCCCTTAGGATAGCCTATTAGGGGTACATAGGCACCCCAATGCCCAATATTGAGAAATATTGGGCATAGTATAGAAAAATTGGCTAAGGGATATTAGCCAATTTTCTATATACGAATAAGAAATATATTTTTGGGTTGTCATGCCCCAATCCAAGATTCATGTTTAAGAAATGTACCTGCAACGAAGACCCTAAGCTAATAAAATATATGTCGTCCAACTCACAAAAGGTATGAGGCATCCAAGTGTCAAGCCTAGATGCCATTCCACATTACCATCTAAAATGATCATGTAAATTAAGCAGTGCCCAAGGACATGGTGAGGGTCCTTGGGACAATAAGTGAGCATTCCCAAATGATCCATAAAAATAAGTTAGTTAGGAAAGTGCAACAAACCCATGTGCAAGCACATGGGCAGCACACGTGAAGGAACCGGCCAAGGGGACCACAGAACCACCCTAACCGAATTCGGTTAAGGCGGTTAGGCATGACACGCACGGACTGGTCCCTCCATGTGGGACAAGCCAACCTAACTAACTCTAAGTCCTAACCAACTATCCTAACTAGACAACTAACCTAGGACTAACCGAATTGGACCCCCTAATGCACCCGACAACCTAGGACAAATTGGGTGGAACCTAGTACTTGTTAAGGGGACAACCTAGTACCTAACCTAGGATGGTCCAAAAGGGTTAGCTATGGTCCCAAAGACTTAGGGATATTTTAGTAATTTCCCTAGGTCCCTAAATTAATTAAATTAAGGATTTAATTAATTAATTAAAAGTCAAAATGTTGACCGAAACAAGGGTCAATGCTGATTTCCAGATTTTTGTCAAAATCAACATCTTTCTATGTTTAGTCAACTTAGGAAGGGCATTTTGGTAATTTACTAATCAGTTGGTTAATTTACTAAAATAGCCTTAGTTGAATAAGTCAAATTCAGTTCCTAAACCTAATCATATACGATTAAAACACTTAGAACAAAAAAGCAAGAAAGAGGCAGTAAACAGAGAACGCTAAAACGAAAAGTACATAGACGTTCTTAGGCGATTTCAAGGTATCTTCAAGGTTTCGTTCGAGGTGGTCTTCGTAGATTAAGTTCTACTTAAGGTATGGGTTTCTCTCCTGGACTTTTTTCTCCAAGAGAACTTTCTTTCCATCAATTCAAAGATCTTGAAAACTAGGGTTGTTCACGTGTTCTCGTCGAACTCCTTGTCCCTAGTATCCTTTTCGATTCCATGTTAAATATGTAGAGATCATGTTGTTGGTATGTGGTGCTGTCTGATCTTATGTGTAATGTTCTTGAATGATGAATAATGAATGAACCTATGATATTGAAATCGTATGAAGTTAAACGGGAATAACGTGAATTAAAAATTGATGATGTGCTAGTTGCGTCTGTAAATGCTTAAGCGTTGATGAGTTGTACGAATGATTGTCTTGTTGTTATTGTAATGTTATGATGATACTAAAGTTTTCATATGTTAATATGATGATGTCCAATATGTCATAAAAATGTTACCCTAAAGTCATGAACTAAGATTGGCTTGAAAGACATCCTATGAAATCACATCTTGAATGAATTGAGTATCTTATGCCAATAAAATTGTCTAACACTACTTTGTCAAAACGAATGCATGATAATGTCTAGGAGCTTATGTAAATGATTGGAAGATTGGCTAAAGGTTCATACATATTCAATTTAAATATGAACATACGTAAAATTGGCTTATGCCAATAAAAATGATTTGCTAGTATAGCATCCCAAATGTTGAGGCCAATACTAATCATATGCCAATCTTATGTAGTTAGAATATCAAATGATATTAAAAGCACTTCTAAAGTAAGTCAATGAATCCATAACCAAGGGCATGCTCTAAACGAATGAACTATAAACATATGTAAGTCATTGAAAGACGTGCTCATCGTCCATAAATGATGACATGAAGCTACTACACTAAAGTAAAGAAGTAACGTGAGTTATAATAAATTAAAGGGGTCTAAATTAAGTAAGTGACCAGAATGGGGTGTTAAAGAAAGTGAGACAAGTCTTACTCACACCTAATCTACTATGTTAAAAGAATACTCATGAATGAATGTGTTAGAATGTGTGAGACTAGTCTCATTAACACCTAAGGATGATATGTAAAGACAATTCACATTGTAACAACCCTAAAAATGACTATGCTAAGTAATGTCTAACGTATCTAGAATGCCTAGATTAGATCGGGTTCACACGAATTGATACACGTAGAACCAGACCTCTGAACCTCTGCAACAACCAAGCCAACTCACTTGGTGAGTTAGTTGAGCTAGGAAAGGATGGGTCCAGCTATGTAGGGCACCCGAATATGAAGATTCACCCGGATGAGTCTTAACCAGACTTAAAAAGGGGTAATCTTAAGTTTGGAGGGTCTAGGGATAAAATGGTCTTTTTCAGGCTAAGGGTAGTATTGTAATTACCCCAAATATTTAATTAATTAATAATTTAATATGGTGGATGGGAAATTCGGGTAGAGGTTGCCGAATTTGACCCTTTAAGCAAAATCTAGCTTCACCCAGGTTCGAGCCTTGGTGGAAGCAAGGATTAAATTGATTTAATTTTATTAAGTGAATTAGTTAAATTAATATTTAGAAAGCTGATTTAAGTAAGGGAAAAATCAGATTTTTAATAAAAAAATAATAATAATAAAATTAATAAATAATGAGGAGTCCTAGTTTGACTAAGTCTCCACCTAACTCTCTTAATCCTAATTATAATCATAATCTTCTCATTCTCATGTCTCTCACTCTCATTCTCACGTTTTTTATCATTAAAATAACTGAAAATAATAGTTCTTCACTCTTGAAGAACTTACACACAAAAATACAAACGAAAAACTAAGCTAAAAACGAAAATCAACAACAAGTTCTTGATGGGATTGTGCTTGAAGTTTCGGTGGTGAGGCTTGGTTTCATGGTAAATTGGAAGCATTTAAACAAGTTTTGAACGACATTAAGGTATGGGTTTTCTTCTCTCTTGGTTCCTTTCCCAAGAGACCCCTAAGTTCAGTTAAATTCCAATCGAGAAACTAAGGTTGTCCCTGTTGCATGGCCCTGTCATTAGATCCTTTGAAAGATTCAAAGCATGCGTTGGTATGTCTTCTGGTAGATAATTTTAGGTCTGGTTGTGATTATGCGTTGAATGTGTATTCAGAAATCATGTAAGGGATGAAAAATATATTCCGGAAAAGTATATTAAGTTGACTGTTTTGAGCATGTGTGTGCTAAAAATTTACTATGTTTGCTGCCTGAAATTTGTATGTTAAAATGTTGTGTTTCGCGTGTATAAAAATGTTAAAAACGTGATGATCATATAAGGTTAAGGTGGCTGACTGAATGTCACTCAAAATACTACAAAAATCAACATAAGAATGAGAGAAAATGGATTGGAAGAGACCAAATTTCCAGCTTGCTGGAAATTGGTGGTCTCGGCCAAGAATTGGAAAAAATAGCTATGTTTTAAAAAAAAATTAAAAATTGTGAGGTCATTGGGGATTGAACCCAAGACCACACCAAATGAAAATTACATAAAAATTTCATGAGAAAAATGAAAGGAAAAATAGATGTGGTGAGTGGGAAATGAACCCACAACCTCTTGAATGGATGAGAGAGTTAGGAAAAAAATAAAGGATAAAATAAATGTGGAGAGTGGGGATTGAACCCACAACCTCTTGGATAGGTGAGAAAGTTAAGAGATAAATTAAAAGAAAAATAATGAGCTTGTGGGGGATTGAACCCACAACCCCCTTGCCTTAAAACGAAAAAGGAGAGGAGAACAAGGAAGAAATATTGTGGGGTTGATGGGAATCGAACTAGGGTCTCCCAAATCTGAAAAATGCAATTATCAAGTTTAAAATAAGATTAAGTGTTGTCCAAGGGATTCGAAATTGGGTTCCCTTGCCCAATTCCGTATTGACACATAAGTCATACGTAAGTAAATACTTAATGAATGCTGCCTCTAAATATCAAAATCAATATCTTGGCATATCTACAAGATGCATAAGTCTTGTACCACATAATCTTGGGTAAACATGAATCACTTAGACAAACTATGAATAAAGCCTCATGGCTTGTATGTGTGGACTCATAAGTCTAGCATACGTTTAAAAGTAAGTGAGTCTAAGATGTATGTGATGAAATGATGTAACCCTAGAAGGGTTAAGTAAGAGTGTGAAACACACTAAATGGCCAAGTGCATTGGCATATGATGAAATTAATATTGACGTGAAGGGGTAAGTAATTATGAAAAGCAAATGTGTTAAAGTTAATGAATGAGGTGACAATATGATAAGAGGCTAATGTGAAAGATGAGAGCAATCTCAAATGAGCCTAAGTAAATGTTACCAAAACTTACTCACCTATGAGAGTGTAAAGCTAATGAAGAGACCAGTCTCTATGAACACCCTAATGAAAGTATTGAAGTTAATGCATACTTAATACTAATGATGAGATGAGAAATCATCTAATGAGCTATGACGTCCTCATGCTAGAAGCCAGATTCCATGATGTATGAGTTGAATGTAATGGAACTTTATACTGAGCGCCGATAAGCTAGCTATGAGCGGTGATGCTTTCCTTCGGAAAGGGCGGAGGTTCACGTAACTCTCATGAGATGAGATTGTCTGGCATGCCGGGTATGGGTCTCCTTATATCTCCTAGTCTTTGAACCTATACTGCCAATATAGGGATCTAGCAGGGTTCGACTCCCTATATACACTTGCATGTTTTGGTTCACTTTGGCCGGTGATTCCACCTCTTTTCGGTGTGGGGATTACACACTGGGTTTCATGATGCTTACATGATCTATATCGGTTAAGGTGAAAGTTCCCAAAGAAAGAATGAGGTCAGCCTCAACGAATGCACATAATGAAATGAACGATACCAAAGGTGTTAGGATAGGATAATCAAGAGGTGAGCTAGACTCAAGTAATGACACTAGGTTATTCTTGGTCATTGCACAGCAAACCTGATGAGAGTCTTAAACTACATCCTAGGTATGACTAGTGATTGCACTAGTATATGAACGAATGAAAATGAAGTACGTATGAATGAATGAAGCAGACTCTGTGTTTGCTAAAGAAGGCTCCCTAGTTGAGGTCCCATATGTTGAGCCCTCATTTTGGGAAGTCCTAATGTCAAGTCCATGATTCCAAGGTCTCATGGCATATGAAAGAATGATGTGAACTACGTGATATGATATGTGCAATACGTTATGTGCTGCTTGCAAAATGATAAGTATGATGATGCATGTTACTCTCATGGAATGACTTTCCTAATCCAAATTTGGCAAGTCCACTGACTTTCCTAATCCAAATTTGGCAAGTCCACCGACTTGACTTTCCATAAATCATGTTGTTAGGAAAGAGCTATTCTTACTCATGCATGTTCTTGGTGTGTGCTTGCATATACCCATACTTAGGAAAAGTGTGTACTAATGCCATACAATATCTAATTTTAGGTGCAGGCACAGGTGGACGTTAGAGCTTACAGTATGACATTGCAGCTATCTGGACGTCGAGCATTCATCCGGATTTGGTAGGCCCTCATGCTTTAGAGGACGCTTGCCTATTATATTCTAGCTTAGATATAGGTTTGAGTTAGTGGAGTATGTTCCACTAGCGTTTCTTTCTCAATTATTTTCAGACATTGTATTTGTGCCATTCTGGCAACTTTATATTTTATGGAGATATGACTATTTCATTCAGTTGAGTATCTTGGTATTAGATGGTTGTTGTGAACGATTATGAACTGATGTAGATAAATCTTATATGAGTATAATGTATCCTACTATGAAGTCTATGTATACTTCAAGTAACTAAAAGTTTCAAATTTTCTGCTAAAATTAACCTAGATGATGTAATGATGACGTATGTAGGCTTGTCTGCGACCTCTGAGAGGTCAACGACGCCGGTCTCGTCTGGGGTCTAGACTCCGGTTGTGACACATATTTTATAAATGTAAATTAAGGATGAGATGTAAGGACAATTCGCATTTCATCAATGTAAAGTAAGGATGATATGTAAGGACAATTCACATTTCATCAATGTAAAGTAAGGATGATATGTAAGGACAATTCACATTTCATCAATGTAAAGTAAGGATGACAAGTCATCAAAAGAGTAAGTAAATCTCAATCTAGAAGCAAGCTTCCATAATGCTTGAGTCAACTCTAAAAGATAAAGAAGATAATGAAAGTGAGCACAACACTGATAGACTAGTTATGAGCATGTGCTTGCACGTGTAAGTCTCATGTGACAAGGCTACCACCGAGGTCGATAAGTAGTCTCATTAAGTCCCTAGTCTTCGAACTATGTCTAGCCAACATAGGAACAAGCCAGTGGTTTCCACCTAAGCGGGATAGGCATGTTCTGTTTCACCTTGGTCGGTGATTCCACCCCTTTTTGGTGTGGGGAAGACACTCATGTTTAGCTCACATGATCTATGTCGGTTAGTGCTCACGATATGTTCTTGGTTCACTATAACCGTGAGCCACTCCTTTACAGTGTGGAGCGAACACTTGAGATGGATTCGCCTTAGCCGCGGATCACCCCTTTCCATGTGTGGGGGCAGACACTGGATTCCATGAGTAGCTCACATTCTCTAGATTCATTTTAACCGGTGAATCACCCCTTTTCAGTGTGGGGCAGACACTGGATTTCATGTTAGCTCGCATGATCTTATTCCCTATGATGTCTCTATGAAAGTGAGAATGAATGATGATGATGGAACGTATGTTCAAAGTGAGTAATTATGAAGAGCTTAAGAATGTCAATTGCCAATGTCACACTCATGAAAGTTTCAGCAAATAATGGGCAAAGCCAAATAAGATTGGCTTATAATGACTTCTTATATGATGCCAAGAAGGGAAGTAAGAATATCATGGTAATTAAATGACTTATAACTTCCCTAACATGAAAGTAATGAAACAGATGGCATATCCAATAAAATTAGCTTATGAAATGTTTATGAATACATAGAGTAAAGTATGACTCACTATAAGGTAGGGAAATCATTCCTTAGTCCTTGGATTACTTACATCGATTCAATGTGGGTATGGGACTACAATGAATCATTGCACTTGTAAGTAAAACATAGGACTAAAGGAATTATTGAACTACACAACAACAAGAAGAAAAAGACAGAAAATAAAATTAAGTGTGGGAATGGCAGCTCTCGGGTTGGGGGTTGATCAAAATTTCAAATCTTCGCCCGAGTGGTTCTAAAATTATGTTGATGATACTAATGTCTTCTAATCATATAGAAAATGAGTTGTGTGCTTTGAATGCATTAAAATACATCATATTCATACCACAATTCACAACTAACGAATTAGGAAAGTTTAATGACTAGACTTTCCAGAAATGGCATGTTGCTTAGGAAGAGCTTTCATTGATCATGCATAGATTTATGTGTATGTGTGCATACACCCATACTTAGTAAAAGTGGTGTACTAACCCCCTACTATTTACTATTTTTATAGGGGCAGGTTAGTGGACAGATTTACAACACTTGCAATGGTTTGGACTTCAGCGTTTCTCCAGACCATTTGGTAGGTCCTCTTGATTTCGAGGATGCTGCACGCATTAGTCTAGCCTTAGTTTTAGTCATAGATAGTGGATGTTGTCCCTAGCATTTCTTTCGTACTTTCATTTTGAAGCTTTGTAATAAGGACGTGTTTGGCAAATTATTTATGATATATTCATCTTCAGTTTTGAATTGATTCTTTATGATAGATGGTTGTTCTCTTTATGTTGAGCTTAGTATATGATGTAAATATGTAATGACTATATGAAGTCTAAGTAAACTTCATACATATAAAAAGTTCTAAATTTTCCGCAAATTTACCTAGATGAATATGATGAATGCAAGATGAGGCTTGTCTGCGACCACTGAGAGGTAAACGACGCCGGTGGCGATTCCGATTCAAGAATCTGGGTCGTTACAAACTTGGTGATCCCGTGTACATACTTCCTATTGAAGGTCTTGGTGCGAATGAGGACCTCTCCTATGAAGAGGTTCCGGTGGAAATTTTAGACCGCCAAGTTAAGAAATTTAGGAACAAAGAGGTGGCCTCCATAAAGGTTCCATGGATAAACCACCTAATTGAGGGAGCAATTTGGGTGGCCGAGACCGACATGAAGTCCCGTTATGGTCATCTTTTTCCTAACTAAAGTTAGTTGTTCTTATTAATAATGAAAATAATGAGTAAATTTCAATTTGATTTGTTTTGCAAAAATATGCATATTGATGGTAAAAGATTTATGCTAAAATGAGTTTTCATGTGAAAATGCTCTTTTGCTTGATTTGCACTTATTTGTGTATTGTTTGCTTCTTGAAATAGATATGAGCATGTTGATGTGTTGTAAGAAGTTTTGGCATAAGTAACATGATGATCATGTTGAGCTCATGTTGATAGTGAGAAGAAAATTTCTCATGTTGTGATATTGAGATCTTATAAGAGGTAAGTTTTAATTTAAGTTTCTATGAGTAAATTTCGTGTTGTTATGTTGATTTGAATTGTAACTCATGTTGGCTATGTATGTTGTTGGTTTGGCTGCTAGTATTGAGTCTATCCTTTCTCTTCAAAAGATTTTTAGTGTCATTTGAGGACGAATGTTCCTAAGGGTGGGATAATGTAACACTCTGAAAGTCCATGAACTAATCTAGAGCCTCACATATTTACCTAAGGTTGGAAACACAGTTTTAAGGCCTAAAATAAGGCATATAAATCATTTAGGAAGTTTTAGAGTCAAAACGTCAATGAACGTTCATGACGTCCGGAGACTAGTAAAATAGGTGCTAGTGTGCCTTGGCATGTTTCATGGGGTTTTAGAAGTCGGAATAAAATAAAATTTGGTGGAATGGTGTTATTAGAGTTTTTTTAGGGTTGAAACGTCCGGATAAGATTCCCCAAGGACCACCTTAGGGGTCCTTGAGGAGGACCCTTCAAAATTGACCTAAAAGCTGTCAAATGACAGTGGCAACCTACGAGCCAAATGATGGACCATCATCTGGGCAACAAGGCTACGATGGATCCGTAGGTGGAGCCTTAGTCATTTTTCAAGAGGCCCCATAAATAGGCTTTCTATCACAATTGATGGACGTTCAGTACGGTTGGTGTAGGTGGGCGTCGATTGACCTAGAGACCGTAGGTCGGGGTTTCGTAGGTCAGGTCTATTATGGACTAGTAAGTTTTAAGTGGAGTATTTTAATTAGTTAGTTGGTTAGTTGGTTAATTAAGGGTCAGGGGGTGTCTAATTAAGGAACTATATAAAGACCTAACCTTCATTAATCTGACCTAACTCACTTCAATTCCCAAACCCAAATCCTCCACCTTCTCTCTAATTTCTCTCTCCCCAAAGAAGACTCCATAGAAGAACAAGGTCAAAGGGATTAGGGATGCAAGAAATTCACTTTCTCTCCATCTATATTCAAGGATTAACAAGGTATGGGAACTCTTCACCTTTGGGACTCTTTCCCCCAAAGGGTTCTTTCAAATTGATTTCTAAGAGTTGAGGAAAACATGGGTTTTATTCTTAATCCGAAATTGATGCTTCAAATTGTATTGTTCTTGATTTATTTTGATTATTATGGATGAATTATGAAGTATTATTGGTGAATTAGGGTAGTTCTTGATGTTAGACCTAGTTCTATGGAAGAGATCATGAATTGACCCTCTTGCCCTAACCCTAGGTGATGAATTGATGTTGAATTTGTTAATGATGATGAAATTGACTTAGTTCTTGTGTTAATTACTATTTTTTGATGTTATTCAGCTTATTAATGGATGAAAATGGTTGGTTGCTGGTAAGACCATGGAAGAAGGCTTGTGACAGTGAATTGGTAAGACATATGATCTGGAATCCTTACTTCAATTGTGATGGCTTATACTTGATGATGGTATTCAATTGAAGTGTTGATTGTGATTAGATTATATAGGTGATGGTATGATGACTGTAATTAAAATGTCTTTATTATATGGATTGTGAGATTATGATTAAGGTATGATGATATAAAGTTGATTGTGAATCATTTATGTGTCGTACTATGACATGATGATGATAATGTATTAATCTCACATATGACGGTTGTATTGAAAGGAAGTTCTCATGCAATTACCAATGATATAATGATTATGATATACAAGGGGTTAGTCTCCTATGATCTATACTAAGTTATGATGATTAATAAAGGCTTAAAGTCATTTAAAAAATGGACTCTAGCTTAGCACCGAGTGAACTATTTAGGATGATATATGTATGAAAAATTTATTTTTTCCGCATTCTTAACCTATGATATGTAATGACGAATACTAAGAGGCTAGTCTTAGTCCTCTCCGAGGACGACGATGCCAGTTATGGATAAGGGGTTCTCCCGATCATGACAAACTTGGTATTAGAGCATGAGGTTAGAGAAATCATAGGATTGATGTCTAATTGAACCACGTCTACCTAGAGTCATGTTCATGGGTGTGAAGCGTGCCACACTTATGAATTCTACCTAGAGTCATATTCATGGGTGTGAATCACGCCACACTTATGAATGAGAGGCTATGTGACACTTAGGAATTCTCACTTATTGGTAATCTTGAAAGTTGTACCTTATGAGTGGTAACACTATGTGTCCCTCTTTCTTCTATTCCTTTTCTTGTGGATATAGGATATGACTACAAGACGTGCAGTGGAAAGAAGAGTGGAGGAAGATTTGGCTAATGCGGGAGTTCCTACCCAAGATAACCAAGTGCCCCCACAAGACAACCAAGTGCCTCCACAAGTCCAAGCTCCGGTCATTACACCACATATGATGGATGGAGAGATAAGGTCGGCATTTTTGACTTTGGATCAAGCTATGACTACCCAAGCTTAAGAGGTAGCCTCTCAAGCCTAAGCCATGACATCTCAAGCCAATCGGGAGGTTAGACCTGTGTTCAACCAAATGCTAGTACTACGACTTCCCGCTTGAGGAACTTCATGAGAAGGAACCCTCCTTTGTTTTATCGGTCGAAAGTGAATGAAGATCCCAAAGACTTCATTGATGAGGTCTACAAGATTCTTTGTGCCATGGGGTTGACTTCAAATTAAAAGGTCGAGCTAGCTTCCTACCAACTCAAGGATGTAGATCAAACATGGTACACCCAATGGAGAGATAATAGGTCCTTGCGGGTAGGTTCTATCACTTGGGAAGTGTTTAGAAGGTATTTCCTTGATCATTTCTTTTCTAGGTAGAAAAGGCATGCGAAAGTGGAAGAATTCATTGACCTTCGTCAAGGAGGTATGAGTGTGCAAGAGTACTCCTTAAAGTTCCCAAAAATTTCCAAATATGCTCCTTCCTTGGGGTCTAACCAAGCGATGAGATGAGTCGTTTTATCATGGGAGTGTCCGATGATTTGGTTGAAGAGTGTCATTCGGAGATGCTCCATGATAGCATGGATATCTCTGGTTTGTTGGTTCACGCAGAACAAGTTTAAGAACTAGACTAAAGAGGAAGAATATGGAATTTAATGAGGCCGAGACATATTAGGGAGGTACTTCCAAGGGTATGATTGAGATTCCAGACAAGCCTAGGTTCAAGAAGTGGGTTTCCAACCCAGTTCCTTCCAACTTTTCCAAAGTTAACAAGATAGGGTGTATAACCCTAAGTCCCAAAGGGCAAGAAGCGGAAATTCACCTAGCAAGAAACCAACTTGTTCCAAGTGTGGTAACAAGCATTGGGGTGAGTGTCTAGTTGGGACGGAGAATTGCTTTGGGTGTGGCAAGAGTGGCCACAAGGTTAGAGATTGCCCTAATATAAAGAGTCAAGAGAAGAGGAGGTCAATCTCAAGCAAGTACTACTAGTTCCAAAGCTCCAAAGAGGAACCACTTTTATGCTCTCCGCTCTACGGGTGAGAAAGAGGAGTCTCCCGATGTGGTCAACGGTATGTTATAAGTTTTCTCTATTGATGTTTAAGATTTACTTGATCCCGGTGCTACCTTGTCATTTGTAACTCCTCTAGTAGCTAAAAAGTTTGATGTTCTACCTAATATTTTAATTGAACCATTTTCGGTCACAACCCTGTGAGTGACACCGTTGTGGCTAAGAGAATCTTTAGGAGTTACCATATATCTTTGCCCAATAGAGTTACATGGGTGGATTTTCTAGAACTTGATATGGTTGATTTTGATGTTCTTTTGGGAATGGATTTTTTGCATGCTTCATTGATATTCGGACTAGCGTAGTCAAGTTCAAATTTCCTAATGAACCGTCTTAGAGTTGAAGGGGGTAATTCAACTCCTAGAGGTCGTATTCTTGTTTGAAAGCTTGTAAAATGATCTCTAAATGGTGTCTTTACCATATCGTAAGAGTCAAAGATCTTGAAACCAACAAACCTCCTATTGAGTCGGTCCCTGTTGGGAAGGACTTTCCGGAAGTCTTTCCCGATGACTTGCCTAGAATTTCTTCGAATGGGAAACTAATTTAGATATTGACTTATTACCGAATACAAATCACATTTCAATTCCTTCTTATCGGATGGCTCCGTCCTAATTGAAAGAGTTGAAGGCTCAACTCAAGGATTTACTAGATAAAGGTTTCATTCAACCCAGTATTTCTCCATGGGGTGCTCTGATATTTTTCGTTAAAAAGGATGGGTCCCTTTGGATGTTGATTAACTATCTTCAACTCAATAAAGTCACCATTAAGAACAAGTATCCTCTCCCTCGGATTGACAATTTGTTTGATCAACTCCATGGGGCAAGCTACTTTTCTAAGATTGACTTGAGATCGGGGTACACCAACTTAGGGTGAGAGGTGAGGATGTACCTAAAATGGAATTTTAAACTAGGTATGGTCACTATGAGTTCCTAGTAATGTCATTTGGTCTCAGTAATTGTAATACCTCAAAAATGGCTTAGGTGAAGCTAGAGCCTAACATGTTTTTCATGAGGGTATAAGGTCCTAAACTGGTTTATAATGTGTTATTGAGGTAGTGTCTAAAGTATTAGGTGAATTGGAAGTGCAACGTCAAGGACGGCCAAGACGTTCGACGACTAGTCACCTATGTTCGTCATGTGTGGTTATGTGCCTATATGTCTGTTTCATGAGCTTATGAGGTCCTTATATGATTCATAGTAGTGTTTATAGGCATTCTGTCAAGTTTCATGAAGTTTGGAGGTCAAACGTCCAAGAACGTTCATGACGATTGAAAGGTTTTCATGGAAATGACATTGTGTGTCTTGGCATGTTTCATTGATTTTTACGTTTTTTTTTTGGATGAAGTTGATATGGGAGGTACTAAACTCTTACAAGAACATATTCTTCTTTAAAACTTCCGGGCAAAAGTCCCCAAGGACCAACCAAGGGTCCTTGAGGAAGGACCCTTCCTAAAGCGAAAGGCTGTCAAGACCAGTCCCAATCGACTGAGGCAAACGACGGCTCGTTGGCCAGTCGACGCCCCGTCGATGGGAGTTGTTGGTCAAGACTTAGCCTAGGGATCTCAAGATCGCAATGGGCAGCCTCTAAACCAAACGAAGGCTAGACAGGACGGTCCGTTTATGGACAAATGGTCTGTCGATGGCCAGTCGTCGGTAAGGTGTGTTACTGCGCAGCTTCACAGTAAGTTGCAAGGGTGAATTGGTAAATTCACCCAACGTCCAAGTAATAGTTCGGGCGGTTACTTAGGGGTAATTTAGGTATTTTAAGTGGGTTTATAAGTCCTAAATACCTAGATGAATGCATTCTTCCAAATCAAAACCCTAAAATATCTAAGAAATTCTATAGATTTCCATTGAAGCCAAAACTCAACAAAGAGAATGGATTGTATATTTGAGTGGTGATTCATCGTAAAATTGGTGGATTAACATCATTGGCGTATGGTTTTTGATCCTTGAAACTCTATTCATCAAGGTGCCCAAATTCAAGGAGTATTCTAAAGTTTTCTAAAGATGAACTTGTCCAATTTTATGATTTATCCCTGGGTTCTAGCATTAAAGTTTTTGAATCATTACATACTGATTATATTATTGTTAATTAGATGATTTTAACTCAATTAACCTATGAACCCATGAAATTGATGAACCTTAGTTTTTGACTACTTTATGGTTGACTTGATATTGACTTAATGCTTATGAATTCTAGTGTAGTTTTCTATGGGCTATTGAATGATGTAAGAATTGTATTCAATTGATGTATATGTTGTATTACATTGACGAATACATATTGAATTGACCTAGATTCTATGAGTATTATAGTTTTTGTAATGAATTGATGTTCATGGTCATTCGTAAAGGCCTTATGGTATTGAATTGGATGATTTAGCTATGGATTGTAGTGGTGAGAATTGATTGGTGGTACTCTTCCCTAATTCTCTTTATTTTAAGTAATGTGGCTCTTGTATTATGTTGTGATTGCTATGGTCCACTTATGGTGGCGGTGTTATGTGATTGATGTGGCCTTGTGGGCGTTACTTTATGTATTATGATGATCAGCCTTGTCGAAAAATTACTTGATATACTATGATGCTTTGCATAGTGATTTATGTGAAGTATGACCATATCTATCTACATGTGAGTAATGTGAAAGTATTTGTTCTTCTATTGATATTAGGTTATCATGTTAGACTATGACTATGTCCTTATGTGTGTAGTCTTAGAGTTGATGAGTGATTATTCCTATTTGTCTATATGAGTTTATGATGGTTATATTGATGATGTTATAGTAGTGTATAGGATGACTTATGGATGATAATGGTTATTCCTATGTGATTCTAGAATGATATGCAATATGTGCTAAAGTGAAGTATTGGTGTCTTGTGTGGTTGACTTGTGTCCCTTACTTGATACATGTATGAATGTGAATATGAGATGTCTTGACTTATGATTCTAAAGCCTCTTAATCTTGTATGTATGAATTGTATGAGACCTTGAATGATTCGAAAAAGGTCCTTTATGTGAAACATTGAACCTAGTGGTAAGGTTATGAACCTTGAAGTCGAAAGCCGTAATGGTATCCTTTTTGTAATGAATGATAGACTCAAGGTTGGTTGGCTGGAACGGAATCATATCATCCTTAGTAAATTCATTAAGCTATCTTCATCGACATTGTAAGACATCCCTAGGGGACCTCTTTGGTAGGGTGAATGTCACTAGGTTATGAACTAGATATGGAACCTCTTCATGTGATCCTTAATGTAAATTACTCTATTAGAACAATGGCTAGCACCGAGTGATTATGGCGAGGGAAGTAGCTCTAGTGAGGAACGAGACTAGAGTACAAATAAAACCCTTCATATTCCCAAACCATGTGCCTACATGGGATATTTCCAAGTTATACCATTGGCAAGTGAAACACCCTCTATCGGACTAGGTTACAACTCTGGATTCCATGCTTTGCTACCATGGTCTATGTCGGTTATTGCCTATGCTCATCATATGGGATACCTACTAGTATTTGAGAAGTTCTATGAAGTTTAGGTGGTGGTATGGGACGCTATCTAGACATTGCACAATAGGCTTTGAAGATGTTAGTAAGAGTCCCTAGGTCTTCTGCAAGACCATCACTTGAATGTCCTTTATGTGATTAATGTCTCTTAAATGAAATAATGAATGTAATGACTTAAGTAGAAAGCATGTTAAATGAATAAGTACTTATCTAGAGTATCTACGGGTTGTCTTGTTAAGGTATGAAGGGGGCATTGGAATTGTCACTTCATCTCTTACCTAGATGAGTCTTAAGAATGACTCTAGTTAGGGAAGTTGGATGATTAAGTAGACATAATCCAAACTTAGTTAGTCTCAAGGATTACTTAGGTAATCTTGAAGAGGTCAATCATGGACATTCTCTTCTTGATTTACTTGAGTGTCTATTTTGATAACCTTTGGGAGGTGAATGTCATATTTATGTGTTTGGTGTATTGTAAGTGTGTATGTCTCATTATGGGTGGTCTTAAGGATCATTTAGGTGTGCATAGAGAGGGTGTATGGGCGGTCTCTCTTTGTCTTACTTAAGTGATTCTTAGGATAGCTTTTAGTGAGAAGATTGCATTCTAGAAAGTGTTCTTTGTGAAGTTGAGAAACTTCACTGTAACAGTGAATTAAGTCACTGTAAAGTGACATGGGTTCACTGTAAAGTTTTACAAAAATGTGATAAATTGCTTAAGTGACTTCTTATGTGTTTCTAAGGTGTTAAATGTTGTTCTTATGATTATATTATGATATTTAAATCAAAAGATGCATATTTCCATTAAATGTCCACTTTCATGATTTTTATACATTATACCATACTTATGTGGTTGTACTAATTCCATGTTTTTATCTATCTCTAAATTGATTCATAGGTGAAGGTGTTTTTTGGATCTAAGCATGGATTATAGGATCATTTCAAGTAAGTTTAAGTATGTCCTCCTTTGACTCGAGGGCAGAGATGTCTTTTATTCCTTTTATTGAAGTATTGTAATGACTTAGTTGTACTATATTTCTATTGTATGGTCCGTGTCCCAAGTACTCTTATGTCTAAGATTTGAAGAAATGAGACTTAATATTTCCTATGAGTTTTATATGAAAGAGATTTTAAAGACTATTCAAATGTTTGTGAAAAGTTTTTTTTCTCCATACTTTTCATATGTATATGTATGCGATGAATGATACGAAAGGTTTTGTGCAAGACCTCCGAGAAGTCAAGTACGCCGGTTGCACTCCGAGAGTGCCATATCGTCTAGGTATGCTCTCGAGATGTGACACTAATGCCCCGGTGAATTATATGGACCTAATGAATAGGGTGTTTTGAGATTACCTAGATTCCTTTGTCATTGTCTTCAATGACGACATCTTGGTATATTCGAAAAATGAGGGTGAACACATGACCATTTGAGAGTGGTATTACAAGTCCTTAAGGAAAACCAACTATTTGACAAGTATAGAAAGTGTGAGTTTTAGTTGAGATTGGTGACGTTTCTTGGTCATATTATCTCAAGTGAGAGTATAGAGGTCGATCCAAAGAAAACCGAGGCGTTTAAGAATTTGCCTAGACCATTGACTCCAACCGACATTAGAAGTTTCTTTGATTTTGACGGGTACATAGGAGGGTCGTGGATGGTTTTTAGTCCATTGATTCTCCTTTGACTACCTTGAACCAAAAGAGTGTGAAATTTGAGTGGTCGGAGGCATGTGAAGAAGCTTCCAAATTTTGAAAGATAGGCTTACCTCCACTCCGGTATTGACTTTACCAGAGGGTACGAAGGGCTTTGTGGAATATTGTGATGCATCTCGAGTGGGTTTGGGGTGTGTTCTTATGCAACATGGGAAGGTAGTAGACTATGCCTCTAGACAACTCAAGGTGCATGACAAGAATTACCTAACTCATTATCTTGAATTGGTGGCCATAGTATTTGGTTTAAAAATATGAAAGCATTACTTGTATGGTGTTCATTTGGATGTGTATACCGACCATAAGAATCTTTAATATGTGTTTAACCAAAAGGAGTTGAATCTTCGTAAACAAGATGCTTTGAATTGCTGAAAGATTATGACATAAGTATTATTTAGCACTCCTTCAAAGCTAATGTGGTAGCGCATCCTTTAAGTCATATGACCATGGGTAGTGTGTCTCATGTGTAAGAAGGCAAGTAAGACCTAGTGAAAGATGTTCATAGGTTGGCTAGGTTGGGTGTTCGGTTAAAGATTCCCCAAATGGTGGTTTTGTGGTTCATAATAGCTCCGAGTTATCCTTACTGGTTGAGGTGAAGTCCAAAAAACATCTTGATCCGCTATTGATGGAGTTGAAGGAATCGGTACTTAGCAAGTTGAATGAGTCATTCTCCCAAGGGGGGGATGGTGTGCTAAGGTACCAAAATAGATTATGTGTACCGAATGTTGATGATTGAGTAATAGGGTGTTAGAGTAAATTCATGGTTCCCGATATTTATCCATCCGGGTTCCACCAAAATGTACTGTAACCTTAGAGAGGTATATTGGTCGGATGGCCTAAAAAGGGACATAGTGGTCTAATCCAAGAAATGGTGTTCCTACTTGGAAGTGGAAAAGAATTAACATGGTCTTTGTAGTAGGGTTGCCTTGGACTAGGAGGCAAAATGACTCAATTTGGGTGATAGTGGATAGATTGACAAAATCCACTCACTTTATCCCCGTCAAGTCCACTTATTCAGTGGTGGATTATGCAAGAATTTATATTAATGAGATTGTGAGTCTTCATGGAATTCCCTTGTCCATCATATCGGATAGAGGCGCTCAATTCACTTTTCGCTTTCGGGGGGTTTTCCAAAAAGTGTTGGGTACACAAGTGAAGCTTAGCACCGCTTTTTATCCCCAAACGGATGGTAAAGTGGAGCGTACTATTCAAACCCTTGAGGATATGTTAAGAGATTGTGTAATAGACTTTAAAGGGAATTGCGACGATCACTTGCCGTTGATTGAGTTCTCCTATAATAATAGTTGTCCATCGAGTATTTCATGGCTCAATTTGAAGCACTCTATGGTAGGAGATGTAGGTCTCCTGTTGGGTGGTTTGAGTTTGGAGAGTCTTCACTCCTCAGTCTCAAAATAGTCTATGAAGCTTTGGAGAAAGTTCGTGCTATAAGGGATAGGTTGAAAACAACCTATAGTTGGGAAAAGTCCTATGCGGACAATAGAAGAAGGATCTCGAATTTGAAGTAGGTGATAAGGTGTATTTGAAGATTTCACCTATGAGTGTGATGCGTTTTGGCAAAAAGGGGAAATTAAGTCCCCGGTATGTGGGTCCGTTTGAGGTTTTGCAAAGGGTCGAAAAGGTTGCATACGAGTTGAGATTACCTAGTGAACTACCTTTGGTTCATCAGGTATTCCATGTTCCCATGATTAAGAAGTGTGTTGGTGATCCCATGTCCATACTTCCAATTGAAGGTCTTGGTGTGGATGAGGACCTCTCCTATGAAGAGGTTCCGGTGGAAATTTTTGACCGCCAAGTTAAGAAATTGAGGAACAAAGAGGTGGCCTCCGTAAATGTTTTTATTGGAAAAACAACCTAGTCGAAGGAGCAACATGGGAGGCTGAGGCCGACATGAAGTCCCGTTATCCTCATCTTTTTCCTAAATAAGGTTAGTTGATCTTATTAATAATGAAAATAGTGAGTAAATTTGAATTTGACTTGTTTTGCAAAAATATGCATAATGATGGTAAAAGGTTTATGCTAAAATGAGTTTTCATGTTAAAATACTCTTTTGCTTGATTTGCACTTATTTGTGTACTCTTTCCTTCTTGAAATAGTAATGAGCATGTTGATGTGTTGTAAGAAGTTTTGGCATAAGTGACTTGATGATCATGTTGAGCTCATGTTGATATTGAGAAGGAAATTCCTCATGTTGTGATATTGAGCTCTTATATGTGGTAAGTTGTGATTTGAGTTGCTATGAGTAAATTTCGTGTCGTTATGTTTATTTCAATTGTAACTCATGTTGATTATGTATGTTATTGGTTAGGCTGCTAGTATTGAGTTTATCCTTTCCCTTCAAACGATTTTTAGTGTCATTCGGGGATGAATGTTCCTAAGGGGGGGATAATGTAACACTCCGAAAGTCCATGAACTAATATAGAGACTCACATGTTTAACTACGGTTGGTAAAACTATTTAAAGGCCTAAAATAATCCACATAAATTATTTAGGAAATTTTAGAGTCAAAATATCAAGGAACGTCCATGACGTCCGAAAACTAGTGAAATAGGTTCTAGTGTGCCTTCGCATGTTTCATGGGGTTTAAAAGTCGGAATTAATTGAAATTTGGTGTAAAAGTTTTAAACATGTATTAGAGTGTGTTTAGGTTCGAAACGTTCGGGTACGATTCCCCAATGACCACCTTAGTGGTCGTTGAGGAGGACCCTTCCAAATTGACCCAAAAGTTGTCAAATAACGGTGGCAACCTACGAGCCAAACAAAGGACGTCGTCTGGGCGACGAGGCTTCGATGGCTTCATAGGTGGTTCCTTAGTCATTTTTCAATAGGCCTCAAAAATAGGCTTTCTGTAGCAATTGACGAACGTGCAGTACGGTGGGTGTAGGTGGGCGTCGACTGACCTACGGACCGTAGGTAGGGGTCTCGTAGGTCAGGTCTTTTATGGACTGGTCAGTTTTAAGTGGGGTCTTTTAATTAGTTAGTTGGTTAGTTGGTTAATTAAGGGTTAGGGGTTGTCTAGTTAAGCTAATTAAGGAAGTATATAAACACCTAACCTTCATTAATCTACCTAACTCACTTTAATTCCCAAAACCCTAATCCTCCACCTTCTCTCTAATTTCTCTCTCCCCAAAGAAGACTCCATATAAGACCAAGGTCAAAGGGTGTATGGACCCACAGGTGTTAAGCTACTTCCCTTCCATTCTAAGATTGGTTCATTTGGAAACTGAAAACGAACAATCCTATTTCTACAATCGACTGAGACATAACATGAATGTAACCAATCCATACCTAGAATGACATCGAAGTCTACCATTTCTAACTCTACAAGATATGTTGAGGTGATTTTCTGAGAGACTTTGAAAGGGCAATTTCTGTATACCCATCTAGCTATAACTGGGTCACCGATTGGAGTAGAGACTGAGAAAGATTCTTAGAGAGTTTCTGGAGTAACACTGAATTGGATTGCTATATAAGGAGTTACAAAAGAAAGAGTAGCCCCTGGATCTAACAATGCATAAACATCAAGGTCAAAGACCCGTAACGTACCGGTGACTACATCAGGATAACCTTCCTGATTCTGGCAAGCCTGAATAGCATACAACCTGTTATGGGGCTGACCGTCACCTGTACCAGATGTGTTACCTTGCTGAGTCGGGCGACTTGCTGGTGCTGATGAAGTTGTAGACTGAGCTCTACAATTTCCACCTCCTTGACCCTGTCTAGAAGGACAATCCCTCAACATGTGACCAGACTGACCGCACCTAAAAAACCCTTCATTTCCTACAAGGCACTCGACTGGATGGTTTTTACTAAACTTAGGGCAAGTGGGGTAAGTCTTGGTGCCTGAAACACTTCCTTAAGGCTTAGAGCCTGGTGCTCTAACATTCTGGTCATACCTGTTCTTGGAGGATGGAACACTAACTGATGATGGGGCTGGGGATGAAAACTTCTCCTGACTCTACGAGCGATTTCCACCACCCAATTTCTGCTGAGAATAGTTATAGTTCCCAGTCCTAGCCTTCTTATTCTCCTTGGCTTGTTCCCTAAGCTTATCACCCTCAACCTGGTGAGCATATGTCATAAGCCTAGAGATGTTCATATCTCCCAGTAACAGAGCATTTTGGCACTCTGTTTTCACCAAATATGACACCCCATACAAGAACTTATTCATCTGAGCCCTGAAGTCAGCAACCATGTGAGAAGCATACCTGGAGAGTTGGTTAAACTTGAGTCCATACTCTTGGACTTTCATGTTACCCTGCCTTAAGGTTATGAATTCCTGGGCTTTTACTTCTCTCAACTCTATTGGGAAAAACTTATCCAGAAAGGTATCACTAAAGCAGGTTCAAGTAATAGGAGTTGTATCTGTACCCCTATTATCCTTCCACTGAATGTACTAGATATGATCCACATCTTTCAGCTGGTATGATGCCAACTAAACTCGATCATTCCGAGTAACCTACATCACCTCAAAGATCTTCTTGACCTCTCTTTGTCTTACTTAAGTGATTCTTAGGATAGCTTTTAATGAGAAGATTACATTCTAGCAAGTGTTCTTTGTGAAGTTGAGAAACTTCACTGTAAACGTGAATTAAGTCAGTGTAAAGTGACATGGGTTCACTGTAAAGTTTTACAAAAATGTGATAAATTGCTTCAGTGACTTCTTATGTGTTTCTAAGGTGTTAAATGTTGTTCTTATGATTATATTATGATATCTAAATCAAAAGATGCATATTTCCATTAAATGTCCATTTTCATGATTTTTATGCATTATACCATACTTATGTGGTTGTACTAATTCCATAGTTTTATCTATCTCTAAATTGATTCATAGGTGAAGGTGTTTTTGGGAGCTAAGCTTGGATTATAGGATCATTTCAAGTAAGTTGAAGTATGTCCTCATTTGACTCAAGGGCAGAGATGTCTTTTATTCCTTTTATTGAAGTATTGTAATAGACTTAGTAGTACTATGTTTCTATTGTATCGTTCGTGTCCCAAGTACTCTTATGACTAATATTTGAATAAATGAGACTTAATATTTCCAGTTGTTCCAGCCACAAAATCTAAATATTTCTCCGTGGATTTCATCACCAGGTATGTGGGATTTCACTAGTGGGTTCCTTTCACCCATTAGATCCCTAGTTTTCAGTCAGATTTTTCATTCTCATATAATGATTGAACCTAGGGTTTCTTGAACCTCAACATAACTTTATGAATAATTAGTTGTATGTTCCAAATCAGATTTTCAAGTTATTACTCAGATTATTGCATGAATTTTAGAACCCTAGCTATGTATTTCTTTAGTTCTTGAATTAGAGATGTTAGGTCAGATATTTCAATTACTTCAGATATACATGCCTCAATTCATAGTGCATCATTACCATATTAATTGTTGCATTCCAAGTTTGCATGTGAAATTTTGAGCTATCTAGTAAAAATAGAAACTCAGTCATAATCAATTAACTACATAATTATTGGGAGTAGTATAATACCGTGTTGGACTAGGGTTCAGCGTACCCAAATAGTCCCAGAATTACTAGCCAAGTAGTTTATAAGTCTCCTATGTGGGCATCAGTTTAGTGATCAAGCCATGATGCCTTTATACCTCTGGCAGGGTATATTGGGTCCTCTCGATGGGGCGTATGCATCGGACTCCACATTTAGCTCATGTGGTTTTGTTATCAGTTATTAGTAGCTCCCACAGTTAAGTCAGACTCTATTGCATGAACCATTTATCTGTATATTCAGTATTCAGTTTCAGCATGTTATAAATAGGTCATTGCATTCAGTTAACTCAACATTCAGTATATCATGTTCAGATTTCTATACTTGCTTTTGTGCTTGTTCCAATATGTTTTATTTCAGCTTTAGTCTATCCTACATGCTCAGTACCTTCAAGTACTGACGCATATATGCGCTATATCTTCTCGTGATGTAGGTTCAAGCTCTCAGCATCCAGATCGCGCTTAGATGGATTTCCGATATCCAGCTCAGCCGATTCAGTGGTGAGTCCTCATTCTCAGAGGACGATAGTCATGAGTTTCTTTTCAGTCTTTATTCTTTTAATTTCAGTTTTTGCTAGACTTAGCTGGGGGCCTGTCCCAGCATTGACTATTCGAATGTTTGTGAAATGTTTTATTTCTCCACCAATTTTCATATGTATATGTATGCAATGAACTATACGAAAGGTTTTGTGCAAGACCTCCGAGAGGTCAAGTACGCCGGTTGCACTCCGAGAGTGCCATATCGTCTAGGTATGCTCTCGAGATGTGACACTAATGCCCCGGTGAATTTTATGGACCTAATGAATAGGGTGTTTTGTGATTACCTAAATTCCTTTGTCATTGTCTTCAATGACGACATCTTGGTATATTCGAAAAATGAGGGTGAACACATGACCATTTGAGAGTGGTATTACAAGTCCTTAAGGAAAACCAACTATTTGACAAGTATAGAAAGTGTGAGTTTTAGTTGAGATTGGTGACGTTTCTTGGTCATATTATCTCAAGTGAGAGTATAGAGGTCGATCCAAAGAAAACCGAGGCTTTTAAGAATTTGCCTAGACCATTGACTCCAACCGACATTAGAAGTTTCTTTGATTTTTACGGGTACTATAGCTGGGTCGTGGATGGTTTTGCTTCCATTGATTCTCCTTTGACTACCTTGATCCAAAAGAGTGTGAAATCTTAGTGGTCGGAGGCATGTGAAGAAACTTCCAAATTTTGAAAGATAGGGTTACCTCCACTCCGGTGTTGACTTTACCGGAGGGTACGAAGGGCTTTGTGGTATATTGTGATGCATCCCGATTGGTTTGGGGTGTGTTCTTATGCAACATGGGAAGGTAGTAGACTATGCCTCTAGACAACTCAAGGTGCATGAGAAGAATTACCTAACTCATTATCTTGAATTGGTGGCCATAGTGTTTGGTTTAAAATTATGGAGGAATTACTTGTATGGTGTTCATTTTGATGTGTATACCGACCATAAGAATCTTTAATATGTATTTAACCAAAAGGAGTTGAATCTTTGTCAAACAAGATGGTTTGAATTGCTGAAAGATTGTGACATGAGTATTATTTAGCACTCCTTCAAAGCTAATGTGGTAGCGGATCCTTTAAGTGATATGACCATGGGTAGTGTGTCTCATATGGAAGAAGGCAAGATAGACCTAGTGAAAGATGTTCATAGGTTGGATAGGTTGGGTGTTCGATTAAAGATTCCCCAAATGGTGGTTTTGTGGTTCATAATAACTCTGAGTTATCCTTACTGGTTGAGGTTAAGTTCAAAAAACATCTTGATCGGCTATTGATGGAGTTGAAGGAATCGGTACTTAGCAAGTTGAATAAGTTATTCTCCCAATTGGGGGAATGGTGTGCTAAGGTACCAAAATAGATTATGTGTGCCTGATGTTGATGATTTGAGTAATAGGGTGTTAGACTAAATTCATGGTTCCTAATATTTTATCCATCCGGGTTCCACCAAAATGTACCGTGACCTAAGAGAGGTATATTGGTCGGATGGCCTAAAAAGGGACATAGAAGAGTTTGTAGCTATGTGTCCGAATTGCAAACAAGTGAAAGTTGAGCATCAAAATCCTAGTGGTCTAATCCAAGAAATGGTGTTCCTACTTGGAAGTGGAAAAGAATTAACATGGACTTTGTAGTTTGGTTGCCTTGGACTAGGAGGCAAAATGACTCAATTTGGGTGATAGTGGATAGATTGACAAAATCCACTCACTTTATCCCCGTCAAGTCCACTTATTCAGTGGTGGATTATGCAAGAATTTACATTAATGAGATTGTGAGTCTTCATGGAGTTCCCTTGTCCATCATATCGGATAGAGGCTCTCAATTCACTTCTCGCTTTCGGGGATCTTTCCAAAAATGGTTGGGTACACAAGTGAAGCTTAGCACCACTTTTTATCCCCAAATGGATGGTCAAGTGAAGCGTAATATTCAAACCCTTGAGTATATGTTAAGAGATTGTGTAATAGACTTCAAAGGGAATTGGCACGATCACTTGCCGTTGATTGTGCTCTCCTATAATAATAGCTATCCTTCAAGTATTTCAATGGCTCCATTTGAAGCACTCTATGGTAGGAGATGCAGGTCTACGGTTGGGTGGTTTGAGTTTGGAGAGTCTTCACTCCTCCGTCCCGAAATAGTCTATGAAGCTTTGGAGAAAGTTCATGCTATAAGGGATAAGTTGAAAACAACCTATAGTTGGGGAAAGTCCTATGCCGAAAATAGAAGAAGGATCTCGAATTTGAAGTAGGTGATAAGGTGTATTTGAAGATTTCACCTATGAGTGTGATGAGTTTTGGCAAAAAGAGAAAGTTAAGTCCCCGGTATGTGGGTCCATTTGAGGTTTTGCAAAGGGTCGAAAAGGTTGCATATGAGTTGAGATTACCTAGTGAACTAGCTTTGGTTCATTCGGTCTTCCATGTTTCCATGCTTAAGAAGTGTGTTGGTGATCCCATGTCCATACTTCCAATTGAAGGTCTTAGTATGGATGAGGACCTCTCCTATAAAGAGGTTCTGGTGGAAAGTTTTGACCGCCAAGTTAAGAAATTGAGGAACAAAGAGGTGGCCTCCGTAAATGTTTTTATTGGAAAAACAACCTAGTTGAAGGAGCAACATGGGAGGCTGAGGCCGACATGAAGTCCCGTTATCCTCATCTTTTTCCTAAATAAGGTTAGTTGATCTTATTAATAATGAAAATAGTGAGTAAATTTGAATTTGACTTGTTTTGCAAAAATATGCATAATGATGGTAAAAGGTTTATGCTAAAATGAGTTTTCATGTTAAAATACTCTTTTGCTTGATTTGCACTTATTTGTGTATTGTTGCCTTCTTGAAATAGTAATGATCATGTTGATGTGTTGTAAGAAGTTTTGGCATAAGTGACTTGATGATCATGTTGAGCTCATGTTGATATTGAGAAGGAAATTCCTCATGTTGTGATATTGAGCTCTTATATGTGGTAAGTTGTGATTTGAGTTGCTATGAGTAAATGATGTGTGGTTATGTTGATTTCAACTATAACTCATGTTGATTATGTATGTTGTTGGTTAGGCTGCTAGTATATAGTTTATCCTTTCCCTTCAATAGATTTTTAGTGTCATTCGGGGACGAATGTTCCTAGGGGGGGGGGGATAATGTAACACTCTGAAAGTCCATGAACTAATATAGAGACTCACATGTTTAACTACGGTTGGTAAAACTGTTTAAAGGCCTAAAATAATGCATATAAATTATTTAGGAAATTTTAGAGTCAAAACATCAAGGAACGTCCATGACGTTTGGAAACTAGTGAAACAGGTGCTAGTGTGCCTTTGCATGTTTCATGGGGTTTTAGAATTCAAAATTAAATGAAATTTGGTGTAAAAGTTTTAAACATTAATTAGAGTGTGTTTTGGTTCAAAACGTCCGGGTAAGATTCCCCAATGACCACCTTAGGGGTCGTTGAGGAGGACCCTTCCAAATTGACCCAAAAGCTGTCAAATAACAGTGGCAACCTACGAGCCAAACGAAGACCGTCGTCTGGTATACGAGGCTTTGATGGCTCCGTAGTTGGTTCCTTAGTCATTTTTCAAGAGGCCTCAAAAGCAAGCTTTCTGTAGCAATTGACTGACGTACAGTACGGTGGGTGTAAGTGGGCGTCAACTGATCTACAGACCGTAGGTCGGGGTCTCGTAGGTCAGGTCTTTTATGGACTATTCAGTTTTAAGTGGGGTCTTTTAATTAGTTAGTTGTTTAGTTGGTTAATTAAGGGTTAGGGGTCATCTAGATAAGTTAATTAAGGAACTATATAAAGACCTAACCTTCATTAATCTAACCTAACTCACTTTAATTTCCAAAACCCTAATCCTCCACCTTCTCTCTACTTTCTCTCTCCCAAAAGAAGACTCCATATAAGACCAAGGTCAAAGGGTGTAGGGATGCAAGAAATGCACTTTCTCTCCATCATCTTCAAGTATTAACAAGGTATGAAAACTCTTCACCTTTAGGACTCCTTTCCGCAAAGGGTTCTTTCAAATTGATTTCCAAGAGTTGAAGAAAACATGTAATCCAAAATTTATGTTTGAAATTGTATTGTTCTTGATTTATTTTAATTATTATGGATGAATTATGATGGATTCTTGGTGAATTATGGTAGTTCTTGATGTTAGACCTAGTTCTATGGAAGAGATCATAAATTGACCCTATTTCCCTAACCCTAGGTGATGAATGGATGTTGAATTAGTTAGTGATGATGCAATTGACTTAGTTCTTGTGTTAATTACTATTATGTGATGTTATTAATCTTATAAAAGGATGAATATGGTTGGTTGATTATAATACCATGGAAGAAATCTTGTGAAGGTGAATTGGTAAGACCTATGATCTTGAATCTTTACTTTAATTGTGATGGCTTATACTTGATGATGGTATTCAATTGAAGTGTTGACTGTTATTAGATTATATAGGTGAGTTTATGATGAATGTAATTGAAATGTCTTGATTATATTGATTGTGAGATTATGATTATGGTATGACAATATAAGGTTGATTGTTAATCACTTATGTGCCTTACTATCACATGATGATGATAATGTATTAATCTTACATATGAGGGTTGTATTGAAAGGAAATTTTCATGCAATTCCTAATGATATAATGATTATGATAGTCAAGGGTGTTAGTCTCCTATGACCTATACTAAGTTATGATAATTAATAAAGGCTTAAAGACATTTCAAAAAGGGACTCTAGCTTAGCACCGAGTGAACTAGTTATGAGAGGGGTCCCTTCCCAATGTGGTAAGGTAGGTTCACAATGGTTCTCATGAGATAGAGATAACAATGCAATTGTGCATAAATAAGGGCTCAAGCATGTCTCCTAGTTCTTGAACTATGTTGCCCCTATAGGAATACTAGCTAGTGGATCCACCTAGAATGATATGTTCATGTTTTGGTACTACCTTGGTAAGTAGTCCACCTTCATTAGGTGTAGGGTTTCCTGACACCGGATTCCACATTAGCTCAAGTAGTCTACGTTGGTTAAGAAAAGTGTTCCCGAAAGTAAAATGAAGTAATAAAGTGAACTCTAAATAGGGTGACTCAAGGGGTTTGGCTTAGTCTAGATAGGGGTATGTGACTCTACCTATACATTGCACTAGTTGGCCTTGAGGAAATCCTAGGAGGATGTTCTTATGCTCTTATAATGCTCTTATAAAGTAAATGATATGCGTATGTTGACTTTCAATGTTGATGATCCTATATGATTTTAGTTTCACTTATGAACATTTGTCGATCTATAATGCTATATATGTTGATCACTACTCATGATGCTATGTTATATGAAGTTATACATTATTTGTGATCCTTTGTTTGCCTTACTTTGTTGAGTGGGGTTATGGGATTTCACTTGTGAGCTTGGTAAAGGGTTATGAGTAAGGGTCTTGCATATGCTGGAATGTTATGAACTCTTGTACATGCTTTGTGATTATAACATGATGTTGGAGTTGCTTTGATTAAGGGTTCTAATATGTTACTACACATGTTGACTTGACTCTATTTGATGATGTTAGTCTTGAGTTGTATATGGACTTGTTATAAGGAATAAATAAATGCTTACTCATATGTGTTCTTAGTTGTGCATAAGGCTTTCCAAAAAGGTAACTTAGCATGGTTTTGAACAATGTCCCTTTTAACATGATTTCAATGTTTTATGTGCATATGTTTCCATAGTTAGTACAAGTGATGTACTAACCCATTTCCTATGTTTATACAATTATGTAGGTTCCGGTCATTGAGTTCTTAGAAGGCCAATTGAAGAAGACTTGGATTCTATTCCCCCAAGTATTGGTAGGTCCTCATGTTGGGGGATATTACCTTGTTCCACATTCTAGCTTGAAAGTTGCATTATGCTAACGACATTGTTCATTCCTTTATCTTTTGGATATTGATGTAAGCCTATATATGCATGTTGACTTTTTAATGGCTATGTCCAAGATTTGTACTTGTTTAGATGGTTCAATATGAGAATATTAGACTATTTCTTATCTATTGATTATGTTGTCTAATCGAGATGCCTATGTAAGCTTCCTTTGTGAGGAGTCTATGTAAACTCCATATGTAGTATGTGAGAGGTGTATGTAAGCCTCACTATATAGATATATGTATGAAGATTTTTAATTTTTCCACATTTTTAACCTATGATATGTAATGACGAATGCTAAGAGGCTAGTCTTAGTCCTCTCCGAGGACGACGACGCCAGTTACGGCTAGGGGGTGCTCCCCGATCGTAACACTTTAGTTTCTCCTTGTTGAGAATCACTTTGGGATGATGGATATGAAATGGAGAAACTTGGATATTCACTTTTGGATTCTAGAATCCTCACTTAATGGAGTGAAGTGAAGATTTAGTGAGAAATGGTTCCTCATTTAGAGTGGAATGAGGTAATGTTTAAAAGAGTTTGTCTAAAGCTTAAATACCAATAAGGGGATTTAGTGCGTGATTAGAATGGTTGGTATGTTAAACTCCTCATGGGTGACATAAGTTGCTCTTAGATGGATTTACCCTAGTGGGGGATGATGAGTTGAGCTGTAAGTTTGTGATATCCCTATCTTTTCCTTTTATTCTTACTCAAGCTTGAAACAAAAGAGTTCCTAGTAGCTTGTTCATGTTATGGAGTATTGCATATGATTATGAGTTGCATGTTCTCCATATGATAAGCATGTCCTAGATGACACTATGTTATGCATGTTTTGAAAGATTCTTATTTCATGCAAATGGATTTTTGGTAAACTACACGTTTTTCATGATGTTGTGCATCCTAATATGGTGAAAGCTTATTTGACTTCATAAGGTAGGTTAATGAACATACTGTCAGGACCGAGGAGCACCCGTTAGACGTAACCGACGTCTTCGTCCTCAAAGAGAACTTAGACTAGCCCTTAGCATTCATCATTACATGTCATAGGTAAAAAAATGCGGAAAATTTAAAAGTTTTACATAGTGAAGTGTACTTAGACTTCTCACATATCATATATGGAGTTTACATAGAGTCCTTGTTTAGGAAGCATACATAGAATTCTCGTTTAGCATAAACATACATTTAAGACTCTAATATCTTGTCTCACGTATAAACTATCTAAAGAGTATTACAAAGTTGGGCATAATCCCATACACAAGTACAATATGCAATTATAGGCTTACAACAATAGTCTTAAGAATTAAGGAAAGAAACAATCGTCTTTAGACATAAAAATCCTACTAAGATAGAAAATGGCACCATCCTCGAACATTACTCACCAATAACATGGGAAAGATGTCCAAGTCTTATTTAAAATGGCCTCAAACTACCTCAATGGCCCAAACCTACATACTAGTAAAAATATACAGAATATGGGTTAGTACAACCACTTGTACTAAGTACGGAAACATATGCACATAATACCATTTGAAGACATGCATAAAAAAGGCCATTTCTTTAGAAACATGTTAAGTCATTTTGAAAGTCTTTATGCATAGACAAGAGAGCATATACAAGACAAGGATCACAACAACATAAGACATGTTCATAAATAAGGATAACTATCATCAACAAGTCACATCAACATTTCATGTTCATTAGTTCATATAACCAACATACAAGACCCTTACCAACAATCCCACCTCAATCTTACAAGTGAAATGCTCATGTAAAGCCCCATAACCCAACACAATCAAGTACACAAGAAAAGAGATCATAAGTAATGCCTTGCTTCATATAACATAATCATCATGCATAGTCATCATCATGTATAGCAACTTAGACCAATATCATGTTCATCAATGTAACCAACATCGTATAGGAGCAACATCATATAAAACCAACATATATACATGTCATGATATCATAAGTACATAAAAACATAAGAACAACCTCCTAGACTCCCTTCAAGGCCAACTTGCGCAATGTATAGGTAGAGTCTCATACCCCTAACCACACTAAGAAGAACCCCTTAAGTCACCCTAGTAAGTGTTCATCTTCATTACTTCATTCATTTATTTTACTTTAGGTACTCCTAAAATGACAATAGACCATGTGAGCTAAACATGGAATCCGGTGTCATGAAACCCTAAACCGAAATAAGGTTATCTACTTTCCAAAGTAGAACCAATAATGATGGACTATTCTTGATGATGATATGCAATTGAAGTATGATTATGTTTTTAGATTAATAAGATGATGATATTATGATTATGATGCCATAATGTGAGTATGATGAATTGTGAGATCCTGATAGGGGTATAATCAAGCAAGTTTGAATGTGATTCTCCTGTGTGCCTTATTACTGTGTGATTATGATATGATGATCTCACTAATTATGGTTTATGATGAAAGGAAGTTCTCATCGTATACCTAATGAGATAATGATTATGATATACAAGGGGTTAGTCTCCTATGGTCTAAACTAAGTTTTGATGATTAAGAATGACTTAAAGGCTTTTCAAGAAGGGACTTCACCTTAGCGCCAAGCGAACTAGATATGAGAGGTGTCCCTTCCCAATGTGTAAGGTAGGTTCACAATGGTTCTCATGAGATGGAGATTACAATTCTATTCCCAATATGGAAGGTAGGTTCACAATGGTCCTTTCATAGGAATACTAGCTAGTGGATTTTTGGTTCTACATTGGCAAGTAGAGAACCTTCTTTCGGTGTAGGGTTTCATGACACCGGATTCCATGTTTAGCTCACATGGTCTATTGTCGGTTAAGGCAATTGTTCCAAAAGTAAAATGAATGAATGGAGTAATGAAGTTGAAAACTAACTAGGGTGACTTAAGAGGTTCTTCTTAGTGTTGGTAGGGGTATGGGACTCTACCTATTTATTGCGCAACTTGGACTTGAGGGGAGTCCTAGGAGGTTGTTCTTATGTTATTATGTACTTATGATATCATGATATATACATATGTGGACTCGATATGATGTTGTTCTTACGTGATGTTGGTTACATTGATGAACATAGTATTGGTCGAAGTTACTATATGTGAAGATGATTACCCATGATGATAACGTTATATGAAGCAAAGCATTACTTATGGTTCCTTTCTTGTTTACTTGATTATGTGGGGTTATGGGGATTCACATGAGCATTGCACTTGTAGGCTTGGGATGGGATTCTTGGTAAGGGTCCTGTATGTTAATGTTATAACTTAATGTTGAAGTTATTCATGTTGAAATAACCTTATGATGATGTTATTCATGTTGATATGGCTTTATGATGATGTTGGTCTTGTGTTGGTTATGAACTTGTCTTAAGTGATGTGATGTTTATTGACTTGTATATGCTATTGTGTGTGCATAGAGGCTTTTCAAATGACGTAGCATGTTTCTAAAGAAATGGTCCTTTTCATGCATGTATTCAAATGGTTTTATGTGCATATGTTTCCATATTTAGTACAAGTGTTGTACTAACCCATATTCATTATATTTCTACTGATATGTAGGTTTGGGTCGTTGAAGTGATTTGAGGTCATTTTCAAGAAGACTTGGACATCTTTCCCAAGTTGTTGGTGAGTCCTCAATATTCGAGGATGGTGACACCTATCTAGTTTAGTACGGTTGTTATGTCAAATGACATTAGTTTCCTTCCTTTATCATTGGAGACTATTGATGTAAGCCTATATGTGGCATATTGTACTTGTATTGGCTATGTCAAAATGTTGTACTCCTTTTAGATGGTTTATATGTGAGACAAGATATTACACACTTATATGATTTGTTTATGCTAAATAAGAAGTCTACGTATACTTCCTAAACAAGGAGTCTATGTAAACTCCCTATATGATATGTGAGAAGTCTAAGTACACTTCACTATGTAAAATTTTTAAATTTTTCTCATTTTTGACCTACGATATGTAATGACGAATGCTAAGGGATAGTCTAAGTCCTCTTCGAGGATGAAAATGCCGCTTACGTCTAAGGGGTGCTCCCCAATCGTGACAAACTTGGTATCAGAGCATGAAGTTATGTAACCCTACGGTTGATGTCTCACTAAACCACGTCTATGTAGAGTCTTGTTCATAATTGTGAAGCGCGCCACACTTATGAATGAGATGCTATGTGATGCTTAGGAAATTCTTATCTTCTTGGTAATCCTATGTCGTGCCTCAAGAGTCTTAACTCCATGTGTCCTTTTCATCTAACCTTTTTATTGTGGATACAGTCTAAGACTACTAGAAGGGCAGCCACAAGAAGAGTCAAAAAATAAATTGCTAATGCGGGAGCTCCTCCCCAAGACAACCAAGCTCCTCCACAAGGCAATCAAGCCCCTCATCAAGAACAAGTTCCTTTGGGTGGCCAAGCTCCGGTCATTACTCCGGCTATGACTGATGGAGAGATAAGGTCAGATTTTGTAATTTTGACTCAAGGTATGGCTACTCAAGCCCAAGTCGTAGATACTCAAGCTCAAGCCCTGACGGCTCAAGAAAACCGAGAGTTGAACCCCGTGTGAACAAATATGCTAGTACCATGTCTTCTCGCTTGAGGTACTTCACTAGGATGAACCCGCCAATGTTCTTTGGGTCAAAAGTGGATGAAGACCCCCAAGATTTCCTTGATGAGATTTACAAGATATTTAATGCAATGGGGTTGAGGTCAAATGAGAAGGCTGAGCTAGCCGCTTATCAACTTAAAGATGTGGCTCAAACTTGGTATACTCAATGGAGGGACAATAGGGCTTTCAGAGTGGGTCCTATATGTTGGGAGGTGTTTAGAATAGCTTTCCTTGATAGGTTCTTCCCAAGGGAGAAAAGGGAGGCTAGAGTTGAAGAATTCATCAACCTTCATCATGGAGGTATGAGTGTACTTGAGTACTCTTTGAAGTTTGTATAAGTATGCATCTTCTTTGATTGCAAATCCAAGGGATGAAATGAACCGTTTTGTGACGGAAGTGTTCGATGATTTAGTTGAAGAGTGTCATTCGACGATGCTTCATGACAACATGGATATTTCTCATTTGATGGTGCATGCTCAACAAGTGGAAGAGAGTAAGCTTAAGAGAAAGATTAAGAATGCTAGGAAGGCCAAGTCTTATGAAGGTGGTTCTTCTAAGGGAAGGTTGGAAATTCAAGACAAGCCTAGATTCAAGAAGAGGTTCTCCAATCAAGTTCCTTCTAAGTTTCCCAAGGCTCGTGATGATAGGGTGTCTAACCCTAGGTCCCAAAAGAGAAGAGGTGGTACTTCCCCAAGTAATAAACTTACTTGTATCAAGTGTGGTAAGAAGCATGTAGGTGAATGTCTAGTGGGGATAGATAATTTCTTTGGATGTGGTAAGAGTGGCCACAAAGTGAGGGATTGTCCAAATGTAAGGGGTCAACAGAAGTGGAGTGGTCAAGATCATGCAAGTGGTTCTAATTCTGTTCCAAGGAATAACCGCTTATATTCTCTCTGTTCTAGGGGTGATCAAAAAGAATATCCCGATATGGTCACCAGTATGTTACAAGTCTTTACTATTAATTTTTATGCTTTACCTGCTCCCTGTGCCACATTATCATTTGTGACTCCTTTAGTATCCATGAAGTTTGATATATTGCCCGATATCTTAATTGAACTATTTTCGGTTACTACCCTGGTGTGTGACTCGGTTATTTCTAAAAGAGTCTATAGAAATTGTCCTATAATGTTGCGCAAGAGAGTTACTATGATAGACTTGGTAGAACATGATATGGTTGATTTTGATGTCATCTTGGGAATGTATTGGTTTCATTCTTGTTTTGCTTCTATAGATTGTAGAACAAGGGTGATTAAGTTCAATTTTCCAAATGAACCCCTGTTAGAGTGGAAGAGGGGAAATTCAACTCCTAGAGGTCGCATCATTTCTTGTCTAAAGTCTTGTAAGATTATCTCTATAGGGTGTATATACCATATTGTAAGGGTCAAGGACCTAGACTCTGAAACTCCTGCACTAGAGTCAGTCCCCGTAGTGAAGGATTTTGCGGAAGTCTTTCCCGATGACTTGCCCGGAATTCCTCTCGAATGGGAAATAGACTTCGGTATTGACTTATTTCCAGATACAAACCCCATTTCAGTTCCTCATTATCTGATGGCTCCAGCCGAATTGAAAGTGTTTTAAGGCCCAACTCAAAGACATACTAGACAAAGGCTTTATTAGACCTAGTATTTCTCCATGGGGTGCTCTGGTGTTGTTTGTGAGGAAGAAGGATGGTTCCCTTAGGATGTGCATTGATTACCGTCAACTCAATAAGGTCACCATAAATAACAAGTACCCTCTCCCTAGGATTGATGACTTATTTGATCATTTCCAAGGGTCAAGCTACTTTTCAAAAATTTATATAAGGTCGGGATATCACCAACTTAGGGTGAGAGGTGAAGATACTCCAAAAATGGCTTTCAGAACAAGGTATGGTCACTCTGAGTTCCTAGTTATGTAATTTGGGTTAACCAATGCCCCGACGGCTTTTATGGACCTACTGAATAGAGTTTTCTGAAATTACCTTGATGCCTTTGTAATTGTCTTTATTGATGACATCTTGGTATATTCTAAAAGTGAGGATGAGCATATGGGCCATTTGAGGGTGGTATTGTAAGTCCTCAAGGAACACCAACTTTTTGTAAGTATAGTAAGTGTGAATTTTTGTTGATATCGCTTGCATTTCTTGTTCATATCATCTCTAGTGAGGGTATAGCGATAGATTCAATAAAGATGGAAGCGGTTAAGGATTGGCCTAAACCTCTGGATCCAACCAATATTAGATTTTTCTTGGGTCTAGCCGGGTATCATAGAAGGTTTGTCGATGAGTTTGAATCTATTGCATATACTTTGACAAATTAACTCAAAATAAGGTGAAGTTTGAGTGGCCGAAGGCTCGTGAAAGAAGCTTCAAAGATTTGAAAGATAGGCTTAGCTTTGCTTTGGTGCTGACTTTATCCGTGGGTACCAAGGGTTTTATGGTATATTGTGATGCTTCCCGAGTATGTTTAGGTTGTGTCCATATTTAACATGGTAAGGTTTTAGCTTATGCCTCTAGGCAATTCAATGTGCATGAGAAGAACTACCCAACTCATGAATTAGCTGTCGTGGTATTTGCCTTGAAAATATGGAGGCATTATCTCTATGGGGTGAATGTGTATGTATTTACCAACCACAAGTCTTCAATATGTGTTTCATTAAAAGGAGTTGAATCTCTTACAATGAAGATGGTTGAAATTATTGAAAGATTACGACATGAGTGTTCTCTACCACCCCGGCAAGGCCAACGTGGTTGCGGATGCTCTTAGTCGTATGCTATGGGTAGTGTGTCTCATGTGGAAGAAGCCAAGAAAGACCTAGTGAAATATGTTCATAAGATGGCTCGATTGGGTGTTCGGTTAGAATACTCTCCAAAATGGTGACTTTATGTTCCATCATAACTTCGAATCATCTTTAGTGGTTGAGGTGAAGTTGAAGCAACACCTTGATCCTTTGTTGATGGATTTAAAGGAATCGGTTCTTAGTAAGCTTAATGATTAATTCTCCCAAGGGGGGATGGTGTTCTTAGGTACAAAGGTTGGTTGTGTGTGTCAGATGTTGATTATTTGAGGAAGCAAAATTCAGAAAAAGCTCATGGTTCCCGATATGCTATTCATCCGAGTGCCATCAATATGTAATGTGATCTTCAAGAGGTCTATTGGCGGGAAGGCTTGAAAAGGGACATAACATAATTTGTGGCTAGGTGTCCAAATTGCCAACAAGTTAAAGCCAAGCATCAAAAGTTGGGTGGTTTTACTCAAGAAATGCAAGTTCTGGCTTGGAAGTAGGAAGACATTAATATGGACTTCGTAGTAGGTTTGCCTAGGACACGTAGGCAATGTGACTCCATATGGGTTGTTATGGATAGATTGACAAAATATGCTCACTTTATCCTTGTCAAGTCTACTTATTCGGCGGAGGATTATGCTAGAATCTACATTAATGAGGTTGTGAGTCTACATAGGATCCCTTTGTCCATCCTATCAATAGAGGTGCTGAATTCACTTCTCGTTTTTGAAGGTCTTTTCAAAAAGGTTTGGGTCATCAAGTAAAGCTTAGCACCGCTTTTCATCTTCAAACGGATGGTGAAGTCGAGCATACTATTCAAACCCTAGAGGATATGTTAAGATATTGTGTAATAGATTTCAAAGGGAATTGGGACGATCACCTACCGTCGATTGAGTTATCCTATAATAATAGCTACCATTCGAGTATTTCCATGGTACCTTTTGAAGCACTCTATGCTAGGAGATGTAGGTATCCAATTGGGTGTTTTGAGGTTGGTGAGTCTTCAGTCCTTGGTCCAGCGATAATCTATGAAACTTTGGAGAAAGTTCATGTGATAAGTGATACATTGAAAATAGCCTATAGTCGGCAATAGTCTTATGCCGACAATAAAAGAAGAGACCTTGAATTTGAAGTAGGTGATTGGGTGTACTTGAAAATTTCACCTATGAAAGGGGTGATGAGATTCGGCAAAAAGGGGAAGCTAAGTCCCCGGTATGTGGGTCTTTATGAGATATTGCAACGGGTCGGAAAGGTTTCTCATGAGTTGAAACTACCTAGTGAACTAGCTTTGGTTCATTCGCTATTTCATGTCTCCATGCTCAAGAAACAAATAGGCGATCCGGTGTCCATTCTCCCTATTGAAGGGTTGGGAGTGAATGAGGACCTTTCTTATGAAGAGGTTCCATGGAAATCCTAGATCATCAAGTCAAAAGGTTGAGGAACAAAGAGGTGGCCACCGTAAAAGTTCTATGGAGAATCCACCTAGTTGAGAGTGCAACATGGGAGGCCGAGGACGACATGAACTCCCGCTATCCTCATCTTTTTCATAATTGAGGTTAGTAGTTCCTCTTAAAAATTAAAGTAATGAATAAATATGAATTTGGCGTATTTTCTAAGCATGTGCATGTTTTGGTAAAAGGTTTGAGTCAAAATGATTTTTCATGAAAAAGGCTTTTTGTGTTAACTTGCACTAATATGAAATATATGTTTTTGCATTCTTGAGATTTTTGGTCTTTTGATGTTCTCTTGAGAATAATAGCATGGTAACTCTTTGGTGTCATTTTGAGTATATGCTGATATTGAGAAGGTAGTTCCTCATTATATGTTCTGAGAAATTGAACTATTATGTGTTATGACTTGAGCTTTGAGTTGCTATGTGTAATTTCATAATTATGTTTTAAATGGAGTTGTTAAGTACTCATATGAGTTTTGACTCATTATGATTTACGTTGTTGTTGGTTGGGCTGCTAGTATTGATTCTTTCCTCTCCCTATAAAAAGATTTTAGTGTCATTCGGGGACTAAGGGGGGGATAATGTAACACTCCAGAAGTTCATGACTTAGTCAAGAGCCTCACCAAATGATATAAGACTTGAAACACTGTTTATAGGCCTAAAATACTGTATTGAAACTAATTAGGAGGTGTTAGAATCAAAACGTCAAGAAACGACTATGACGTCCGGAGACAGGTGAAATCGAGACTAGTGTGCCTTAGCATGTTTCAAGGGATTTTAAGAGTCGGAATTTAATGAAATTTTGTAAAAAGTTACATGTTTTAGAGTGAGTTTAGGTTCGAAACTTCCAAGTACGACTCTACAAGGACCACCCTAAGGGTTCTTCTAGAGGACCCTACATTTAGACCCCAAAATTATCTTAGTGATAGTTTGCAACCACGAGCCAAACGATGAGTCGTCATTTGATCGACGCTCCGTCGATCTCATTGTAGGTTAACACTTAGTCAATTTTCCAAAATGGCCAAAGTTGTCCTCTCTGACACAAACGACGTTTGCCAGCACGGGCCGTCGATAGGACGATAGGGCGTAGGCGGGGGTTCGTCGATTGGCACTCATCTACACTGCCTAAATTTCTAATTAAGAGATTATTTAGTTAGCTGGTTAATTATATAATTAATTAAGGGTTAGGGGATGGTTAATTAAGTTAGTTGGGGGACTGTATAAGACTTAACCCTCATTAAACTAACCTAACACCCCATAATCTCCAAAACTAATTCTTTCCAACTTCTCTCTACTTTTTCTCTATATTAAAAGATCCCATTGAAGACTAACCTTCAAGGTGCAGTAGGGATTCAAGACTCAATATTTTCTCCATCAATCTCTAAGGAATCCAAACGAATGGAAGCTATTCACTCTTGGGAACTCTTTCCCCAAGTGGCTCCTCAAAATTGATTTCTAGTGATGTCCAAAAGATGGATTTTCTTCCAATTTTGTGAATGATCTTCCAAATTGATTTAATGTTGAGTTGTATTGGTTTATCTTGATCTAATATAATTGTTTGATGGTAGAATTGCTATAGTTCTTAGTCTTTGAGCTAGTTTCCATGAAAGCTTCATGATTAAACCTTTTTCCCTAACTCTAGCTTTGAATTGAACTTGTAGATGATTAGGGTTGTTGGAATTGTAATTCACTATATTATGATAATGATGAGTGGTTCATTGGATAATTGTGACGAATTGAGGGTAAGATCATGACGGTGATGCTTGGAGGCTATTGGTAAGACCTTTGTAACACTCCGAAAGTCTAAAACCTAATCTAGAGCCACACATGAATGTCTGAGGTTTATCACACTGTTTTAAGGTAAATAATAATTTATAAAAGTCATTTAGGAAGTTTTTGAGTCAGAACGTCTAGAAACGTCTACGACGTCCAGAGACTAGTGAGAAAGGTGCTCGAGTGCCTTAGCCTATTTCACGGGGTTTTAAGAGTCGAAAATGGATGAAATTTGGTAAAATGGTGTCTAACACATATTAGAGTAGATTTAGGGTCAAAACGTTCGTGTAATACTCCCTAAGGACCACCCTAAGGGTCCTTGAGGAGGACCCTTTGTGTCTAACTACGACCTGCAGGTGACTAGGTGTAGGTCAATCGACGGGGCGTCGATGCCTCCGTCGATGGACACTTAGACAATTTCAAGAAATGGCCAAAAAAACAACTCTTTGACCAAAAATACGGTTGCACAGGATGGTGGGGGTCTTGGTCGTCGACTGACCTACGGCCCATAGGTCGACGTCTCGTAGGTCAGGCTTGATACTTTCCTGTTAAATTTTAATTGGGTCATTTAATTAAGTTAGTAAGTTAGGGGGTCAATTAGTGATTAGGGGTTGGTTAATTAGGTTATTTAATTAATGAGAAAAAGGACAAATATACCCCCGAACTATCGTAAATGGTATGTGGATACCCTCCATCACAATTTAGGGACATTGGTGCCCCTGTCGTCCAAAAACTAGAACATATATACCCTTTATACTAACGGACATACACGTGTCATAATCTTATTCATCGACCCAACATCGGATCGATGATAAGATTGTGACACGTGTCCCTATTTAGTCTTCCGTTAGATTGAAGGGCATATACGCTCTTGTTTTTGGACGGCAAGGGAACCAATGTCCCTAAAGTATGATGAAGGGTATCTACATACCATTTACGATAGTTTGGGGGGGATATTTTTGTTTTTCCCATTAATTAACTATATAACCTACCCTAAGTCTAAAACCTCACTTAACACCTCTCAATTCCCAAACCCAAATTGTGTTTCCTTCTCTCTACTTTCTCTCTCCCAAAAAGAAGAACTCCATTGAAGGGATAGGTCAAGGTCTTTAGGGCAGCAAGAAGGGTGTTTTTCTCCATCAATGTTCAACAATTAAAAAGGTATGGTAACTCTTCACCTTTGGGATTCCTTTCCCAAAGGGTTCTTCCAAAATTGATTTCAAAAAGATAAGTTTAATGTGGGTGTCTTTCCATTACGAATTGATCTTCTAAACTGTATGGTTTATGGTTTATTTTGATTATTATGCTTAGATTATGATGTAATATGATTCAGTTATGTTATTTATTGATGAGTTAACCTAGTATGTGGAATAGATCATGAAATCGACCTAAGTCCCTAACCCTAGGTCATAAACTAGTGTTGAATTGAGTGGTAGTGATACAATTGACTTCATTATTGTGTTAATTACTATTGATTGATGTTATTAAATCTATTATTAGATTGAATTGGATGGTTTATGGTAAGACAAATATGATGGCTTTTGAATGAGATTGGTTAAATCTTGATATCTTAAACCGTTTACTTCAATTATGATGGCTTGTACTTGGTGATGAAGTTCAATTGAAGTTATCTTGTGATTTGATTAAGTAGTTTTGGTATGATGATGAAATTGAGATGTCTTGATTATATGATTATGAGATTATGCTTAAGATTAATTGATATAAGTTTGGTTATGAAGTACTTATGTGCCTTATTATATTATGGTGATGTTAAAGTGCTAATCTCAAATGTGAAGGGTTGTATTGAAAAGTGTTCACATGCAATTACTATTGAGCTTATTATTATGACTATATAAGGAGATACTCTCCTATGACCTAAACTAAGTTATGATTGTTAAATAAAGACATTTCAAAATAGACTCTAGCTTAGCACCGAGGGAATTAGTAGTAAGGAGTGTTTTTTCTCACATGGAGAAGGTAGGATCACTATTGTACTCATGAGATTGAAGACTATAATGCATGTATCATAAAGAGGGTCCCAAACACATCTCCTAGTTCTTGAACTATGTTTCCCCATAGGAATACTAGTAAGTGGATCCTCCCAGATGCTATGTTCATGTTTTGGTACTACCTTGGCAAGTAGTCCACCTTCTTTCGGTGTAGGGTTCCATGACACCGGATTCCATATTAGCTCATGTGGTCTATGTCGGTTAAGGCAAGATGTTCCCAAATGTAAAATGAAGTAATAAAGTGAACTCTAACTAGGAGGACTTAAGGGGTTTGACTTAGTCTAGGTAGAGGTATGGGACTCTACCTATACATTGCACTAGTTGGCCTTAAGGAAAATCCTAGGAAGTGATTCTTATGTGTTATGCTCTTATGAGATAAATGTTATTCTTATATTGATTCTTCATGTTAATGGTCTATATTGCTAAATGTGAGGATGAATACTTATAATGATATGATAAGTCAAGTTGGACATTATTCATGATCCTTTGGCTAGTTTGTTTGGTAAAGTGAGGTTATGATGCATCACTTGACCATTGAACTAGTAGACTTGGTGAAGGGTTATGGATAAGGGTTTTACATATGTTGTAATGTTATGGACTCATGAATATGCTTTTTGTCTATGACATGATCTTAGATTTACATTGGCTATGAATTCTATTATGCTATGAACATATTTATTTTGCTTAACTTGAGTAGGTTTGTTTTGTGTTGAATATGATTGTATCATAAGAACTATATGATTATTGTCTTATATGTTTTCTTGGGTTGTCCATAAGACTTTTCAAAGTAACTTGGTATGCTTTTATAAAATATCCTTTTTTTAGCATGATTTTTATGTTGTGTGTGCATATCTTTCCATACTTAGTACAAGTCATGTGCTAACCCCTATTTCTCCCTTTTCCCCAACATTTTAGGTTTCGGTCATTGAAGGGTTCGTGACCACTTATGAAGGAAGGCTTGGATCATTTATCCAAGTGAGGGTATGTCCTCAAGTTTTGGGGATGATGCCTTTTCTCTCACTCTACCTATGTTACATTGTTATAGTCTAAAGACAATCATTTCATTCTTGTTGTTTCAAGATATTGTTGTAAACCCTAAGTGGAATTTATACATTTCTGTAAGGGCTTTGCCCATATTATTCTATTCCGTTTAGATGGTTTGATATGATACATCCCTATTAAGATTACATGGTGTACTTTATCTATACGTGGCACAAAAGTAGAAGACTATGTAATCTTCTTATACGAGGAGTCTATGTAAACTCACTATGAATATTTTATGTGTATGCGAGAGGTCTAAGTAAACCTCACGAAGTAGATGTAGATGAAAAGTTTTAATTTTCCGCACTTTTTAACCTATGGATGTAATGATGAATGCTAAGAGGCTAGTCTTACTCCTCTCTGAGGACGACGATGCCGGTTACTTCTAGGGGGTGATCCTCGGATGTGACAACCTTGATGACTATGAGCGTTCTACTTAATAATGATGGTGTATTCTTGATGATGATATGCAATTGAATAATAATTATGTGTTTAGATTAAGAAGATGATTATGATGCCATGATGTGAGTATGATGGATTGTGAGATTTTGATAGGGGTATGATCATGCAAGTTTGAATGTGATTCTCTTGTGTGCCTTATTATTATGTGATTATGATATCATGATCTCACTAATGATGGTTTGTGATGAAAGGAAGTTCTCATTCTATACCTAATGATCTAATAATTTAATATACAAGGGGTTAGTCTCCTATGGCCTAAACTAAGTTTTTATGATTAAGAATGACTTAAAGGCTTTTCAAAAAGGACTTTAGCTTAGCACTGAGAGAACTAGATATGAGAGGTGTACCTTCCCAATGTGGGAATATAGGTTCACAATGATTCTCATGAGATAGAGATTACAATGCAATTGTGCATAAAGAGGGTCTCTAGTATGTCACCTAGTTCCTTTACTATGTTGCCTCCATAGGAATACTAGCTAGTGGATCCACCTACAATTATATTTTCATGGTTTGGTTATACCTTTGCAAGTAGATCACCTTCTTTCGGTGTAGGGTTTCATGATGTCGGATTCCATGTTTATCTCACATGGTCTATTGTCAGTTAAGGCAATTGTTCCCGAAAGTAAAATGAATGAATGAAGTGATGAAGTTGAATGCTAATAAGGTGACTTAAGGGGTTCTTACTAGTGTGGCTAGGGGTATAGGACTCTACCTATACATTGCACAAGGTGGCCTTGAGGGGAATCCTAGGAGGTTGTTCTTATGTTATTATGCACTTATGATATCATGATATGTACATATGTGGACTCGATATGATGTTGTTCTTACATGATGTTGGTTACATTGATGAACATGATATTGGTCTAAGTTACTATATGTGAAGATGATTACACATGATGATTATGTTATATAAAGCAAGGCATTACTTATGATTCCTTTCTTGTTTACTTGATTATGTGGGGTTATGGGGCTTCACATGAGCATTGCACTTGTAGGCTTGGGATGGGATTGTTGGTAAGGGTCTTGTATGTTAATGTTATGACTTAATGTTGAAGCTATTCAGGTTGAGATAACCTTATGATGATGTTATTCATGTTGATATGGCTTTATGATGATATCGTCTTGTGTTGGTTATGAACTTGTCTTAAGTGATGTGATGTTTATTGACTTGTATATGCTATTGTGTGTGCATAGAGGCTTTTCAAATGACTTAGCATGTTTCTAAAGAAATGCTCTTTTTCATGCATGTCTTCAAATGGTTTTATGTGCATATGTTTCCATACTTAGTACAAGTGGTTGTACTAACCCATATTCTTTATATTTCTACTTATATGTAGGTTCGGGCCGTTGAAGTGATTTGAGGTCATTTTCAAACAAACTTGGACATCTTTCACAAGTTGTTGGTGAGTCCTCAATGTTCGAGGATGGTGCCATCTATCTAGTTTAGTAGGATTCTTATGTCTAAAGACATTTTGTTTCTTCGTTTATCATTGGAGACTATTGATGTAAGCCTATATTTTGCATATTGTACTTGTAATGTCTATGTACTAATGTTTCACTCCTTTTACATGGTTTATATGTGCTACAAGATATTAGACTCTTATATGATTTGTTATGCTAAATGAGAAGTCTACATATAATTCCTAAACAAGGAGTCTATGTAAACTCCCTATATGATATGTGAGAAGTCTAAGTACACTTCTCTATGTAAAAGTTTTAAATTTTCCGCATTTTTGACCTATGATATGTAATGACGAATACTAAGGGCTAGCCTAAGTCATCTCTGAGAACGAAGACGCCGGTTACGTCTAAGGGTGATCCTCGGTTGTGACAATTTTGATCCTAAACTCACTGTATTACATGTTTAGTATTTGTTTACCAAATTTGACCAAATTCCGACTCTTAAAACTCCTTGAAACATGCTAAGGCATGCTAGCCTCAATTTCACTATTCTCCGGACGTCATGGGCGTTTCTAGACATTTTGACTTTAACACTTCCTACATATTTTCAATACATTAATTTAGGCTTAGAAACATTGATTTAAGGCTTGGTTTTTCATGTGAGGCTCTAGACAAAGTTATGAATTTCCGGAGTGTTACACATGTTTGGTAGCACTTTTGGGTATTTTGGCCACACATTGAGATGTTGAGCTCTCTTTAAAACGAGAAAAGATAAATTCCCTTTAAGAATATGTGATTTTGTGTTGTTTGAAAATGTTAATATAGGCTCACTCTTGAGAAGTGATGGTGTATATATCTAATATTATTGATATGTGCCTATGAGCTATAATATTTTCCCTACATGATGCATGTTCATGAAAACTAGTTATGCTACAAATTGAAATTTTGTGAAATAAATTCCTAATGTTGTGATGTGTTTGTTATAATCTGCCATTTTGACTTCATGAGAAAGGAAGTATGAGCATACTTTTGTTTGAAGTTGAGAATTTCTCCGTAAATGAATTGACCTTTGTGTAATGCTTGCATATAAGCCTTATGATGCCATGTGTGTATGTTGTGACTACAAGAAGGTAGTCCCTCCTTAAAAATAATTAAACATGGTAATTTCATGTATGTTCTTGATAGTAAGACGATTAAATGATAAGACTACTAGATGGTCTATATTACTCATGATTTATGTGCATCTAGTATGAATTGCTTAATGCCTCATGAGTTGAAGTTTTGATCATGCCTACATGTGCATTTGAAATCCATTGCATGTTTGACGTTATGATGAAATGATGAGTATTCCTAAAGTAGATAAGGTATTTCCTCCAAATGGCAATGAGTATGATGAAACATGTGTGCACTATGAGTTTGTGGATTTAGTTCCTACCTACTTGTGTTGTAATGAGTGCATAATGATATGAAGTTGGTGTTTCTTGTAAGTTTGGTGCATTAACCATGATGTGGTGTATTATGAACTGCTAGTTGGGTCATTGAGACCTTTGAAGTGTTTTAGTGTCATTCGAGGGCGAATGTTTTCCAAGTGGGGGATATTGTAACGACCCTCAAAATGAAATAGGATGCACTAGAGCCTCACATGAGTTTTATGAGTTAATAACTTGTTAAAATTGTCACACCCTTTTTCTGTTTATGGAGGTAAGGGTTTTTCCAATTGAAGTGACGGTATTGATTTAGGGATTATTTTTATATTTTTTTGGAGTTGCCACATGGAATTGAGTTATGATCTTCCATGTCACCTTTTTGTTTAATCCTTAAGCAAAAGGAAATGACTCTTTTTTTGGTCTGTGAACCAGAAACTTGAGTAAGGAATTCTGTTGACCGAGGGGAAGGTATTAGGCATCCCTCGAGTCCCGTGGTTCTAACACGGTCGCTTTTATTCACTTATACTTACTTCAAAATATTTTTGGATATATTATTTCATGCCATGGTTTGCTCCAATTTTTATTGTTGAACTTTTATTAGTGTGAACCTAAAAGTGTAACCGCATTTTTGGTTTTAACATTTAGAGGCACAACTGCATTTTTCTCTCGAGTACCTAACATTTAATAATCTCTATTTAGACCTCTTGGTTTAAATTAAATAAAATATATATTAGAATAATTTTATCAAGGTGTGTCACCACATCCTTCAATTTCTTTTAAGTGTTTCAAAAAAGATGTGTAACCACATTCATAATTGAAGCAAATATTTTTAACATGCCTAAAACCCATCTAATGTTATAAGAAAAAAATCAAATCAAATAAAATAAATCTAAACTTTTAGGATACAATGAAGATTATAGGTTATTTTATATTCTTTTATTTTTATTCATTCTTAAAGTTAATGTTAAAATTAGGCCCACATATATTATATTGTTATTTTTATAATAAAGTTAATGACAAAATTCGGCATGCACATATTGTAATTTCTCATTAATCCAACAAAACAATGACAAATTGTTAAAATAAATCTCATTCTTGTTACACCCTCGAAACGTACTAGGTTGAACTAGAGTTCCGCATGTGTTTCATGAGTTCATAATGAGTTACTTAGAAGCAATTTCCTTATCCCTTAACTATGCGCCCTTATAGGTGTAGCTATTGGAGAATCCATGTAAAGGCAAAGAGAATGACCTTACTCTAGGCAAGTGAGGATCCCTCATCTGATAGGGGTTAATATCAGGATTCCAATGTCTAGCTCTCATGGTGTATGTCGGTTAAATCTAATTCCCCTCAAAAGAATGTAATGAACAAAGATTCCTAAAGAGTGTGCTATTTAGGGTAGGTGAAGGTATGGACGTTATCTATCCATTGCACAAGTAGGAACTTGAAAGGGGAGTCTTGGTGTATCTTTTATGTAATGAAAGAATAAGTCTTTATGTAATGAAAATGAAGTTATGTTATTTAATGTCTAATGTTAAGCAAGCATGGTAAGGCTAAGTCTTGTATGATGAATTTTATGAATGATGAATGTGGTGTACCTAATCTCATGGAATGCTTAAGGAGCACATTGTGGGGATAGTAGTATGGGATGCTACTCTCATATTGCACTTTGTGTAACTTGCAAGTCCACTTGAGAAGGGTACTTATGTGAAGTTCTTAAATGCACGTATGCTTCTCTAGTGTCTAGTTATAGAGTGTGGACTTGTTACCCGTGCGAAGTAAGCCTATGGATGGTAGTCTTAAGGATCACTTAGGTGTGATTGGAGGGATTGTATGGGTTGTCCCTTCACGTCTTACCTTAGTGAGTCTTAGGATAACTTTGGTTAGGGAAACTTCAAAGGCAATGAGTTCACTAAAATGTATATCTATGTGTTAAGTTATAGAAGTCCTATTCTATGTGTTAATGATGAGTTATATGTTGTTTTACTTCTATATTCATTAATGTTTTACTTATTTAGCATGAAATCTTATTCCTACTAAAATGTCCTTTTCTGCATGATTTTGCATGTGCTATACTTAGTACAATGTTTGTACTAACCCCATACTTTCCTTTACTCTAAAAGTATAGGTTGGAAGCAAGTGAAAGTTTCTGGAAGTCAAGCATGGGAATCGAGTCTCTTAAGACTAAGTATGTCCTCATATATCCGAAGGCATAGTCTTTATTTCTCTAGTTTTTGTATAAGACTTATTATGTATTTTCTTTAAATGTAAAGGGTTGTGTCCCTAAGATATTTATGTCGTATCTTTAAGTTGGCTTGTGACGATGAGACTATCCTTTAGTATTTATAAAATATGTTTTTACTTATTATTATTTATCGCGAAAAGTTTTAATTTCGCACTACTTTTCATGTCTTATGTATTGAATGATAGCCAAGAGGCTAGTACAAGACCTTCAAAAGGTCAAGTACGCCTTGTTCCGATCTAAGGGTTGCCTTAACTTCTAGGGTGTACTTGCGAGTCATTACAAACTTGGTATCAGAGCATAAGATTTTGGGAAATCGTTTAGGGTCCAAAGTCTCACAAGCCATGTGTGGTAGAGTCTTTTTCATCGGTGTGAGTCGCGACACACCGATGAGTGAGAGGCTATAAGGTGATAGAAGTTTCACTTTCTTCATTATTCTAGTGTCGTGCCTTAGAGTTGAGTTCTATAAGAAGTCTTTATCAACCTCTTCTCTTGTGTTTATTGGACATGAATACAAGGAGGACAAACACTAGGAGAGAGGAGGGAAGAGTGGTTAATGATAGGATCCCTCCACGTTATGAGCAAGTCTCTATAGTTTTCCAAGAGGAAGTAAATGAAGAGGTTCCCCCTCAACAACCTCAAGTGCCTCCGAAACTTCAAGGACCTCAAGTATAACGCTCCAAAATGAACTAAGGTGAACTAGAGCCTCATGATTGTTTCTTGAGTTGATTTTAAGTTAAACGGAGTTAGTTTAGTGTCCTTAGGCAGTGTGCAAAGTTTCGTGAAGTTTGGAGGTCAAACGACCAAGAACGTCCAAGGCATTCGAAAGATATGCCTTGAGTCGACCATGTACGTCTAGACGAGTTTCGTCAAGTTTTATGTGTTTGTTTTGGATGAAATTCATGTGAGAGGTGTTAAACTTATAGATGATCATATTTGTGTTGGAAACGTCCGGGAAATTATCCCCAAGGACCATCGAAGGGTCCTTGAGGAAGGACCCAAAACTTGGTAAGCAGGCTGTCCCACGTAGCCTTGGCGACGGAGCAGTCGACGGCCTGTCATGGCTGTGACGCCCCGTCACAAGGTTCCATCATGGGGGAATTGTTAAAGGGTGTAGAGGTGACCCTTGGCAAGCCTCTGAAGTTTGCAACGGATGGTCAGGACGGGCCGTTGCACCTGTGACGCCCCGTCACAAGCAGGTCGTCGCAAGTCTGTCCCTGTGCGCAGATTTTTCTGCCAAGTTAGGGGTGAACTTGTAAATTCACCCCATGTCTAAATAAGAGTTTGGACGGTTTGTTAAGGGATTTTTGGGTATATTAAATTAGTTTTAAACCCTAGACCTAGACAAGACCCCCTCACTTCTAAATTCAACTCTCTCTCTCTAAAGAAACTCTCTCCAAGACTCCATTGGAAGCTAGAAGTTAAGGAAGGATAGGAGGGCTGGTTGGACGTGTCTCTTCATCAAAAACTCTTGGATTTGGCTTGCTTAGTGAGGTATGGTATCCATCCTTGAATATCGTTTCATTCAAGAAGCCAATTTCCAAAATGGTTTTCAAAAGGGTTTCTAAACTCAATCTTTTTCTAACTTTGATTTCTAGTATGGGTCTTCTTGTATTTAAGTTCTAATGGTTTAAATGAATTTATCATGGTTTGAATTGATGATTTTGATGTTAAAACTCCATGAAACTCTTGTTTATGCATACTTCAACTTTTGACTTAAAAAAATGGGTTATGTGAGCATGATTTGAGTAGGGTATGAACTTGGGTCTTCTTGTATTTGTCATGTTGGTGTAGCTACTGCCCTAAGGGCTTTAATATGGTGAAATATTGATAAATTGCTTATGGGTTATGATGGTTTGATTTGTCGATGAGTTGCTCTCATTGTACATTTCTTATTATGAATTGCTATTTGAGTGGTATGGTCCACCTTATGGGTGGCGGTGCTAAATGATGAACTTGATGTTATTTAGTACTTTTGAGTATGTAACCTTGAAGGTCTAATATGTGAAATGAAGATATATATATATATATATTGGAAATGGATCTTGTATTGTGTTTGATGTAGCTTGTATTGCATGTTTGACCTAGTTTATGTCTAAATGAAGTATATGATTATGAGAAGCGTGTAGAGTGTGTAACTTGATGAATTAAGGTTAAAGTATGTGTAGAACTTGATGATAATGAAGCGATGCTTATATGCAAGGTGTGCACATGTACACACACACACTCTTTTAAGATTTGTATTATGCCAAGTTTAGCAAAAAGGGGAATCTTGAGGTGGACACACTTCGTGAGTTGAGATGTAGTGTCTAGTAGCAACCTATCCATTCCTAGTGAGCTTTCTAAGATAGACTATTATATTGAGAAATCCGTGGGGAGTTATGCCTAGCACCGAGAGGATATGAAGGGGAGGTGGATTGCACTTCGTGAGTTGAGATGTTGTAATCCAAAGTACCTCTTGAGATGAGTACTCCTCGTTAGTAGAGAGTGAGTTACTTAGTAGCGATCTCCTTATCCCTTAACTATGTGCCCCCATAGGTGTAGCTATTGGAAAAGCCATGTAAACGCTAAGAAGCATGACCTTACACTAGGAAAGTAAGGATCCCTCATCCGATAGGGGTTAATATCGGGATTCCATGTCTAGCTCTCATGGTCTTTGTCGGTTAAGCTAACTCCCACAAAAGAATTGATTTGAAACTAATTATCTTGTATATTGTTGAATTTATGTATGTATGTCGTGAAGTGCTCAATCCCCATTAGTTACCGAGTAGGAGCATTGAGTCGGAGTAGTAGTATGGGATGCTATTCTCACATTGCACTTGGTGTGACCTATACCTACTATGGGAGAAGAGTACCTTCATGAAATCCGTGTGAATGAGTACTATGGTGTAGTGTTTGGATGATTATTGTGGAGTACTCGAGTAAATGGAATCCATTAGGAGTACTAAGTGGGAGTGGTAGTATGGGATGCTACTCTCACACTGCACTTGGTATGACCTATATTTTCCGTGAGTGTTTTGCATATGTTAGCCAAGGGCGTGGATTTGATTTCCAACAAAGTAAGCCTAAGATTTGGTAGTTTTAAGGGTCGCTTTGGTGTGCTTTGAAGGGAGGTGTAATGAAAATCCCTTCTTAGCTAACTTTAGGGAGTCTTAGGATAACCTTGGGTTGGGGCAACTTCAAAGGAAAAAGAGTTCATATGACTTGGACCGGGCCATTCACTGTAAGGTCTTCATTGTAAGAATCCAATATAGTCACTGTGATGCTTTATTCAATTGTCATTGTAAGTTTAGTAAGTTCATTGAAATGTTCCTTTTGATTACTCTATGTTTTGGTAAAGTTGCCATAAAGTGTTGATTGTCGATTCTTATGCTGGTTTGTTTCTACATTCATGAATATTTCTTTAGATTGCATTAAAAGTTATTTTTACTAAAATGTTCCTTTTTGTATGTTTTTGCATATGCCATACTTAGTACATTGTTGTACTAACCCCATACTTTTATATACCTTATGAGTATAGGTTGGAAGCCTTTTTGGAGGATCAAAGTTAAAGCTTGGGAATTCTATCTCTCAAGGATTGGGTATGTCCTCATATATTCGAGGACATAGTTTTATGTTTCTTAGTTTCTTAATTAAGACTTAAAAATGTATTTACTTTTATTGTAAAGGGCCGTGTCCCTAAGATTCCAAGTTGTGTCTTTAAGTTGGCTTGTGACGATAAGATTTTCTAGTATTTATGAAAAGACTTCTTCTATTATTATTATCGTGAAAAGTTTTAATTCCGCACTACTTTTCATGCTTTATGTTATGAATGCTAGTAGAGGGCTTGTACGAGATCCCAAAGGGGTCAAGTACGCCCGGTCATGATTCGAAGGTTTTCCCTAATGTTTAGGGGGTACTTTCGGGTCGTGACAGACTTGTTATCAGAGCATAAGGTTTTGGGAAATAGTTTAAGGTCTAAAAGTCTCACAAGCCACATCTAGTAGTATCTTGGTCATTGGTGTGAGTCGCGACACATCCATGGACAAGAGGCTATAGGATGCTAGAAGTTTCACTTTCTTCTCTATTCTAGTATCGTGCCTTAGAGTTGAGTATATAAGGTGTCTATTCTCAACCTCTTCTTTTTGTGTTTTTAGGACATGAATATGAGGAGATCGACCGCTAGAAGAGAGGAGGTAGGTGTACCAAATGAGAGAGTCCATCCCTGTGTTGACCAAGTTCCGATTGTTGGCTTAGGGGAGGAAAATGAGGAGGTTCCTCTTCAAGAACCTCAAGTGCCTACGGAACCTCAAGGACCTCAAGTGCCTCCTATGCCTCAAGCTCCTTTTGTTGAGGGTGATATGACTAATGCGGAGTTGAGGGCTGCCCTAATGAACTTGACCCAACTCATGACGGCTCAAGCTCAAGTTGTCAACAATCACTTTGTGGGCCAAGCTAACCTAGGAGATAGGCCCCAACCAAATGCTAGTACTCTCGCTTCTAGGATTCGGGATTTCATGAGGATGAACCCTCCTACTTTTCATGGCACTAAGGTGGATGAAGATCCACAAGGCTTCATAGATGAGGTTTTCAAGGTGGTAGATGCTATGGGTGTGACCCATAGGGAGAAAGCGTAATTGGCCGCTTACCAACTTAAGGATGTTGCTCAAGTGTGGTATGAGCAATGGAGGGGTAAGAGACCCTTAGAAAGAGGACCGGTTGATTGGGAGGAATTCAAAGAGGCTTTCCTAGATAGATTCTTTCCTTTAGAGTGGAGGGAGAAGAAGATGGTTGAATTCATGAACCTCCGTCAAGGGGGAATGAGTGTGCAAGAGTACTCACTCAAATTCACCCAACTCTCTAAGTATGCCCCAACCATGGTGGCCAACCCTAGGGCTAGGATGAACAAGTTTGTGATGGGCATGTCTAGCTTGGTGGAAAAAGAGTGTCGTACGGCTATGCTTCTTAATGACATGGATATCTCTAGGCTCATGGTTTATGCACAACAAATTGAGGAGTCCAAAATTAGGGAGATAAGGCAAGAGGGTAAGAGACCTAGGTCGGATGATTCTAGTCTCCAAAGGCCTAAGAAGAGGTTTTATCCCCAAGATTCTTCTATGGGAAACAAGGATAGGGCTCCAAATCAATCTTCTCAAGGTGGTGGTCATTCCTATGAAAGGGCTAGGTGCCCTACTTGTGGCAAGCAACATGGGGGTAAATGTCTTGCCGGATCGTATGGTTGTTTTGCATGTGGTAATAAAGGCCACAAGATGAGGGACTGCCCAAACCTTAAATCAAGGGGGAGAGATGTCAATCAAGCTTTCCTAGATCCTAATGCTCCCAAGAAGAACCCTTCCTATGGGATGGGGGCTAGAAAGGATAATTAATCCGAATTGATGGTTTTGGTAAGTCTCAACTCTTTTTTATTGTTGATTTTGTGTTATGAGATGAGTTTATATGGTTTTATAGTTCATATGATCATGTCATCTTGATAAATTGCTCAAAGAGTGGAATTTTGAAAGTTTTGTATGTTTGACAGTGTTACAGTGAATGTTCACTGTGAAAAATTCGCAATTTGAGAAAAATTTGTCTTGCCTTAATTGAAGTTTAAATATGTGCAAAATTGTTGTATAAGAGCATGTTTAATTTTGGAGAAGGTAGTTCCTCCATAAAAGAAGTTTAAGGTTGAGTTTTGACTTTGTGAGTTTGGCAAAAGTTGTCTATGTTGATAAGTGTTGAAAGTGTGAAATGATGTTCCTTGCTAATTGATTCTTTGATTGTTGATGTTTTGATCATGATATAAGTGAATTATATGATGCTAAAAGAGTTCTTGTTGTTCTTAAAAATTTAAGTGTCATTCGAGGGCGAATGTTATTCCAAGTGGGGGAGAATATAACGCCCCAAAATGAACTAAGGTGAACTAGAGCCTCATGATTGTTTATTGAGTTGATTTTAAGTTAAACGGAGTTAGTTTAGTGTCCTTAGGCAGTGTGCAAAGTTTCATGAAGTTTGGAGGTCAAACGACCAAGAAAGTCCAAGGCATTCGAAAGATATGCCTTGAGTCGACCTTGTACGTCTAGACGCGTTTCGTCGAGCTTTATGTGTTCTTTTTGGATGAAATTCATGTGAGAGGTGTTAAAATTATAGATGATCATATTTGTGTTGGAACCGTCCGGGAAATTATCCCCAAGGACCATCGAAGGGTCCTTGAGGAAGGACCCAAAACTTGGTAAGCAGGCTGTCCCAGGCAGCCTTGGCGACGGAGCAGTCGATGGCCTGTCATGGCTGTGACACCCCGTCACAAGGTTCCATCGTGGGGGACTTGTTCAAGGGTGTAGAGGGGACCCTTGGCAAGCCTCTGAAGTTTGCAACGGATGGTCAGGACGGGCCGTTGCACCCGTGATGCACCGTCACAAGCAGGTCATCGCAAGTCTGTCCCTGTGCGCAGATTTTTCTGCCAAGTTAGGGGTGAACTTGTAAATTCACCCCACGTCTAAATAAGAGTTTGGACGGTTTGCTAAGGGATTTTTGGGTATATTAAATGATTTTTAAACCCTAGACCTAGACAAGACCCCCTCACTTCTAAATTCAACTCTCTCTCTCTAAAGAAACTCTTTCCAAGACTCCATTGGAATCTAGAAGTCAAGGAAGGATAGAAGGGCAGGTTGGACGTGTCTCTTCATCAAAAACTCTTGGATTTGGCTTGCTTAGTGAGGTATGGTATCCATTCTTGAATATGTTTTCATTCAAGAAGCCAATTTCCAAAATGGTTTTCAAAAGGGTTTCTAAACTCAATCTTTTTCTAACTTTGATTTCTAGTATGGGTCTTCTTGTATTTAAGTTATAATGGTTTAAATGAATTTATCATGGTTTGAATTGATGATTTTGATGTTAAAACTCCATGAAACTCTTGTTTATGCATACTTCAACTTTTGACTTAAACAAATGGGTTATGTGAGCATGATTTGAGTAGGGTATGAACTTGGGTCTTCTTGTATTTGTCATGTTGGTGTAGCTACTGCCCTAAGGGCTTTAATATGGTGAAATATTGATAAATTGCTTATGGGTGATGATGGTTTGATTTGTCGATGAGTTTCTCTCATTGTACATTTCTTATTATGAATTGCTATTTGAGTGGTATGGTCCACCTTATGGGTGGCGGTGCTAAATGATGAACTTGATGTTATTTAGTACTTTTGAGTTAGTAACCTTGAAGGTCTAATATGTGAAATGAAGATATATATATATATTGAAAATGGATCTTGTATTGTGTTTGATGTAGCTTGTATTGCATGTTTGACCTAGTTTATGTCTAAATGAAGTGTATGATTATGAGAAGCATGTAGAGTGTGTAACTTGATGAATTAAGGTTAAAGTATGCGTAGAACTTGATGATAATGAAGCGATGCTTATATGCAAGGTGTGCACATGTACACACACACACTCTTTTAAGATTTGTATTATGCCAAGTTGAGCAAAAAGGGGAATCTTGAGGTGGACACACTTCGTGAGTTGAGATGTAGTGTCTAGTAGCAACCTCTCCATTCCTAGTGAGATTTCTAAGATAGACTATTATATTGAGAAATCCGTGGGGAGCTATGCCTAGCACCGAGAGGATATGAAGGGGAGGTGGATTGCACTTCGTGAGTTGAGATGTTGTATCCAAAGTACCTCTTGAGATGAGTACTCCTCGTTAGTAGAGAGTGAGTTACTTAGTAGCAATCTCCTTATCCCTTAACTATGTGCCCGCATAGGTGTAGCTATTAGAAAAGCCATGTAAACGCTAAGAAGCATGACCTTACACTAGGCAAGTAAGGATCCCTCATCCAATAGGGGTTAATATCGGGATTCCATGTCTAGATCTCATGGTCTTTGTCGGTTAAGCTAACTCCCACAAAAGAATTGATTTGAAACTAATTATCTTGTATATTGTTGAATTTATGTATGTATGTCGTGAAGTGCTCAATCCACATTAGTTACCGAGTAGGAGCATTGAGTGGGAGTAGTAGTATGGGATGCTATTCTCACATTGCACTTGGTGTGACCTATACCTACTATGGGAGAAGAGTACCTTCATGAAATCCGTGTGAATGAGTACTATGGTGTAGTGTTATGGATGATTATTGTGGAGTACTTGAGTAAATGGAATCCATTAGGAGTACTAAGTGGGAGTGGTAGTATGGGATGCTACTCTCACACTGCACTTGGTATGACCTATATTTTCCGTGAGTGTTTTGCATATGTTAGCCAAGGGCGTGGATTTGATTTCCAACGAAGTAAGCCTAAGATTTGGTAGTTTTAAGGGTCGCTTTGGTGTGCTTTGAAGGGAGGTGTAATGAAAATCCCTTCTTAGCTCACTTTAGGGAGTCTTAGGATAACCTTGGGTTGGGGCAACTTCAAAGGAAAAAGAGTTCATATGACTTGGACCGTGCCATTCACTGTAAGGTCTTCATTGTAAGAATCCAATATATTCACTGTGATGCTTTATTCAATTGTCATTGTAAGTTTAGTAAGTTCATTGAAATGTTCCTTGTGATTACTCTATGTTTTGGTAAAGTTACCATAAAGTGTTGATTGTCGATTCTTATGCTGGTTTGTTTCTAGATTCATGAATATTTCTTTAGATTGCATTAAAAGTTATTTTTACTAAAATGTCCCTTTTTGTATGTTTTTGCATATGCCATACTTAGTACATTGTTGTACTAATCCCATACTTTTATATACCTTATGAGTATAGGTTGGAAGCCTTTTTGGAGGATCGGAGTTGAAGCTTGGGAATTCTATCTCTCAAGGATTGGGTATGTCCTCATATATTCGAGGACATAGTTTTATGTTTCTTAGTTTCTTAATTAAGACTTAGAAATGTATTTAATTTTATTTTAAAGGGCCGTGTCCCTAAGATTCCAAGTTGTGTATTTAAGTTGGCTTGTGACGATAAGATTTTCTAGTATTTATGAAAAAGACTTCTTCTATTATTATTATCGTGAAAAGTTTTAATTCCGCACTACTTTTCATGCTTTATGTTATGAATGCTAGTAAAGGGCTTGTACGAGATCCCAAAGGGGTCAAGTACGCCCGGTCATGATTCGAAGGTTTTCCCTAATTTTTAGGGGGTGCTTTCAGGTCGTGACATCAAGTGCCCCAAATGCCTCAAATACCCTAAGGTCCTCAAGCTCCCTATGTTGAAGGGGATATGACTAATGCAAAGCTAAGAGCTGCCCTTATGGATTTGACCCGACTCATAACGACTCAAGCTCATGTCGTCACTAACCATTTTGTTGCCCAAGATAACCAAAGAGGTGGGCCTCAACCTAATGCAAGTACTCCCACTTCTAGAATCTGGGATTTCATGAGGATGAACCCTCCTACTTTTCATGGCACTAAGGTGGATGAAGATCCTCAAAGCTTCATAAATGAGGTATTCAAGGTGGTGATGTTATGGGTGTAACCCCTAGAGAGAAGCGGATCTAGCCTCTTACTAACTCAAAGATGTGGCTTAAGTGTGGTTTGAGCAATGGAGGGATGAGAGACCCTTAAGGGATGGTCTGGTAGATTGGGAAGTGTTCAAAGAGGCTTTTCTTGATAGGTTCTTCCCCTTAGAGTGGAGGGAGAAGAAGATGGTTAATTCATGAATATTCGTCAAGGGGGAATGATTTTGAAAGATTACTCTCTCAAATTCACCCAACTCTCTAAGTATGCCCCAACCAAGTAGCCAACCCTAGGGCTAGTATGAACAAATTTGTGCCGGGAGTGTCACGTCCCTCAAAATGAGCTAGGTTGAACTATAGTCTAACACTTGTTTCATGATGTTTTAAAGTCATAAAATGGTTAATAATAGTGTTCTTAGGCAGTATGTAAAGTTTAGAAGTGTTTGGAAGTCAAACGTCCAAGATGTTCGGAAACTAGTCGAATTTGAACTAGTGTGTCGTAATGTTTTGTAAGGGATGGTTTGAAAGTAAAATTCAGTACCGAGAGATCCTACGGATAGCCTCACATACAAAGGTTTGAAACGTCCAAGAACGACGCCCTGGGGACAATCAAAAGGGCCCCCGAGGAGGACCCAAACATGGGCCAGCAAAGCTGCCAAACAACCAAGAATTGGCATGCTGATGTGCGACGCGCATCTGTCACGCAGTAGGTAAAATTTTTGCCTTGCGGCGGGGAGCTGTAATGAACCATTCTGTCTGAGAATTTTCAAAAAATATGATTTGGAAGTGTCTCCGCGACGCGCAGTAATATCCCAGATTTCCTTGCGTCGTTTTAAATTCAAATTTGAGTTGGTTAATTTGTCCAATAAATGTATGGGTATTTTGGGTAATTTAGGGGTGCATTATACATTTATAGGACCTATTTAAACCCCTAACCTGACCAATTAAAGAAAAACCCTCAACTCAAAACAAAACCTCTCCACTCACTCTCTCCAAAACCTCCATTGTTGAAGCTTTGAAGCTCTAAGTAAGAAGATAGGTTTCTCAAGTTTGTATCAATCAATCTTGTGGGATTTTCATCACAATTAAGGTATGGTTATTTATCCTTGAAATCGGTTTCTTCAATGAGTCAATTCCAATTATTCGAAGATGATCAAAAACATGAATTATCCAATTTTGTGATCTAGCCATGGGTTCTTGCATAAAAGGTTTTGAATCAATGTTTTAGGATTGAATTGATATTAATGTAATGTTTTAAAGCTATAATTCCTATTAACCCATGCAACCCATGCAATCCTAGTTTTGACTATTTTATGGGTTAAGTGATCTTGTCTCAATGCTTATGAATTCTAGTGTAGTTTTCTATGGTCTATTGAATGATGTGAGAATTGTATTGAATTGATGTATATGCTATCTTTATTAATAAATATATATTTAATTGACTTAGATTCATTGAGTATTGTGATTTTTGTATTGAATTGATGATCATGGCCATGGGTAAGGGCCTATTGGTATTGTATTGGACGATTTAGCTATGGATTGAAGTTGTGAGAATGGATTTGGTGGTACGCTACCCTAATTCTCTTTATTTTATGTAATGTAGGTGTTGAATTATGTTGTGAATTTTATGGTCACCTTATGGCGGCGGTGTTATGTATTTTACTTGTGAATTATGTGGCATCATCGGCGTTACTTTATGTATTATAATGATCATGGACTTGTCGGCAACTACTTGATATATAATGATGATTTGTATAGTTGAATTATGTGAAGTATGATCATATCTATCTATTTGTGATTAAGGTGATAGTATGTGTTCTTCTAGTGATCATGTTAGGTGATCATGTTAGACTATGATTATGTTCTTAAGTGTGTGTAGTCTTAAAGTTAATGCATGATTCTTCCTACTTGGTTATAGGGTCTTATGATGGTTATATTGATGATATTATGGTAGCGAATAGGGTAACCTATAGATAATGTTGGTTATGCCTATGTGCATATAGAATGATATGTCATATGTAAAGATGTGTTTGTCTTGTCTTGGTAGACTTGTGTCCCTTACTTGATACATGTACATTATGAATATGAACATCTTGACTTAGTAGGTTTATGCACCTTTGTCTTGTATGTGATATGAAGATGAATGTTGAATGAAAGTCTAGGATCGGTAGACCTAAGATCGTGCCCTTCTAAGCATGACTATTATGTGGAACCTTCTATATAGAAAGAAGGTTAATAATGAGCTATCATTATTATACCATTGAGTCGCAGCCCTAGTGGACTCATCTTTGGTAGGTGCATTATGACTGGGTAATGACTAAGAGATGGTACCTTTTCATAAGCCCCTTTTTATTAAACTTACTCTATGAGAACAAAGGCTAGCACCGAGTGAATATGTTATGGTTTGTAGCTCTACTTAAGAAGGAGACTATTGTACAATGTATCTCTACTTAAGAATGAGACTAGAGTGCATAAAAGATCTTTATATTCCTTAACCATGTGCCTACATAGGATGTGTCCTAGTTCTACCCTTGGCAAGTATAACACCCTCCATCGGAGTAGGTTTATGACTCCGGATTCCATGCTTAGCTAGTATGGTCTATGTCGGTTATTGCCTATTCTCATCATGTGGGATACTTCCTAGTGTTGGATAAGTACTATGAAGTTTAGGTAGTGGAATGGGACGCTATCTAGACATTGCATGATTAGGCTTTGAAGATGTTTGTGTGTGAGTGCCCTAGGTCTTTCTAATGACCATTATGTGAATGTCCATAAGTGATGAATGTTTTCTAAATGACTTAACCAACATAATAACTTTAGTAAAGGAATGTTAATGAAAAAGTACTTATCTAGAGTAGCTATGAGGATTGCTTAGGTAGTCTTGAAGAGGGTGTATGGGTGGTCTCTTCGTGTCTTACTTAGGTGAGTCTTAGAGTAATGCTAGGTAGGTATTTTAACAAAAAAAGTGAGAATGATCTTATCTTAGGTAGTCTTAAGGATCATTTAGGTGTGCTTAGAGAGGATGTATGGGCGGTCTCTCTTCGTCTCACTTAAGTGAGTCTTAGGATAAACTTTGGTGAGAGGGTTGCAAGGTAAACGAGGTCACTGTGAAGTTGAACTTAGTTCAATGTAAAGTGACATAGCTCACTGTAACATTCGTCAATATTTGATAAAATGCTTATGTGATATCTTATATTTTTCTAAGGTGTTAAATGTTGTTCTTATACTTATACTATGATGTTTTACTTAAAAAGAGCATGTTTTATACAAATGTCCGTCCTCATGATTTTATCCATTATGTCATACTAGTGTTCGTACTAATTCCATACATTTTTTCTATCTCTAACGTTGTAGGTGACAATCGAGAGGAGTTTCTCGAAGTGGAAGCTTGGTTTAGTGTTCATTTAAGTAAAGAGTTGATATATCGTCACTAGATTCGAGGACATCTTGATGCTTATATTTCCTTATTGAAAGTATTGTAATAAAATTAGCTATTTTCTATATGATGAAGTATGGGTCGTGTCCCAATATATTCGTATGTCTAAGACGGCGACTTTGAGACTTAGTCTTTCATTATGTTTTTCTATAAAAGAGATATTTTGAAGTATTATTATTTTGTGTGAAAAGTTTTAATTCCGCACTACTTTTCATACATATATGCAATGAATGGTACGAAAAGGCTTGTACAAGACCTTCGAGAGCTCGAGTACTCCGTGTTTCAATTCGAGAATTCCCTACCTTCTAGGGGGTACTCTCGGGTCGTGACAGGGAGTGTCTATCTTGGTGGAAAAAGAGTGTCGTACGGCAATGCTCCTTAATGATATGGATATTTCTAGGCTCATGGTGTATGCACAATAAATTGAGGAGTCCAAAATTAGAGAGATAAGGCAAGAGGGAAAGAGGCCTAGGTTGGATGAACCAAGTCACCAAAAATCTAAGAAGAGGTTCTATCATCAAGAGTCTTCCATGGGGAACAAGGATAGGGCTCCCAACCAAAATTCCAAAGGAGGTGGACAAACGTTTGAGAGGTCTAGGTGTGCTACTTGTGGGAAGCAACATTTGGGTAAGTGTCTTGCCGAACGGATGGTTTCTTTGGGTGTGTTAATAAGGGTCACAAGATAAGGGACTGCCTTAGCCTCAAGGAAAAAGGGAAAGAGGTCGAACAAGCCCCTAGTGGTGGTCCGTATCCTAATTCTCCAAGGAAGAATTATTTCTTTGCACTTGGGACTAAGTGAGGAACTTATCCGAAATGAAAGTCCCGGTAAGTCTTGATTCTTTTTGGTTTTTATGTTTATATTATGAGATGAGTTTATATGGTCTTGTCTCTTTTATTGTCATGCCTTCATGTTAAATTGCTTGAAAGATGAATTATTTTTTATGCATGCTTCACTGTGAAAGTTTTGGTATTCACTGTAAAGAAATTCAAAATTTGAAAAAATGCATTTTCATGAATAATGGTTTCAACGTGTGTAGAAATGATGTGTATGAGAATGACTAATGTTGGAGAAGGTAGTTCCTCCTTTAGTGAAGAAATGGGTGTGTGATTTGAATTATGGAACTTGTTCCAAATTGTTTGTGTTACTTGAGAATGCTTGATGATATGAAGATTGGTGCTCCTTTTAAGTTTAGTGCATTGACTATGAATGTCTTGACCTTGATGTGATGTGAGATATGGTTCTAATTGAGTCCTTGATGTCCTTGAAAGTGTTTAAGTGTCATTCAAGGAGGAATGTTCCCAAGTGGGGGAGTATTGTTACACCCTCTAAATGTACTAGGTTGAACTAGATCTTAGCATGTGTTTCATGAGTTAATAATGAGTTAAAATGATGTATTTTAGCATTAGAAGTTAGTTGGTGAAATTTGGAAGTCAAACATCCAAGACGTTTGAAAATGTGCCTTGGAATGTGCTAGTGTGTCCTTGATTTTGGTGCATGTTTTTAGGTGGTGTTTGGTGTCAAATACTAGTGGAGATGACCCTAGTACCTAGAGGGAAATACCAAGGGTCAAAACGTTCGAGTACGATCCTTGGGGACCATCCTAAGGGTCCCCAAGAAGGACCCAAACGTTGGACAAGGGAGCTGCCCAAGGCAGTGTGCAGGGCAAAGAATTGGAGTCCACCTCGCGTTGCGCGCCTGGCACTGAATCTGCCTGTGCGTCGCGCAAGTGGCACGAGGCTCACTGCGTTAAAATGTTGAGAATCAAGAATCAGAAGCTCCCTCCGCGACGCGCAGCCAAGTCCCAGATATGGCAACATCATTTTTTGAGTTAAATTAGAATTTGGAAAAGGGTCCAAATAGTGTAGGGGTCTTTTGGTAACTTTGGGGATCATTTGTGGAATGTTTTTGGTCACTTTAAACCCCATTTCATCCATGAATTCAAACCCTAAAGCTCAAATCAAAAATCTCTCCAAAAACCTTTTTTCCAAAACCTCCATTTTCAAGAAGCTTCAAGCTCCAAGGAAGAAGACAAAATCCTTCAAGTTTCTTCACCAAATTTCGTGGGTTTCTTCATATTGAGGTAAAGTAGTCATCCTTGAACCTTCTTTCATTCAAGGATCCATTTTAAAGAGATTTCAAAAAGGGTTTCAAACTTCAAACTTCTTTATTCGTTGACCCTAAGTATGGGTCTTTGCATGAAAATGTTTTAATGATTAAAATGAGTTGTTCTTAGTGTTAAATGATTATTTTTATGTCAAAACCCCAATGAAACCATGTTTATGCTTTTTATCAACTTCTAGCTTATGAAATGGGTTTATTGAGCATGATTAGGGAATGTTAAAGTTATGGTTTCTTGATGATTATATCGTGATTTATCTACTGCCCTAAGGGATATTTTATGATGAATTATTGGATGAATTGTGAATAGGTGGTGAAAGCTTGGATTTATGGTAAGTTGGTTATATTGTTCAGTTCCTATTGTGAAATGCTCTTGCGTGGTATGGTCCACCTTTGGTGGCGGTGTTTACTTGAAATTCTTAGTTATATTGTATAAATGTGAGTATTGTGAAGGTGGCCTTAAAGGAATATATGTGAAGTGAAATGATGATTTTGATGTTTATGCATGATAGGTTTTAGAAGATTGAAATGTGTATCTTGATGATATTATGTCTAAGTGAAAAATATGTTCATGTTAAGCATGTTAGTGTGTGAAATATGATGAATGAAAGTATAAGCATGTCTAGAGATCAATTTAATGAAAATGGTAATTGTATGATAGGTTTGTTCACACACACATACTTGAATGAATGAATGAATGAAGTTAATGAATGAGAATGGGGGAGTTTTGGGGTGAACACTCTTCATGAGTTGAGATGAAGTGTTTAGTAGCAACGTCACTGTTACCCAAGAGCTTTCTAATGTAGGTTGGAGGGTGGATACTCTTCGTAAGTTGAGATATGGTGTCCAATAGCTATCCCTTGACCTTTAGTAATGAATGTTTAAGACTTCGTGGGGGAGTTATGCTTAGCACTGAGAGGATTTGAAGAAGGGGTGGTTACACTTCGTGAGTAGAGATGTGCCCTTATAGGTGTAGCTATTGGATAATCCATGTAAATGCTAAGAGAATGACCTTACTCTAGGCAAGTGAGGATACCTCATCCGATAGGTGTTAATGTCTGGATTCCATGTCTAGCTCTCATGGTCTATGTTGATGTACCGTGGTTTTACGGTACTTTTAATGCTTTTTGCTTAAGTTTAGTGTGTGTCCAAAGCCTTTTTGTATTGATTTTTGATGTAGATTTCTCTTTATTTGCAGGAAATCTATCCAAAGGAGAACGCAGAGGTTGTGAGCAGGAATTGCAGAAGTGACCACCTACGGAGCTCACGACGGTTCATCGCGACTGTGATGGTCCGTAGGTGGCACCGTAGTGAGAAGAGAGTAGCTGCTGAAGGAAGATGCGTAAGTCTGACTAAGTGTGTGAATATGGAAGCCTCACGATGGACCGTCACAGCCACGACGGTCCGTCCTGCTTGTTCGTTGTGATTGTCAGAGAGTAGTCCCAGTACCCAATTCCAAGAAGTTTCTAAGTCTTGTGGAACGAAACCCCATTGACGGACCGTCGTGCTTGAAACGGTCCGTCAGACCTGTCCGTCGAGGGTAACAGAGTTGATGAAGGAAGCAGCAGAGATTAGAGCCCAAGTATGGAGTGATGGAGGCCACGACGGACGATGGTCCATCACATGGGCCATCGTCTCAGACGTGTTTTTGGACAGATTTTCCTTAATTAGATTCCTTCTTTTATTAGGTTTTATTTTTTTATTATAAATAGTCCGAAAAACCTCATTTTTGGGGTTAGACTCTTGGATATTTTTTTAGTACTCTTGTTTTAGTGTTGAACTATTGGTTTTGGTAATTGATATACTTTTTACGGAATAAATTGTTGGTGTTTTGTGGATTAATCAAGTGAATTTCTGGAATTTATTCGTTCTCATTAAAGTAAGTGCATGAATTCTTACATTACAAATATGAATTGTGTGATTATGACCATGGGTAACTAAACTCCATAACTAGGTTGTGGGAACCATGGGTAAATAACAAGGTAAAATCTAACTAAAATAGCAATTTTAGAATAGTGTCTTGCATGTATTGATAATTCTTTCGTGTAGAAGTATTTTTAACGGATGGCCAACGTTATACCTCGACTTAATGCTACTTGCCGGACCAAGGAGGTAGATAATAGGAAAAGAATTATCAACGTAGATTTAGTGTATACTATCTAATAGGTTAGTGTCGGTTGGTACGAAGTAACAACTTAGTCAAATATCGATTATGATGTTTAATATGACGTAAAGATAAGGTTTAGTAAAGCAATACACGTAGCCGGACCAAGGTGCGGAGTGAGATTGTCTAGATGCCGGATCAAGGATTTAAAAATACCTAACTTATCACTTTGCATGCAGGATACTAGGAAAGAATTGTTATAGTTAGAATTACAGAGTTAGGAGCTTGTGGGAAACACTTAAGCCCTAGTTACTTTTATTACTTGATAAAATCCCAATAATTGAATCTGTTAGTCATTTATGTTAATTTAGCTAATCATTTTTATTAATTTAAAAAAACCCCTTTTTAGTTATTTGTTTTCGGAGAATAATTGACTAAATAGAAGTAATAATCGAATAAAGTTAAGTCTGAACCATTTTCCTCGTGGGATCGACCTCAACCTCATTAGTTGGGTTCTTTACTTGATACGACTAATTTACTTCTTATTTGAGAAGTAAGTTTGAGCGTATTAAATTTTGGCGCCGCTGCCGGAAAAAGTGGCTTTTAGATTAACTTAAAACTTATTACTAAAGTTTAGTCAATATTTTCCTAATTTTACTTTTTTTGTTGTTTTTGTCTCTTTCAGGTCTAAATTCCGTGTATGCCAATTACGCGGAGTAGAAGAGAACCCTTGTTTCCATACGACCACGAATTAGAGCATACACTACGCAATATGAATCGAAATTTGGGTATTAACGACGATGATCCCAACCAGGACATTCCAGCTCCAGCTAATGCTCATGGTCGGTTATTACCTGAAAATCGTGGTGAAGATGAACAAAGGGGACAACACCCTACTCCACGCCCTCAAGAGTATTATAGGGGTTATGATAACATCGCAGACTCTGATGGACCACTTGTCTTGCCTCCTCTACCACACGGTCATACCTTTGTGGTAACTAGTAGTCTGATGCAAATGCTCACTGCTAGAGGTTTGTTTTCAGGGCTACCTTCTGAGGTCTCACATGCCCACATTGCTAAGGTAAGGGCAGTGTGCAAAAGTTGTGTAGGGAGGCCCGATTTGAATATGGATGTAATAGGGCTAAGAGTATTTCCTCTCTCACTGACGGGAGAGGCTGCTATTTGGTTTACTGAGCTCCCTTATAACTCAATTTTCACTTGGAATCAACTAAGGGACGCTTTCTTAGCACGTTACTACCCGGTCTCTAGGAAACTAAATCACAAAGACAGAGTGAACAACTTTGTGGCACTACCAGGAGAGTCAGTTAGCAGTTCTTGGGATAGGTTCACTTCATTTTTGAGAAGTGTCCCCAATCACCGCATTGATGATGAGTCACTGAAAGAATACTTCTATCGGAGACAGGATGATAATAATAAAGCGGTATTGGATACTGTAGTGGGTGGTTCTTATGGGGAGTGTCCTTATGCCGAGATTGCTGAAAAGTTAGAGAAAATCTCCCGTAATAAAGCTTGGAGTACTAGGAAGTCAGATACTGGAAGAAACACTTTCGCAGTGCAATCCGCACACAACCCAGCCACAGACGAGATTCGTGAAGAGATGTCTCAGATGAGAACTGAGCTTGGGTTGGCATTAAAACACGTCACTGGGGGTGCAGAAAAGATAAATGCAGTGAAGTACTTATCTAAACCACCACCACCAAATGATGAATATTATTATGAGGACTTCTATGCGGTGAATGAGCAGACGGGGGGTTTCTGACCGAATGCCCAAGGCTCCAATCAGAAGAATTGGCACTAAGGTCAAGGAAACCAAGGTCGGAACTATGGTAATTATAACCGCGAGGGTCATTATGTCCGAGATGGAATTACAACCGCGACAACAACTTCAACAGGGCTAACTATGGTAACAGAAATGATAGGAGTGGGCCCTATGTTCATCCTCAAAATCGTGAAGTTTCTCCTAGGGATGGTGGAGGTAGTATGGCGCGAGTTGAGGATATGTTGCACAAAATGATGAGGAGGTTCGATGCTAGTGATGAGCACACTAAAGAGTTAAGAAGTGATTTAGCGGGTATTGGGCAGAAAATCGATACACATGCAATATCGATTAAGCAGCTTGAGTTACAAATGGCCCAATTATCTGCGACTGTGAACACACGGCAACCGGGCACTCTCCCTAGCAACACTGTCCAAAATCCGAAAAATGATGGACACTGTATGGCAATCACTACTCGGGGTGGTAAGCAAACCACTGACCCGCCTATGCCGGCTGATGTGGAAAAGGTAATAAGAGATAATAATAAGGTGGTGGAGGTTAGTGGTGAATTAGAAGACAAAACGGGAAAAGATGTTGAAGTGCCCAAAAAGGTGACTCCCATGCCTAGACCACCACCACCCTTCCCTCAAAGACTAGTGAAAAAGACCGAGGATGGTAAATATCGGTGTTTTATAACAATGTTGAAACATCTTTCCATCAATGTCCCTTTGGTAGAAGCTCTGGAACAAATGTCCGGTTACGCCAAGTTTATGAAAGATCTAGTTACGAAGAAAAGATCGGTCACTTTTGAGGATGATGATAGAATGCAGCATTGTAGTGCTATTGCTACAAGATCTCTAGTGCAAAAGAAAGAAGATCCGGGTGCTTTCACTATTCCTTGTACAATCGGGTTATTACATTTTGCGAAAGCATTATGTGATCTTGGGGCAAGCATAAATCTCATGCCCCTCTCGATTTACAAGAAGTTGGGTTTGGGTGACCCAAAACCCACTACGATGCGGCTACTGATGGCCGATCGAACATCGAAAAGTAAAAAGGCCTATTGGGATACTCCACGATGTGCTAGTAAAAGTGGAGTCGTTCATATTTCTGGCCGATTTTGTTATTCTTGATTGTGAAGTCGATTTTGAGGTGCCTATTATTCTTGGGAGGCCATTCCTTGCTATGGTAGAGCCTTAGTTGATATGGAAAAGAGGCAGATAAAATTTCGGTTGAACAATGAAGAAGTGACCTTCAACATTTTTAGGTCCATGAGGCAGAGTGGTGAGCTCCAATCGGTATCTGCCATATCCTACAAAGTTGAAAAGTCATCTGAATTACAAATAGAAGAACGTCTAGGTATAGAAGCACTAGTGGCAGTGATAATGAATTTTGATAGCGATTGCATTGAAGAGTATGGGTCATTGGTCGTGGCTTTTGATCGAGGTAATGTTCGGTTTAAACCGAAGAAATATGATTTAGATATGAAGAATCGCGAGTATCCACCCGCGAAACCATCTATAGAGGAGGCTCCAAAGTTAGAACTAAAAGCTCTACCGCCTCATTTGAGGTATGAATTCTTAGGAAATGGTGACACTTTGCCAGTAATCATTGCATCAGACCTGAATGTGCAACAAGTTGAGAGTTTGGTGAAAGTATTAAAAAGGTTCAAAAGAGCGATTGGGTGGACTATTGCGGACATTATTGGGATCCCTCCTGGTATTTGTTCTCATAAAATCCAACTCATGCCCGATCACAAGCCAAGTATTGAGCACCAGAGACGCTTAAATCCACCTATGCAAGAGGTCGTGAAGAAGGAAATCATTAAGTGGTTGGATGCCGGAGTAATATATCCGATCGCCGATAGTAGTTGGGTATGCCCTGTTCAGTGTGTCCCTAAGAAAAGGGAAATAACTGTGGTCCCCAATGAGAAAAATGAACTTGTTCCAATGAGACCGGTGACTAGATGGAGGGTGTGTATGGATTACCGGAAATTAAAACCGAAAAAGACCATTTTCCTATGCCCTTCATGGATCAGATGTTGGATAGACTTGCCGGAAAAGGGTGGTACTGTTTTCTTGATGGTTATTCGGGGTATAATCATATTTATATTGCACCAGAAGATCAAGAGAAAACCACCTTTACTTGTCCATATGGGACCTTTGCGTTCAAGAGAATGCCGTTATGCACCCGCCACTTTTCAGAGATGTATGATGTCGATATTCTCCGATATGGTGGAGGATACTATTGAGGTGTTCATGGATGATTTTTCTGTGGTTGGTGATCATTTGAGCGGTGTTTGAGTCATTTATCTGAGGTTCTTAAGAGGTGTGAAGACTGCAATTTAGTACTAAATTGGGAAAAATGCCACTTCATGGTGAAAGAAGGTATTGTTTCGCATTTCAGAGAAGGGTATAGAGGTTGATCGAGCTAAAGTCGAGGTAATAGAGAGACTTCCCCCACCTATCTCTGTAAAAGGTGTAAGAAGCTTTCTTGGGCATGCAGGTTTTTACCGGAGGTTCATCAAAGATTTTTCAAAAATTGTGCATCCGTTGTGCAAACTGCTGGAGAAAGAGTGTAAATTTTATTTTGATGAATCCTGTCTTAAAGCATTCGGCGAGTTAAAAGAAAAGTTGGTGTCTGCACCTATCATTATTTCTCCGGATTGGAACAGTCCATTTGAGGTGATGTGCGATGCTAGTGGGGTTGCTCTTGGTGTGGTATTGGGACAAAGAAGGGACAAAATCCTTCATCCCATTTACTATGCTAGTAAAGCCCTCAATGAAGCCCAGAAGAACTACACAGTGACTGAGCAAGAACTCCTTACAGTAGTCTTTGCTTTTGAAAAATTTTGCTCCTATTTGCTAGGAACTAGAGTTATAGTGCATACTGACCATTCTGCTTTAAGATATGTGATGGCAAAGAAGGATGCGAAACCGAGGTTGATTCGTTGGGTATTACTATTGCAAGAATTTGACTTTGAGGTGAGAGATAGAAAAGGGATCGAGAATCAAGTTGCTAATCACTTGTCCCGTTTAGAAGATGAAGCAATGAGAGAGTTGGGGGATAAGACTGAGATTGATGATACCTTCCCCGATGAGCACGTATTGGCTGCCACTCAAGACTTGATTCCATGGTTCGCAGATTTTGCGAATTATCTGGCTAGCGATATTGTTCCACCAGACTTGTCCTTTCATCAATGGAAAAAGTTCATGTACGATGTGAAGAAGTTCTTTTGGGATGAACCATACTTATATAGGAGTTGTGCCGATGGGCTTATTCGGCGTTGTGTGCCAGAACTTGAGATGTTGAGTGTCTTGGAGGCATGTCATTCTTCACCCGTAGGTGGACATCATAGTGGTATCCGAACCGCTCATAAGATCTTACAATGTGGCTACTATTGTCCAACTATTCATCAAGATGCTCATGAGTTCGCCAAAGCATGTGATAGATGCCAACGAGATGGCGGCATTTCAAGAAAGCAAGATCTCCCTTTAAATCCCATTATTGTGATTAAGTTATTTGATGTTTGGGGTATTGACTTTATGGGTCCTTTTGTGAGTTCTTATGGGATGAAGTACATTCTAGTAGCGGTTGACTATGTGTCTAAATGGGTGGAAGCTATCGCCCTCGCAAATAATGAAGGGAAGAGTGTCACCGCGTTCTTGAAAAAGAATATATTTTCTCGATTTGGTACCCCAAGGGCAATTATTAGTGATGGGGGATACCACTTTTGCAACAAATTGTTTAAGGGACTATTGGAGAAATATGGAGTTCTCCATAATGTGGCCACTCCTTACCATCCTCAAACTAGTGGGCAAGTTGAGGTGTCAAATCGGGAGATCAAGCAGATTTTGTCAAAAATGGTAAACGCTAGTAGAACGGATTGGTCAAGGAGGCTTGATGATGCTCTTTGGGCCTACCGGACAGCATATAAGACTCCCATAGGTATGTCCCCATACCAACTTGTATATGGAAAAGCTTGTCACCTACCGGTTGAATTAGAGCATAAAGCCATGTGGGCTATGAAGAAGTTGAAAATGGATTGGAATAAAGATGCAGAACGGAGGTTAAATGGGTTGAATGAACTCGATGAATTTCGCCTAAAAGCTTATGAAAGTTCAGCCCTCTATAAAGAAAAGATGAAGAAATACCATGACCAAAAGATTGAGAAACGCGATTTTATGGTTGGGGATCTGGTGCTTTTATTCAATTCTAGGTTGCGCTTGTTTCTGGGCAAGCTCAAGTCCAAATGGACTGGCCCTTACTTGATCACCGAACTATTCTCTCACAGAGCGGTTGAGTTGGAAAACAAGGAAGGTGTGCGGTTTAAGGTGAACGGACAACGAATCAAAATCTATCTGGGGCATGCTGAATCGGCGAATGAAGTGATCGAGGCATACCATCTTGATGAAGTCTGAGTAATCGAGTGTCCTCCGTCGTGCCGCGACGTTTAATCAAGCGCTGGTTGGGAGGCAACCCAATATGTATCCTCTAAGCCAACTATAGTTTTTTATAACTTTCTAGTAATAGTCGTTTTTTTTTTGTTTTCCATTTTGTTAGAAGGGTTGGCTAGAGCGTATTTTAGGGTCTGTGTCCACTAAGTGTCCAGTAAAATACATAAAGAGTAGCTTAATGGGTGTTAAATTTGCAGGTAGCACATCACCAGAAAAAATCTGCAGAAAATTGGTCTGAAACACTCATTGACGGATCCATCGACTGACTGTCACGCCTCTGACGGACCGTCGCAAGAATCCGTCGTGCCAGGTAAGTTTTTCTATTTCTTGTAAATTAGGGCACCCACGACGGTACGCACGACGGACCGTCACACCTGCGATGGACCGTCAACGGGGACTCATCGCATCAATACCCAGCAACCCGACCCAACCCGACCGCCGAATATTAAAAGTTTTAAACCTTTTAAACTTCCCACCCATTCATTTCAACCGTTTCTTTCCATCATTTCTCCCATTTCCTCTCTTTTCAACTCCCTCTCACTCTCATTATCTTCCCAAACAACTGATTCACCATCCCTTCCCGAATTCCCCTAATCTTCCTTCTCCTATTCTCCCTGCTTCTTCAAAGTATTCTGCTGGTCGGAGTCTACTGTTCTTCTGCTGATGTTCATAGTTGTGTGCCTCACCCGGTTCCTCATCTTCTCAAATTCTCAGGTACTAACAGTTATGGCACCAAAGGAAGATCGAGTCTACGCACGAGGGCGTTCAAAGTCCGTCGCCCCATCTGCCCGACTGGTCATTGGCTCTGATTATGAGCGTGACCCCGAGTACGTGCTCCTGCACATCCTGCACGCGCCACCAGAGCCACGCCCAAGAAGGTGGCGTCCGGCGTAGTCACTGCCTCCCAGTCTAACAAGGAGCGCACACTGACCGACACACCTTATGGGTCAGCTGCACAGGACGAAGGAGCGTCAGGATCCTTGGGAGTATCTTGGTTGGAGGAGGTATCCAGGTCTGCGGAAGCCTCTGCCCCCGCCACAGCTTGACATTCTGCCTCGTTTGATGAGGCCAACAGTATTGATTCCACTCCAGCTTCACCGACTGGAGTCCCCGCTCCGGTTGCCGACCAGCCCAACCGGTGGTGTGTCGAGGGGCAGTATCAGGTGTACTCCGACGCCAAGCTGCTGAATGATAAGGGCGTCATGACGCGGACCCTTAAACTGGAGAGGCGGGTCCTTACGGGGAGTCTCCCCACCATGTCGGATATCCATACACTCTTCACCAGATACCAGCTAGATTAGACCGCTCATGCTTTGGCCCGATACAGTGAGGAGTTGGTCCGAGAGTTCTACGCCTCGTATGTGGCGACTCTCCGATCCCAAATTGATAGGCGGGCTGCCCCAGCCAAACAGGCTCCACTTGATCACATCAGAGTCCGCAGCAAGCGGGTAGACATCTCCTTGTCAGCCATCCGCGGTATCTCTACGGCAAGGATGTTGATGCCACCAGGACCCCTCTCACCGCCGAGTTCAAATACCGGTGGCAACTTGTTAAAGATGGACGGTTCTTGCATGAGCCAGCATTGATAGAGACCACCAAAAGGTGGATGGCCCAGCACTTATCTATTGATGAAGAGGCTGCTGACTGGGTAATGGAGACGAAGGAGCCATCAAGAAGGCTAACTTGACCTTCACGGCCAAGTTCTTATGGTTGATCGTCCGCCACTGCCTTTCCCCCACTGCTGCAGATAATATAGTTACATGGGATCGCGCTGTGCTGATGGCAGCGATGATAGCGGGGTTTGAGGTCGACTTCGCCTGTCTTCTACAGGCGGTCATGCACGAGAGGGCCTTCAAGGTCACCACTACTTACCCATTTCCGTGCATGGTGTTTTCTTTATGCAGGTTCGCAGGTGTGCCCATTTGGAACATAGATCAGCTCAGGACCCCGCATGGCAATGTGGATATCGACCTCATCAGGGTTGAGGCCAATGAGTTGGCTCCGCACAAAGGGCCCCGCCCTGAAGTACCTCCGCTTGGTGAGAACCTGGCGGATACTGTAGAGCATGCCCAAGTGGCTACCCAGGCTACTTCTGCACCCACTGACACTACCCCGGTCGAGTCTATCCCGGGTAGTAGCACTGCCTCGATCTCCTCTCGCTCGGCTCCTTCCGCCACTCTGGTCCCACTTGCTAGGGTCCAGAAACTCGAGGCTCAGATGGCCACACTTCTGCATCACATCCAGCCTTGGATGCAGAGGTCTATTGCTTAGGCGGAGGAGCGCATGGAGCGGAAGATGGCCCAGAACACGGAGAGGAAGATCATGGAGGTTCATCAGCACTTGGACGCTTTTGAGTTGCGGGTGCTAGCACGGCCAGCCCCTCCGGTGGACGTGTCGACCCTTCAGGCTGCGGTTGAGAGTTTGAGAGCGGATCTAGACATGATCCTAGAAGCTAGGGTGCCTGAGTCTGAGGCCCCTTCTGCAGAGCCTGCTGAGGACACAGTGATGGCTGCTTTATTTGCCACTTCTGATGTTCCACCACCTCCCCCACAAGAGCATTCCAAGAGGCGCAGGGGTCGAGAAGAGGATGAGGCTAGGGCGAGGAAGAAGGAGCGCCGTGAGATGGAGGCTGCGAGGAGAGCCTCGATTGCTGATGAGGAGGCCCGTACGTTGAGGACTATAGAGTTGGCTTCTAGGGCGTCTAGCTCCAGAGTTGTGGAGACAGAGATAGGCACTACTGATGGTGCTGTTGTTGTGGAGGACACTACTGAGGGTGTCCAGACTACAGAGAGAGTGGGTTCCGGGACACCGGACCCACCTACTTGTTGATCGTCGGCGCTCTGCGCCTCAGGTTGTTTTTACCTACCACTCGATTATTTTAGTTTCTTTTATGTATTGGGGACAATTGCATATCTTTTTTGTTTGGGGGTGGGTTAAATGGAAAGTGAATGTTAGGGTGAAGTCTGAGTAGCCCAATTCTCGATCCTCTCTTGGGGTTTTCTTGCCTGTGTTCTTTTTCCCCAAGAGACTGATTACTTTTATTGTTGAACCGGCATGTTTATATCTTGTGTACATAGTATAACTCTGAAGCATGATGGCTAAAATAGATATGATATCCCGATGTAATGAAAATGATGCATGACTAGGCATAGTAATTGATAAATGTGTGGCTCTAAGCATGCAATAGAGATACACTACTGCATGACCCTGAATCTAAGACTCAAACTAGGTGTGTGATCATATGGTAGTGTAACGAGATGTCAAGTGAGTGTGAGGAAAATTCGAATGATCCACCATTGATACTGAGCTAGAACTTGCCTGGTTAGTCTTGCTAAAAGTAAGACGAAATAAACAATTAGGAAAGGATCATAGGCCCTTGTTCGAAATAGTCAATCTTAAGCCTAAAAATAACAGAAAACCAAATGAAGTCAATCCCTTATTGATCCAAATGATTTGAGCCTAAAATAGATCTTTCTTTTACACCTCAACTGATCTTATATGGGAACAATGTGTTGGCCCTGGTCCCTCCTTGGACATGTGCACCTCAGTTTATGCCAAAAGCATAAGTTGAGGGTGGCTAATGCAGAAAGCAACCTTGTCATGGCCCTGACCCAACCATGGGTATTGTGAACCTTGACTCATGGCAAAATCATGAGTTGAGGGTGGCTGTTATAAGGAATACTCCGGAAAGTGGGGTTGAAGGAATAAAGAGGAAGAAAGAACAAAACAAAAGTGACTAAAAAAAATTATATAAAGTAAAACACAACAAAAGAGAAAAGTCACTTACGCATAAGGAGAAGAAAGGGAAAACAGCAAGGTGATAGAAAATTGAGAAATAGGGCGAAATAAAATTATAAAAAGGTAGTTCGCTTAGTCAAAAAAAATGTCAAGGAGTGCAAAAAGTCACTAAAGTATACCTAAATATACCCTACCTGACCCTGAGCCTATGTTACAAGCTAAGAAAGTCCTATCGTGATCCTAAGAGTTGTTATGGCGAACTTAAAGCAGTGAAAATAAGGGCAAGCTTATGGCAATATGTATAAATGAGTTGTGAAGTTGTTCTGAGAGCGAGTGTTGAAAAGCAATCCTTATACTCAAACTAAAATCATTGTGTGAAAAACGAGGATGTTATTTTGAAGTGAGGACACTAGTTGCAATACCGGAAAAATTAGCACCTTGGTGAGAAATTGAAGAGGATAGGTGGCAGTGCGTAGTGAGTCTGTGTCATGGTCTGATCCGCATAATTCAAGCCTAATAGTGATAGCGTGCATGAACATAATGAGAATGATTGAGATTGATAGTCAAATGATTGCGAAAGATAAGATTTGGATACTCGTGTACAAAGATTTTGTAGTGAGTCATAGTGCGTCGCTTGAGGACAAACAACGAATTTAAGTTGAGGGTGTTGATGTACCGTGTACGGTACTTTTAATACTTTTTCCTTAAGTTTAGTGTGTGTCCAAAGCCTTTTTGTATTTATTTTTGATGTAGGTTTCTCTTTATTTGCAGGAAATATGTCCAAAGGAGAACGCGGAGGTTGTGAGCAGGAATTGCAGAAGTGACCACCTACAGAGCTCACGACGGTTCGTCGCGACTGTGACGGTCCGTAGGTGGCACCGTAGTGAGAAGAGAGTAGCTGCTGAAGGAAGATGGGGAAGTCTGACTAAGTGTGGGAATACGGAAGCCTCACGATGGACCGTCATAGCCACAACGGTCCGTCCTGCTTGTTCGTTGTGATTGTCAGAGAGTAGTCCCAGTACCCAATTCCAAGAAGTTTCTAAGTCTTGTGGAACGAAACCCCTCGACGGACCGTCGTGCTTGAAATGGTCCGTCAAACCTGTTCGTCGAGGGTAACAGAGTTAATGAAGGAAGCAGCAGAGACTAGAGCCCAAGTATGGAGCGACAGAGGACACGACGGTCCATCATGGCCACAACGGTCCGTCATATGGGCCGTCGTCTCAGAAGCGTTTTGGATAGATTTTCCTTAATTAGATTCCTTCTTTTATTAGGTTTTATTTTTTTTATTATAAATAGTCCAAAAAACCTCGTTTTTGGGGTTAGACTCTTAGATATTTTTTTAGTACTCTTGTTTTAGTGTTGAACTATTGGTTTTGGTAATTGATATACTTTTTACGAAATCGATTGTTGGTGTTTTTGTGGATTAATCAAGTGAATTTCTGGAATTTATTCGTTCTCATTAAAGTAAGTGCATGAATTCTTACATTACAAATATGAATTGTGTAATTATGACCATGGGTAACTAAACTCCATAACTAGGGTTGTGGGAACCATGGGTAAATAACAAGGTAAAATCTAACTAAAATAGCAATTTTAGAATAGTGTCTTGCATGTATTGATAATTCTTTCGTGTAGAAGTCTTTTTAATGGATGGCCAACGTTAAAACTCGCCTTAATGCTACTTGCCGGACCAAGGAGGTAGATAATAGGAAAAGAATTATCAACGTAGATTTAGTGTATACTATCTAGTGTTGATTGGTACGAAGTAACAACTTAGTCAAATATCGATTACGATGCTTAATATGAGGTAAAGATAAGGTTTAGTAAAGTAACACACGTAGCCGGACCAAGGTGCAGAGTGAAATTCTCTAGATGCCGGACCAAGGATTTAGAGATACCTAACTTATCACTTTGCATGCAAGATATTAGGAAAGAATTGTTATAGTTAGAATTACCAAGTTAGGAGCCTGTAGGGAACACTTAAGCCCTAGTTACTCTCATCATTTGATTAAACTTCAATACTTAAACCTGTTAGTTGATTACTTTAATTTAGTTAATTGCTTTTATTAATTAAAAAAACCCTTTAGTTATTTGTTTTCGGAAAATAATTGACTAAATAAAAGTAATAATAGAATAAAGTTAAGTCTGAACCATTTTCCTCGTGGGATCGACCCCAACCTCTTTAGTCGGGTTCTTTACTTGATACGACCGCTTTACTTCTTATTTGAGAAGTAAGTTTGAGCGTATTATATGTCAGTTAAATCTAATTCCCCTCAAAAGAATGTAATAAACTAAGTTTCCTAAAGAGGTTGCTATTTAGGGTAGGTTATGGTATGGACGTTATCTATCCATTGCACAAGTAGGTACTTGAAAGGGGAGTCTTGGTGTGTCTTTTATGTAATGAAAAATGAGTCTTTATGTAGTGAAAATGAAGATATGTAATTTAATATCTAATGTTAAGCAAGCATGTTAAGGCTAATTCTTGTATGATGAAGTTTATGAATGATGAAGTGGTGTACCTAATCTCATGGAATCCTTAGGGATCACTTAGTGGGAGTAGTAGTATGGGATGCTACTCTCACATTGCACTTTGTATAACTTGCAAGTCCACTTGAGAAGGGTACTTATGTGAAGTTCTTAAATGCAAGTATGCTTCTCTAGTGTCTAGTTATAGAGTGTGGACTTGTTACCCGTGTGAAGTAAGCCTATGGATGGTAGTCTTGAGAATCACTTAGGTGTGATTGGAGGGATTGTATGGTCGGTCCCTTCACGTCTTACCTTAGTGAGTCTTAGGATAACTTTGGTTAGGGAAACTTCAAAGGCAATGAGTTCACTAAAATGTGTATCTATGTGTGTCACATCCGGGGAGCACCCCTATACGTAATCAGCGGCAGCGGCCTCTTTGAGGACTAAGACTAGTCTCTTAGCTTACATCATTACATTCATAGGTCAAAATGCGGATAAATTTAAAACTTTTCATTACTTCTACATTGAGGTTTACATAGACCTCTACATAGACATAATATTTATATCTAGTATACATAGACCCTTCTTATGGGAAGATTACTTAGTCTTCTACTTTTATTGCACATAGATATATAAAATATAACATACTCTCAAATGGATGTTTCATCTCATAACCATCTAAAAAGAGTATAACAATTTGGGCCTAGCCCAACATCAACGTAATAAAGCCACATATAAGCTATACGATGTTTAGTACTTAAATGAAAGGAAAGAACATAAGATTCTTAAAACTAAAACTACTTCATAAGCTTAATATTCGCATTGCCCTCGGAAAGTGAGGACCTACCCAACTTGGATGATTGAGAATTCTAAGTCTTATTCAAAGTCATCTCAAAGCCCTTCAACGACCGGAACCTATAACGTTGGGGGAAAAGGAAGAAAATGGGGTTAGTACACCACTTTTACTAAGTATGAGTCCATATGCACATATTATATCAAATCATGCTAAAAAGGGACATTTCATTAAAAACATGCTCTTTTTACCTTTAGAAAGTCTTATGCACATTCAAGAAGACCATGCCAATGAATAAGATATATTCATTAAGTCAAAAGCATGTACATCACAACCAACAATTCTAAGTCTAGTCATGCCAACATACATACACATATTTGAACACTTTAGTCAAGACAACCCTATCATCAAGTTATAGTAGCAACAAGCATACAAAAGAGTTCATTTCAACATAATCAAAGCAAGACAATAACCTATGAACCCTAATTATATACACAAGTGCAATGACTAAGCAAATCCCCATAATCTTACTCAATCAAGTAACCCAACAGGAACCATGACTTATATCCAACTTCATATAGTATATCATTTAAGAGTACATATCATCATACTTTAACAATAGTGACCAAATACATGTTCATAGGAGTAACCAACATCACATAATGTAATTTACATGTGAGATCATCATATAATCACCATTTAGATTTGTAAGCATGTACATACATAAGATCAACCTCCTAAGGCTTCCCTAAAGGCAAACTAGTGCAAGGCATAGGTAGAGTCTCATACCCCTACCTCAGCTAAGTCAAACCTATTAAGTCACCCAAGTTGGTTTTTGCTTCATAACTTCATTTTAGTTTAGGGAAAACTTGACTTAACCGACATAGACGACAAGAGCTAAGTGTTGAATCCGGTGTTGTTAAACCTTACACCGATGGAAGGTGGTCTACTGGCCAAAGTAAAACCAAACATAAACGTAGCTTTCTAGGTGGATCCACTAGCTAGTCTTCCTATGGGGGCAACATAGTTTAAGGAACTAAGAGATAGGTATTTACCCTCTACATGCCACTTGGCAATTGGAGCCTCCTCTCATGAGAATCCATAGGGTGAGTATCCCTCATAGGGGTGTGAACACCTCATGTGGAACTATAGGGTGAATCTTCCTCTATGGAAAGTCAACACCTCCCATTGTCAAGTTCACTCGGTGCTAAGCTAAGTCCCTTTTGAAATGTATTTAATTTATTTATTAATCATCATAGCTTAATGTAGGTCATAGGATATATCCCTTGTATAACCATCATCAGCATAGCTCAATAATAATTGCATGAGTATAGTCCTTTCATTACAATTCATATAAGTGAGGTTAACATACTTACACATTCACATCATGATAAGGCACATTGGTAATTTATCACCACACTTATATCATTTACATCTTAGTCAATACCTCACAAACCATAGTAAAGACATTTCAATTCAACATCATACCAACCCTATCAATCCTAATACAAGATATACTTTAATATAACATCATCACCCAATCTCAAGTAACCACAATTGAAGTAAAGAATAGGGATCACAAGACTTACCAAGTCTCCTTTATAATCCATCATCAAGGTCTTACCATCGACCCTTAACGCAACCCAATAAGAGTGTAATATCATCAAACAACAATAACCAACATGATAAAAAGACCAATTGAATCACAACATCACAATTTATCACTAGTTCATAGCTTAAGATAAGAGACTTAGGTCAATTTCCTAACATGTTTCATAACCTAGATCAATTACTCAAGAACTAGAATGATAGCACTATAATTCATCTTAATCTATTTATAATTCATACAATAACATCATCTAGTATTAATTCAACCAATAACCAAGTCAATTGAACCAACCTTACACAATTCATATCAAGATCACAAGCTTGGGTTAAGGGGGAAAGGTCATCTTCTACAAACTAGAACAATCCATCAAAAAATAACATTATTTAGTTATAATACATGATAATCTATTCATAAATATCCAAAATAAACCATAAACAAAGTAATTCACAAGATCAATTTCGAGATTGGAAAAGACTCACTTGAATTTCATATTTTTTAAATCAATTTGATGGAACCCTTTTGGGAAAGAAGTCCCAAAGGTGAAAGGAATCACATACCTTAATGTTTGCTGAATATTTATGGAGAAAACTTGGTTATTTAAGCCCTAGAACCCCTTTGAATTTGACCTTTTATAGTGTTCTTCAACTTGAGAGAGAAAGAAGAGAGAAGGAAGAGAGTTTTGGGTTTGGGAAATTATGAGAGCTTAGGTTAGTCTAATTAGCTTAGGGGCTTTATATAGGTTGTTAATTAACTTAATTAGACCTCCCCTAACCCCTAATTAACCTCCTAACTAAGCCAACTAATTAAATGAATTAAATCAAAACGTGCAGCAAAACACAGACCTCACAGACGGAACCCCAACCTACGCCTCGTTTGTCAATCGACGGACCAAGGACCAACCGTCCTGTTGGTCCGTCATTAAGTTTAGAGACTATGCAAAACAGGCCTTTCATGGATTTGTGTAAGTTTTCATAGATGGTGGCCATCGATATCCCGTCGATTGAAACACGCCTCGTCTATTGCACTCGTCTGTGCACACTGCCTTTTGGCAGCTTCTTGCCAAAATGCAAGGGTCCTCCTCAAGGTCCCTTGGTTGGTCCTTGAGTAGTCGTACCCGGACTTTTCGACTATGAACTAACTCTAATACGTGTTAGGCACATTTCCACCAATTTTCATCATTTTCTGACTCCTAAAAGCTAGTCAAATGGGCTAAAGCACGCTAGTACCTTAAAACAATGTCTAAACCTTTTGACACTTATGTTAGGCTCTAGAACACGTCTTACATTTTCGAAGTGTTACATTATCCCCCCCCCCCCCTATAAACATTCGTCCCCAAATGACACTAAAATCTTTTTGAAAGTAAGGAATAGACTCAAGACTAGTAGCCCAACCAATCAATAATACATGACAACATGAATTACAACATCAATCATAACATTTATACAAGGCAATTCAAAACTTCAATTACCACTTATAAGGCTCAAACATCACATTATGAGGAACTTCCTTCTCACAACAACATCATGAGCTCAACACACCATACATGAGTCAATTATGCCAAAGTTCAACTTAACAACATGCTCAATATCATTTCATAAAGACTCATTATGTCAAAATACACAACATAACTCAAAACAAGAAGAATTTGCAATTTTCAAGTCAAAATGCACATTTCACTATATTATTCACTGTGATGACACCAAAAATGCACATATTTGCAAAACTTCACTAAAAATCAAAGCAACTTCAATGTTGTTATTATTTTCATTATTAAGAGGAATGACTAACCTTACTTATCAAATAGATGAGGGTAACGGGACTTCATGTCGGCCTCGGCCTCCCATGTTGTACCCTCAACTAGGTGGTTCTTCCATAATACCTTTACGGAAGCCACTTCTTTGTTCCTCAACTTCTTTACTTGTCTATCAAGGATTTGAACTGGAACCTTCTCATAGGAGAGGTTATCCTTCACACCAAGACCCTCAATAGGAAGAATAGACTCGGGATTACTAATACACTTCTTAAGCATAGAAACATGGAAAACCGGATGAACCAAAGCCAATTCATTAGAGAGTTTCAACTCATAGGCAACTTTACCAACTCTTTGCAAGATTTCATAAGGACCCACATAACGAGGACTCAACTTTCCTTCTTGCCAAATCTAACCACCCCTTTCATAGGCGAAACTTTCAAGTACACTTTGTCACCTTCTTCAAACTCTAAATTCCTTCTCCTATGATAAGCATAAGACTTTTGCCGACTATAGGTTGTTTGCAACCGGTTACTTATGATATGACCTTCCTCCAAAGTCTTATAAATCAAATCGGGACCAAAGAGCGAAGACTCACCAACTTTAAACCACCCAATAGGATACCTACACCTCCTACCATACAAGGCTTCATAAGAAGCCATGGATATGGATGAAAGAAAACTATTATTATAAGCAAACTCCACTAAAGGCAAGTGCTTATCCCAATTTCCCTTGAAATCAACAACACAAGCTCTAAGCATATCCTCAAGGGTTTGAATAGTACGCTCTGCTTGACCATCCGTTTGGGGACGAAAAGCGGTGCTTAACTTCACCTTGGTAACCAACCCTTCTTGGAATTACCTCTAAAACCTAGATGTGAATTGTGCACTCCTATCTGATATGATGGATAACGGAATACCATGGCGACACACAATCTCATCTATGAAGATCTTTGTATAATTCTCCGCCGAATAAGTAGACTTGACGGGAATAAACCGAGCGGATTTGGTCAACCTATCCACAACCACCCATATGGAGTCATATTGCTTTTGTGTCCGAGGCAAACCTACCACAAAATCCATATTGATGTCTTACCACTTCCAAGTAGTAATTTGGATTTCTTGAAGTACCCGGCTTTTTGTGTTCGGCTTTCACTTGTTGGAAATTTGGACACTTAGCAACAAATTCCGCTATGTCCTTTTTCAAACATTTCCACAAAAATACTTCCTTAAGGTCATGGTACGTCTTTGTCGAACCCGGATGAATGGAGTAACGGGACCCATGATCTTTCTCAAGAATTCGGCTCCTCAAACCATCTACATTGGGAACACACAACCTTTCTTAATACCTCAAGACACCATCCCCCCTAAGGAGAATGACTCATTAAGCTTACCAAGAACCGATTCCTTCAACTCCATCAATGGTTTATCAAGGTGTTGTTTGGACTTCACCTCAACCACCAATGATGACCGGAGTTATAATGGACCATAAAACCATCATTTGGAGAATCTTCCAACCTAACACCCAATCTAGCCAACCTATGAACATCTTTCACTAGGTCTTTCTTGGCTTCCTCTACATGAGACACACTACCCATGTTCATACAACTTAGAGCATCCGCAACCACATTGGCCTTGTCGGGGTGATAGAGAACACGCATGTTGTAATATATCAACAATTCCAACCACCTTCTTTGTCGGAGATTCAACTTTTTTTGAGTAAACACATATTGGAGACTCTTGTGGTCGGTATACACATCAACATGAACACCATACAAGTAATGCCTCCATATTTTCAAGGCAAATACCACGGCAGCTAACTCAAGATCATGAGCTGGATAGTTCTTCTCATGCACCTTAAGTTCTCTAGAAGCATAGGAGATTAATTTCCCATGTTGCATAAGCACACACCCTAAATCCACTCGGGATGCATCACAATACACAACGAATCCCTTTGTACCCTCCGATAAAGTCAACACCAGAGCGGAGGTAAGCCTATCTTAAAGATTTGGAAGCTTCTTTCACATGCCTCCGACCACTCATATTTCTTACTCTTTTGGGTCAAAGTAGTCAAGGGAGATGCAATGGACGCGAAACCATCCACAAACCTCCAATAATAACCCGCTAGACCAAAGAAACTCCTAATGTTTGTTGGAGTCAATGGTCTAGGCCAATTTTTCACCGCCTCGGTTTTCCTTGGATCAACCTCAACTCCCTCACTAGAGATGATATGACCAAGAAACACCACCGAACTCAACAAAAACTCACATTTTCTATACTTGGCAAACAATTGATGTTCTTTAAGTGCTTGCAACACCACTCTCAAATGACTAATGTGTTCACCCTTATTTTTCGAATATACCAAGATGTCGTCAATGAAGACAATGACAAATGAATCTAGATAACTTCGAAACACCCTATTCATAAGATCCATAAATTCCACCGAGGCATGAGTGAGACCAAAGGACATTACTAAGAACTCATAGTGACCATATCTAGTCCGAAATGTCATTTATGGTATATCCTCACCTCTCACCCTAAGTTGGTGATACCCCAATCTCAAGTCAATCTTAGAAAAGTAGCTTGCCCCTTGGAGTTGATCAAACAAGTTGTCAATCCGAGGGAGAGGATACTTGTTCTTAATAGTGACATTACTAAGTTAGCGATAATTAATGCACATTCTAAGGGACCTATCCTTCTTCTTCACAAACAAAACTGGAGCACCCCATGGAGAAATACTAGGTCTAATGAAGCCTTTGTCTTGTAAATCTTTGATTTGAGCCTTCGACTCTTTCAATTCGTCCGGAGCCATCCGATAAGGAGAAATTGATATGGGATTTGTATCCGGTAACAAGTTGGTACCAAAATCAAATTCGCGTTCTGGAGGATTACCAGGAAAATCATTAGGAAAGACATCCGAAAATTCCCTCACTACGGGGACCGACTCAATGGGAGGAATTTCGTAGTCTAAATCTTGAACTCTTACTCTATGATATAAACACCTTTTAGAGATCATTTTACAAGACTTAATACAAGAAATGATACGACCTCTAGGAATAGAATTTCCCTCCTTCCACTCTAAAACAAGCTCATTTGGAAAGTTTAACTTTACCACCCTCGTTCTACAATCTATAGAGGCAAAGCAAGCATGCAATCAATCCATACCCAATATGATATCAAAATCAATCATATCAAGTTATACTAGTTCAACATAAGTAACCCTATTGGGCAACAATATAGGACAATTTCTCTACACCCTTTTTGCAACAACTGACTCACCCACCGGGGTAGACACCATGAAAGGTTCATTCAAGATATCGGGTAAATGTTAAACTTTTTAACTACTAGAGGGGTAACAAATGACAAGGTAGCACCGGGATCAAGTAAAGCATATACATCAATAGAAAAGACTTTCAACATACCGGTCACCACGTCGGGGGAAGTCTCTAGCTCATCTTTAGAGGGGAGAGCATAGAAGTGGTTCTTCTTCAGAGCATCAACATTAGAACCACTTCCTTGAGATTGACCACCACCCTTGTCTTGACCCTTCACATTAGGGCAATCCCTAACCTTGTGGCCACTCTTGCCACAACCAAAACAATTGCCCATTCCAACTAAGCATTCTCCTAAATGACCCTTTCCACAATTGGCACAAGTAGGCTTCTTGTTCGGTGAACTAATACCCCTTCCTTTCATAGGCTTAGGGTTAAACACCCTATCATCACGATTTTTAGGTAAATTGGTAGGAACTTGATTAGAAAACCTATTCTTAAACATAGGCATGTCTTGAATCTCAAGCCTACTCTTTGACGAACCACCTTCAAAAGATCTTGCACTCTTGGCATATCTACTCTTTCTCTTAGCCCTTGTCTCTTCCACATGTTGAGAATGAAACATGAGGAGAGAAATGTAAATATTATCATGTAGCATGGCCGAATGACACTCTTTTTTCAAGTCATCTGACACTCCCGTCACAAAATGGCTCATTTCATCCCTAGGATCGAAAACCTAAGAAGGAGCATATTTTGACAATTTAGTGAATTTCAAGGAGTATTCAAGCACACTCATACCTTCTTGACGAAGATTGATGAACTCCACCACTTTAGCTTCCCTCTTCTCCCTAGGAAAGAATCTATCAAGAAAAGTCTTCTTGAAAACTTCCCAAGTCACCGGTCCACCCCTTAGAGGCCTATTGTATATCCATTGAACATACAAAGCTTGGGCCACATCCTTGAGTTGATATGTGGATAACTCGGCCTTCTCACTAGTATTCAACCCCATAACATAAAGGATCTTGTAGATTTATTCAATGAACTCATGGGGGTCTTCTTCAATCTTGGACCCATTGAAAGTAGGAGGATTCATTCTAGTGAAATCCCTCAAATGAAAGGCCATGGTTCCAACTTGTTGGTTTGCTCGGGGCACAACCTCCCGATTAGCTTGGGCCATCATTGCTTGAGCTTGGGAAGTGGCGGCGTGTGCTTGTGTAGTAATGGCTTGGGCCATGTAGAGAAGAGCAGCCCTTATGTCACCATCCGTCAAAGGAGGAGGATTGACCTGGGCTTGGTAATCATTGACTTCTTCCTCAAGAGGAGGGACTTGATCACCACGGGGAGGAACTCCCGCATTGGAAATCTCTTACTCAAGTCTTTGTGCCACATTCCTTCAAGTATTCATTGTATATAATCACAATAAAAAGATTAGATGCTAAAATAACGTAGATTTAAACTCTAGATGCACGATATTGGACTTCCAAGAAAGTGAGAGTTTCCTAAGCATCACATAGATTCCTATTCATAAGTGTGGCGCGCTTCACAATTATGAGTAATAATCTACATAGACGTGGTTGAGAGAGACATCGACTCAAAGATATTCAACCTCATGATCTAATACCAAGTTTGTCACATCCGGGGAGCACCCCCTAGACGTAACCGGCATCGGCGTCCTCTTTTAGGACTAAGACTAGCCTCTTAGCTTACATCATTACATTCATAAGTCAAAATGCGGAAAAGTTTAAAACTTTTCATTACTTTTACATTGAGGTACACATAGACCTCTACATACACATAATATTTATATCGAGTATACATAGACCCTTCGTATAGGAAGATTACTTAGTCTTCTACTTTTATTGCACATATATATATAAGATATAACATAGTCTAAAATGGATGTCTCATCTCATAACCATCTAACAAGAGTATAACCATTTGGGCCTAGCCCATACATCAACGTAATAAAGCCACATATAGGCTATACAATGTTTAGTACTCAAATGAAAGGAAAGAACATAAGAATCTTAAAACTAAAACAACTTCATAAGCTTGACATTGGCATTGCCCTCGAAAAGTAAGGACCTACCCAACTTGGATGATTGAGAATTCCAAGTCTTCTTCAAAGTCGTATTAAAGCCCTTCAACAACCGGAACCTAAAATGGTGGGGGAAAAGGGAGAAAATGGGGTGAGTACACCACTTATACTAAGTATGAGACCATATACACATATATTATCAAATCATTCTAAAAAGGGACATTTCATTAAAACATGTTCTTTTTACCTTTAGAAAGTTTTATGTATATTCAAGAAGACTGTTGACACCCAATTTTAACCCTCCCCGATATAAATTAATCAGCGAGCTTCCTAATTCCAAACAATTTAAAATAATTATATCTTATAAAGTTTTAAATTGTTTTAACTTATGTCAAAATTAATTTCATAATTATGTACGTAATTAGCTTATTTTATAAATATTAGGAAGATCATCTCAAAAGAGTTTGGTTCCCGTTAAGTATTGAATCTACTTAGCTTAGTTAAATTATCGTTTGCCTTTCGAATTATTTTTATAATCATGTCGATTATTTTATTTTTGTTAAAGTTATGAAGCTTATTTGATTAATTTATAATAATTCCTCTTTACAATTATCAAAATCCCAGGCCAAATTTTTGGGCCCAAAATGTTTGCTCCTCATCCCAGCCCACTCTTTCCAGCCCATTCCTCTTTCCAGCCCATGTTAAATCAGCCTTTACTCAAATATCCAACTCCAACCCATCTTTCACCTTGACCCGACCCTGTTACTCCCCTCTCTTTCCTCTTCGCGCTGAAGAACCCAGAAGAATGAGGCAGCAGTGAAGAACCACCCACGCGCTCTTCTTCTCCCTCGTCGCGTGACAAGCCAACAGCTAACTCCTTCTTGCGCGTCCATCTCCAAGCGCCATTTGACGAGAATCGACGCTCTAACGTCTCTTTCCCTTTTTCTGCCAGCCGCCTACAACTCTCGTCCTTGCAACAGAAAGAATGCCAGACGCGTTTTCATCCTTTGGGGGCTCAAGATTTAGCCACGTAGCTCAATAAGGACACCACGGTCAATCTTAGCCCTCCACCTCGCCTCAAGTTTGTGGGATTTCATTTGGAATCGAGGGAATATTTGGTTTTTTTTTAATAAAATATAGGTTTTCGAAATTGCAATGGGCCTGGGGGGAGTCCGATTTTGATCCATTTCTTTTCCCCAAGTTTGGAACCCTAATCTTGGCCCGCTATATATATTCTCTTCGATTTTTCTAGAAAAAGGGGGCAGAAAAGATTGAGAGAACTTCTGGTAAAAATTTTAGTTGGAAATTTTTTATCCTGGCAATAGATTTTCAAAGCTAAGAACATACTAAGAACAAATTTCGAGCAAGATTTTCCTCTGATTTCAGTCGCAGTCGAGATTTCACTCGAGGTTGACCTTCGTGTTTCGTTTTATGGTTGGAAGATCGTGTCTCCCTACTCGTCGCCTCTGCTTCGCTGCGCTAAAGAAGGTAATGCTCCTTTCTTTATGATGCTTTTCAGCACCTCCTTCTGTCCAAAAGAATGATGTTATATGATTTGGGAGAAGTCTTGTTCTGTGGTTATTTTGTTAATTAGTTTTTGCTGGTCGGCAGTGTGTCAGTAGGATATAGTCATTTTAACGTGATGACTTTAGTTTGGTCAAAATCTAAGCTCGTAACTTTACATATAGCGTCGATATTTAGGCTGCTCTTTAATGTTGTATGCTATCTCTTCCTCAGGTCTGCTGTTTAATCCCATGAGAATGACCGTGCTTCGATTTCACAATCTTTAAAGTAGCGGAATGTTGTGCATGGTTTATTTACTGTTCGATGTTGAGTATTCTTGTTAGCATGAGTTTTCAAGTCTATTTGCTTGGCTCGCAAATACAATATAGTCATATGTTTGTCCCAATCATTTCGTATTATTTATTTCTTATATGTCTTTGTCATCTGGCTGCTCACATGACCTGTTTTAAAGCGAGTCTCGTATTCATGCCATTGGAATTTTGGTCGAAAATATCGCATTTTAACGTGGGTCAGTGACATACCCTTCTAAGGTGTCTGTGTTTTAATTCTTTCCTTTTTTTTGTTTTTTCTTTACTGAATCTTATTTTATTTGAGTTTATTCTTGTTGTTCGTGAGCCATATTACATATATCCCTGCTTGCTGCTTATCTTTTCCTAGCAAAATCGCTTAGGATAGTACCCCACTATTGTTCAACTTGCCATGGCTTACCAACGAATTTGTTAATGAGATTTCCTCGGCCAGCTTATTAGCATTTTAAATAATTCGCGCAAATTTGATTCGCGTCTCCCTCATTGGCATTATGTCCCCCTGTGCTAGCTTTTCTTGTTAGCATTTTTAGAAGAAAAAGGGAGGAGGATAATTATGCAAGTTGACCTCTACCTCTATCTCGATTTGTAGTTCCTCTCATTCTAGTTTGGGAGTTTTGTTTGCATTAGCGTACAACTATATTAATTGAGTTTATTGGCTTTGTGATTTTTACGGTATTAAAGCAAGTTTTCCTTCACTGTAATGTGTAAGGTTCAAATGGTAGCATGTTTTAGTCCTTTGTATTCCCGTCTTGTTTCAAGTTGGATTGTATCTTCTTCCTATCTGTGAGTCTAATTTTGTCGTTTCTTTAGTTCATCTTTCCTTAGTTTAGATGAGTTTTCTTTGAGAATTGTTGCTAGCAAGTTGATTTCTTTCCTTTTCTTTTTTTTATGTTTAGCTTGATTAAAATCAGTTTTCATGCTTAGGAATGGTGCATCAGCTTATCATAAAAATGAACTATGCTCGGCTTAGTGCTAAAAATGTCAATGTGTGAGTTAGAAGATATAGTATTTTTCTGTGTTTTTTTGGTTTCTATATGATGTTCCAAAAATATGTTTTGATCATAATTTGGTATTTTATTTCCGTTGTGATTGCTTCAGTGGGCAACAATCCATTACTTTAGTGTCTTTTAAGTGTATACCCTTTGCATAAAGTTTTATTATTGTTATGTTTAGGTTACTACATACTTATTTTTCTCTTATTTTTACTTAAATTAAATGCCGTGGCACGTCCTATTATTAGGCAATTTAAATTGCCGTTATTAGCTTTGAATGTATTAGATGCTTATGTGTTCTCATTTTCTTCTCTCCATGTGACACTTTTCCAAATCTCTCGGGACTCCACATCTTGCGCATTTTCAAAATGGGACGTGGAGGCTCATTTGCACATTCTTTAAGTCAACATACCCTTTAGGAATCGAAGAATAAATTTTGAAAGGCGAACAGGTCCCGAAGCAAAAAATAGTGCTATAGAAGAGATGAAAAAGCCGGTCACGAGACCCATTTCATCTTGTTCCTTTTATATTCGTATTTTTATTTGTAATGGGCTTAAGCCCTTGTTGTTTTTTCATTATTTCGTATTGTTGTATTATCATACTAGAACTTAGGACAGGTACAAACAAGAGGGTCAAAAACCCAAAACAGGTGGGTCCAAAATTCCGGTCAAGGTGAACAGAACCCGGTTTTGGACCCAAATCTCTCTCCCTATCTCTTTATACGCTTTTAATTATTTATCTGCTTTATTCGTCGTTATTTTTAAAGTTAGAAATTTAAATTTCCGTAGAACGCCGTAGAAGTTTTATCAACTTGAATAGGTTTCAAACAAGAGAAATAACTTGTAAAGAATTTTTACTTAGAGTAGATACTACAATTTTCAAAAAATCAACCCTAAGAAATATTTTATCACAATTCACGAATTTTAGCCAAACTAAGTTAGCTGTTGGATAACCGCATTAAGCGGGTATTTTAGATGCCTTAAACACCTTCCTAAAATACAATAGGGATCCTCGAACCCCTTTTAGATTTTCAAATGATTTTTTCTGTTAAGTCTTTTGAAAATCATAGTTTTCTTAATTTTTCTTAAAAAATTAAGTGGCGACTCTAAAAAAGTCGAAAATTTACTAAAAATGCTTTTTCGATAAAACAGAAATGGCGACTCCGCTGGGGATTTGGAGGATTCTAACCTTAAAACTAACTTTATTTGGCTATGTATATAATTGTTTATTTGTTTACTTTATCGCTTTATTAAACTGTTGCATTCATGGTATATCATAATTCCGTCAAACGATGATTGTTTCATTTCCACTAAAGGACGATTATGCGGGTTCGCAGTCGTTCGTTAACCAAATATTTTCTCGGGACACCCTGATGAGCATAGTTGGCTACTTGATAGTCAACGATCGTTAACTATCCCAGCCCAAGTAGTCCGCTTGGGTTACCCTTTCCACTCTAAATACAACCCACTCTTAGTTAAACTAAGATAGAGCGAAATCCAATCCCGAAAATAGCGCATTGGCCTAAGACGACCCAACACCCAAGGAGTGTTGGGCCCATTAGAAAGACCACCTTGAGTCCAAAGAGCCACGGCTCGATAGGACGATCATATTTGTGTGTTTTAAAGGATGTATTGCGTGTTTAAATATTTGTTGTATCGTGGGGGGTGACAATTAACTAGTTGTATGTTTTGTAGATGTCGAGTCAGTTTCTCTATTTCAACATGGTCACCAAGACGCCAGACATTCTCCGTGTATGGTGGGACAACCTCAAAGATTGTCAAAAGAGACAAATCTTGATTCACTTGGGTCACTTACCTTCGATAATGGACTTCAAGGTTTGGCCCACGTTTATCGAGGTTATCACTCGGTTTTGGGATGACAAAAGGATGGTGTTTCGATTTGGAGACGTTGAAATAACACCAACACTAGAGGAAATTAAAGACTGTATAGACTCTATTAGGACATGTGGTAAAAGGAAAAAATGTCCCGATCATCATATCCTTCTGCCAGACAGGCCAACAGCCGGAGAATTGAGAGACATATTGTTACTGGTAAAGGCTAACTGGTTGGACGCTCAGAATATACCACTAATGAGATTTTTTGAAAGATGGGGGCACGATAGCTACTTCGAGCAATTTCCAGACGAATTCCACGATCACAGTACTTGGAGGCAAACTCAAGCCATCGCATTCTCAGCATCCCTTTTGGGAACTATGGTGTTCCCTAAAGATGGAGAAAAAGATATCGACACCCGAGTCGTGATGGTAGTGGACGCCATTTTCAGAGGGATAGGCAAGAAACAAGATGAAAAGAAATACTGCAGTTTGGCCCCGGTCATTTTGGCCGACATTTATCGATCTTTGAGTCTATGTAAAAACGAATTTCCGTTTTTCCAAGGTTGCAACATTCTACTTCAATGGTGGATGACTGAACATCTCTGCAAAAAGGACGGTGCTCGACCACAAGAGTTGGCCAAGCCAAGCCAGACGAGTCCCCTGGATAATTATGAATTCTACCTAAGCATCCGCAGATTCCCAATTCATACCACCAGGGGTGCGTGGGCAAGGGTATTTTATGATTTGAGAGAAGGAGATATACAGTGGATGTTACCGAACTTCAAATCCGAGAGGATAGCAGCACAAGGGGCCAAACTTCCATTTTTAGTCCTTCCCGGCATCAGAGGATTACGGCCTTACAACCCAGCTAGGGTGATGCGGCAATTTGGTAGAACACAAATCATACCCGTCCAAGGGGATGCTAGCTCTTTTATTGTCGATTACAGCGAGAACGGCAAAATACCTTTCGCCAAGATCATCCTCCAAGAGTGGGCCGGACGTGTCAACATGAAATGGGATATGGCTGAAAATAGATATGAAGCTGGGTATGTCGATGAATACAAGACATGGTTGAAGAATGATCTCTGTGGTGTAGTGAACCCAACACCACGCGCAGGTCGAGAAATTGAAGATGTACAGACAAGGCTTCAAATCCATGCATATCATTTTCAGCAAGAATGGGATTGAAGGGAGCAAGAGTTTCAGAAAAGGGAGCGGGAATTTCAGAAAAGGGAGCAGGAATTTCAGAAAAGAGAGCAAGAATTTCAGCAAAAGGAGCAAGAATACCAGTTCCGAGAGTTAGAAAATCAGAGGGTTTTGGCTGGGACGTCACAAGAATTAGCTGATACAAGGACTTGTCTGATGCGTTTGGATACGATCCTGGACGAGCAGATGAACACTCTACAAGTCGTACCAACATCTTCCAAAGCTGCGTTCGCTGAGCCGTACGTGTTCACAAGCAAGTGCATTATCCGCGAAGAAGTAAAGAAAGCCAGAAGAGGAGCAGAGCCATCAACATTCTAACTCCCCTGCGTGGGATTGTTTTCTATCTGTACTCGCATTATATCCCCTCCCTGAAAATGTACCCCGTTGTGATTGAAGTTATGTAATGAGCATTATAATTTTAATTAAAATTATTTTGGGGGGTGCAACAATATGTTTCAAATGATGCAATACATCCTTCAGATTCGCTAGGCCTACCCTTGGCACAAAAGGGTCACATGCATGATTAGGACGCGATATATGTGCTATTTAACTGCTTATGTGTTGTGTTGCTATGAATGAGGATATCAAAAACCCACTCTTTTTCAAAAATTTCCAAAAAATACAAACAAGTCACTGTTACAAAAATTGTCCGACCAAAATTTTCCGAGTCTTAAGTTTCTCACTTAAAAGACATCTATCATACGACAAATCCTAAACATTACTCTATTGTCTCAGGAAAAGCAAATCACTGTTATGGATAAGGGTAAGAATATCCAGATGAGGCTCACTGGAGAGGAGTTACAAAGAAAGATAGAACAAATCACACGAAAGATTCAAGAGGTCAGAGAGGAGGGGCTTAGGGTCGAAGTTGCCACGTCAGTCTACAAAGCTGCGACTGCGACACTGGACGAAGAATTGATGTCAAAAGAAAAGAGGAAGAAAAGTATTGAGGAAGAAAAAGAGGATCTAAGCCAAAAATTGGACATGCTTCGATTACAGATTCAAGAAAGAGAGGCAAGAGAAGCAGAGATAGATTCGGAAACCGCGAGTCTGTTGGCCAAAAATGTGTCACTAGATGAAGAACTGAAAGTGGAAATGACGGAATTCATCGCTATGAAAGAAAGGATATCGGCATTAAGGAAGAAGAACAAGGCGTTTCACCATGACATGATAGACAAACTTCAGAAAATGCGCGAGAAATACTCTATCCGTGAGCAAGGGGCCAATAGTGGTCCCGACAATGCTCACCCTAAAGCGACTAAGGAAGACGACGGTGAGGAAATCGTCTACAAGCCTCCATTTCTAGGTCGTCTGAAAGGAAGAGAGTGACGCCGCAACAAGAAGAGAAATGACTAACGTGTCATCATCATGTTATCTTTTAAGAATTCCAATGTTGTCTTTCAATTTCCTTGTAACCGTAATGAAAGAATGAATGAAAAAAATTTTGTCCCGAACTCGAACTACGTTGGGCCTGAATTCTCCCTGAGAGATACGTAGGCAGCCTTCCAAGGCTCGGCCCCTATCTTTAAAATTTTTCATTCTCTTTAGTGTTACAAAAGATACGAAGATTAGATCAACAGACATCAAAAAATAGCTGCAAGAAGACCGTAGCTCAACGTGATTTAGCCTTCCCGAGACAGTGTCAAGCCAACAGCTAACTCCTTCTTGCGCGTCCATCTCCAAGCGCCATTTGACGAGAATCGACGCTCTAACGTCTCTTTCCCTTTTTCTGCCAGCCGCCTACAACTCTCGTCCTTGCAACAGAAAGAATGCCAGACGCGTTTTCATCCTTTGGGGGCTCAAGATTTAGCCACGTAGCTCAATAAGGACACCACGGTCAATCTTAGCCCTCCACCTCGCCTCAAGTTTGTGGGATTTCATTTGGAATCGAGGGAATATTTGGTTTTTTTTTAATAAAATATAGGTTTTCGAAATTGCAATGGGCCTGGGGGGAGTCCGATTTTGATCCATTTCTTTTCCCCAAGTTTGGAACCCTAATCTTGGCCCGCTATATATATTCTCTTCGATTTTTCTAGAAAAAGGGGGCAGAAAAGATTGAGAGAACTTCTGGTAAAAATTTTAGTTGGAAATTTTTTATCCTGGCAATAGATTTTCAAAGCTGAGAACATACTAAGAACAAATTTCGAGCAAGATTTTCCTCTGATTTCAGTCGCAGTCGAGATTTCACTCGAGGTTGACCTTCGTGTTTCGTTTTATGGTTGGAAGATCGTGTCTCCCTACTCGTCGCCTCTGCTTCGCTGCGCTAAAGAAGGTAATGCTCCTTTCTTTATGATGCTTTTCAGCACCTCCTTCTGTCCAAAAGAATGATGTTATATGATTTGGGAGAAGTCTTGTTCTGTGGTTATTTTGTTAATTAGTTTTTGCTGGTCGGCAGTGTGTCAGTAGGATATAGTCATTTTAACGTGATGACTTTAGTTTGGTCAAAATCTAAGCTCGTAACTTTACATATAGCGTCGATATTTAGGCTGCTCTTTAATGTTGTATGCTATCTCTTCCTCAGGTCTGCTGTTTAATCCCATGAGAATGACCGTGCTTCGATTTCACAATCTTTAAAGTAGCGGAATGTTGTGCATGGTTTATTTACTGTTCGATGTTGAGTATTCTTGTTAGCATGAGTTTTCAAGTCTATTTGCTTGGCTCGCAAATACAATATAGTCATATGTTTGTCCCAATCATTTCGTATTATTTATTTCTTATATGTCTTTGTCATCTGGCTGCTCACATGACCTGTTTTAAAGCGAGTCTCGTATTCATGCCATTGGAATTTTGGTCGAAAATATCGCATTTTAACGTGGGTCAGTGACATACCCTTCTAAGGTGTCTGTGTTTTAATTCTTTCCTTTTTTTTGTTTTTTCTTTACTGAATCTTATTTTATTTGAGTTTATTCTTGTTGTTCGTGAGCCATATTACATATATCCCTGCTTGCTGCTTATCTTTTCCTAGCAAAATCGCTTAGGATAGTACCCCACTATTGTTCAACTTGCCATGGCTTACCAACGAATTTGTTAATGAGATTTCCTCGGCCAGCTTATTAGCATTTTAAATAATTCGCGCAAATTTGATTCGCGTCTCCCTCATTGGCATTATGTCCCCCTGTGCTAGCTTTTCTTGTTAGCATTTTTAGAAGAAAAAGGGAGGAGGATAATTATGCAAGTTGACCTCTACCTCTATCTCGATTTGTAGTTCCTCTCATTCTAGTTTGGGAGTTTTGTTTGCATTAGCGTACAACTATATTAATTGAGTTTATTGGCTTTGTGATTTTTACGGTATTAAAGCAAGTTTTCCTTCACTGTAATGTGTAAGGTTCAAATGGTAGCATGTTTTAGTCCTTTGTATTCCCGTCTTGTTTCAAGTTGGATTGTATCTTCTTCCTATCTGTGAGTCTAATTTTGTCGTTTCTTTAGTTCATCTTTCCTTAGTTTAGATGAGTTTTCTTTGAGAATTGTTGCTAGCAAGTTGATTTCTTTCCTTTTCTTTTTTTTATGTTTAGCTTGATTAAAATCAGTTTTCATGCTTAGGAATGGTGCATCAGCTTATCATAAAAATGAACTATGCTCGGCTTAGTGCTAAAAATGTCAATGTGTGAGTTAGAAGATATAGTATTTTTCTGTGTTTTTTTGGTTTCTATATGATGTTCCAAAAATATGTTTTGATCATAATTTGGTATTTTATTTCCGTTGTGATTGCTTCAGTGGGCAACAATCCATTACTTTAGTGTCTTTTAAGTGTATACCCTTTGCATAAAGTTTTATTATTGTTATGTTTAGGTTACTACATACTTATTTTTCTCTTATTTTTACTTAAATTAAATGCCGTGGCACGTCCTATTATTAGGCAATTTAAATTGCCGTTATTAGCTTTGAATGTATTAGATGCTTATGTGTTCTCATTTTCTTCTCTCCATGTGACACTTTTCCAAATCTCTCGGGACTCCACATCTTGCGCATTTTCAAAATGGGACGTGGAGGCTCATTTGCACATTCTTTAAGTCAACATACCCTTTAGGAATCGAAGAATAAATTTTGAAAGGCGAACAGGTCCCGAAGCAAAAAATAGTGCTATAGAAGAGATGAAAAAGCCGGTCACGAGACCCATTTCATCTTGTTCCTTTTATATTCGTATTTTTATTTGTAATGGGCTTAAGCCCTTGTTGTTTTTTCATTATTTCGTATTGTTGTATTATCATACTAGAACTTAGGACAGGTACAAACAAGAGGGTCAAAAACCCAAAACAGGTGGGTCCAAAATTCCGGTCAAGGTGAACAGAACCCGGTTTTGGACCCAAATCTCTCTCCCTATCTCTTTATACGCTTTTAATTATTTATCTGCTTTATTCGTCGTTATTTTTAAAGTTAGAAATTTAAATTTCCGTAGAACGCCGTAGAAGTTTTATCAACTTGAATAGGTTTCAAACAAGAGAAATAACTTGTAAAGAATTTTTACTTAGAGTAGATACTACAATTTTCAAAAAATCAACCCTAAGAAATATTTTATCACAATTCACGAATTTTAGCCAAACTAAGTTAGCTGTTGGATAACCGCATTAAGCGGGTATTTTAGATGCCTTAAACACCTTCCTAAAATACAATAGGGATCCTCGAACCCCTTTTAGATTTTCAAATGATTTTTTCTGTTAAGTCTTTTGAAAATCATAGTTTTCTTAATTTTTCTTAAAAAATTAAGTGGCGACTCTAAAAAAGTCGAAAATTTACTAAAAATGCTTTTTCGATAAAACAGAAATGGCGACTCCGCTGGGGATTTGGAGGATTCTAACCTTAAAACTAACTTTATTTGGCTATGTATATAATTGTTTATTTGTTTACTTTATCGCTTTATTAAACTGTTGCATTCATGGTATATCATAATTCCGTCAAACGATGATTGTTTCATTTCCACTAAAGGACGATTATGCGGGTTCGCAGTCGTTCGTTAACCAAATATTTTCTCGGGACACCCTGATGAGCATAGTTGGCTACTTGATAGTCAACGATCGTTAACTATCCCAGCCCAAGTAGTCCGCTTGGGTTACCCTTTCCACTCTAAATACAACCCACTCTTAGTTAAACTAAGATAGAGCGAAATCCAATCCCGAAAATAGCGCATTGGCCTAAGACGACCCAACACCCAAGGAGTGTTGGGCCCATTAGAAAGACCACCTTGAGTCCAAAGAGCCACGGCTCGATAGGACGATCATATTTGTGTGTTTTAAAGGATGTATTGCGTGTTTAAATATTTGTTGTATCGTGGGGGGTGACAATTAACTAGTTGTATGTTTTGTAGATGTCGAGTCAGTTTCTCTATTTCAACATGGTCACCAAGACGCCAGACATTCTCCGTGTATGGTGGGACAACCTCAAAGATTGTCAAAAGAGACAAATCTTGATTCACTTGGGTCACTTACCTTCGATAATGGACTTCAAGGTTTGGCCCACGTTTATCGAGGTTATCACTCGGTTTTGGGATGACAAAAGGATGGTGTTTCGATTTGGAGACGTTGAAATAACACCAACACTAGAGGAAATTAAAGACTGTATAGACTCTATTAGGACATGTGGTAAAAGGAAAAAATGTCCCGATCATCATATCCTTCTGCCAGACAGGCCAACAGCCGGAGAATTGAGAGACATATTGTTACTGGTAAAGGCTAACTGGTTGGACGCTCAGAATATACCACTAATGAGATTTTTTGAAAGATGGGGGCACGATAGCTACTTCGAGCAATTTCCAAACGAATTCCACGATCACAGTACTTGGAGGCAAACTCAAGCCATCGCATTCTCAGCATGCCTTTTGGGAACTATAGTGTTCCCTAAAGATGGAGAAAAAGATATGGACACCCTAGTCGTGATGGTAGTGGACGCCATTTTCAGAGGGATAGGCAAGAAACAAGATGAAAAGAAATACTGCAGTTTGGCCCCGGTCATTTTGGCCGACATTTATCGATCTTTGAGTCTATGTAAAAACGAATTTCCGTTTTTCCAAGGTTGCAACATTCTACTTCAATGGTGGATGACTGAACATCTCTGCAAAAAGGACGGTGCTCGACCACAAGAGTTGGCCAAGCCAAGCCAGACGAGTCCCCTGGATAATTATGAATTCTACCTAAGCATCCGCAGATTCCCAATTCATACCACCAGGGGTGCGTGGGCAAGGGTATTTTATGATTTGAGAGAAGGAGATATACAGTGGATGTTACCGAACTTCAAATCCGAGAGGATAGCAGCACAAGGGGCCAAACTTCCATTTTTAGTCCTTCCCGGCATCAGAGGATTACGGCCTTACAACCCAGCTAGGGTGATGCGGCAATTTGGTAGAACACAAATCATACCCGTCCAAGGGGATGCTAGCTCTTTTATTGTCGATTACAGCGAGAACGGCAAAATACCTTTCGCCAAGATCATCCTCCAAGAGTGGGCCGGACGTGTCAACATGAAATGGGATATGGCTGAAAATAGATATGAAGCTGGGTATGTCGATGAATACAAGACATGGTTGAAGAATGATCTCTGTGGTGTAGTGAACCCAACACCACGCGCAGGTCGAGAAATTGAAGATGTACAGACAAGGCTTCAAATCCATGCATATCATTTTCAGCAAGAATGGGATTGAAGGGAGCAAGAGTTTCAGAAAAGGGAGCGGGAATTTCAGAAAAGGGAGCAGGAATTTCAGAAAAGAGAGCAAGAATTTCAGCAAAAGGAGCAAGAATACCAGTTCCGAGAGTTAGAAAATCAGAGGGTTTTGGCTGGGACGTCACAAGAATTAGCTGATACAAGGACTTGTCTGATGCGTTTGGATACGATCCTGGACGAGCAGATGAACACTCTACAAGTCGTACCAACATCTTCCAAAGCTGCGTTCGCTGAGCCGTACGTGTTCACAAGCAAGTGCATTATCCGCGAAGAAGTAAAGAAAGCCAGAAGAGGAGCAGAGCCATCAACATTCTAACTCCCCTGCGTGGGATTGTTTTCTATCTGTACTCGCATTATATCCCCTCCCTGAAAATGTACCCCGTTGTGATTGAAGTTATGTAATGAGCATTATAATTTTAATTAAAATTATTTTGGGGGGTGCAACAATATGTTTCAAATGATGCAATACATCCTTCAGATTCGCTAGGCCTACCCTTGGCACAAAAGGGTCACATGCATGATTAGGACGCGATATATGTGCTATTTAACTGCTTATGTGTTGTGTTGCTATGAATGAGGATATCAAAAACCCACTCTTTTTCAAAAATTTCCAAAAAATACAAACAAGTCACTGTTACAAAAATTGTCCGACCAAAATTTTCCGAGTCTTAAGTTTCTCACTTAAAAGACATCTATCATACGACAAATCCTAAACATTACTCTATTGTCTCAGGAAAAGCAAATCACTGTTATGGATAAGGGTAAGAATATCCAGATGAGGCTCACTGGAGAGGAGTTACAAAGAAAGATAGAACAAATCACACGAAAGATTCAAGAGGTCAGAGAGGAGGGGCTTAGGGTCGAAGTTGCCACGTCAGTCTACAAAGCTGCGACTGCGACACTGGACGAAGAATTGATGTCAAAAGAAAAGAGGAAGAAAAGTATTGAGGAAGAAAAAGAGGATCTAAGCCAAAAATTGGACATGCTTCGATTACAGATTCAAGAAAGAGAGGCAAGAGAAGCAGAGATAGATTCGGAAACCGCGAGTCTGTTGGCCAAAAATGTGTCACTAGATGAAGAACTGAAAGTGGAAATGACGGAATTCATCGCTATGAAAGAAAGGATATCGGCATTAAGGAAGAAGAACAAGGCGTTTCACCATGACATGATAGACAAACTTCAGAAAATGCGCGAGAAATACTCTATCCGTGAGCAAGGGGCCAATAGTGGTCCCGACAATGCTCACCCTAAAGCGACTAAGGAAGACGACGGTGAGGAAATCGTCTACAAGCCTCCATTTCTAGGTCGTCTGAAAGGAAGAGAGTGACGCCGCAACAAGAAGAGAAATGACTAACGTGTCATCATCATGTTATCTTTTAAGAATTCCAATGTTGTCTTTCAATTTCCTTGTAACCGTAATGAAAGAATGAATGAAAAAAATTTTGTCCCGAACTCGAACTACGTTGGGCCTGAATTCTCCCTGAGAGATACGTAGGCAGCCTTCCAAGGCTCGGCCCCTATCTTTAAAATTTTTCATTCTCTTTAGTGTTACAAAAGATACGAAGATTAGATCAACAGACATCAAAAAATAGCTGCAAGAAGACCGTAGCTCAACGTGATTTAGCCTTCCCGAGACAGTGTCAAAACTAAAAAAAAAAAAAAAGCAAATTCCTGCTTGTTAAAAAATGTATTCCCGTCCTCACTCGTGGGTTAAAGATATCCTCAAACAAAGCAACTTGTGTGTTTATCTGCTCTCTGTGTGATATTATGCATGTTGTACTCTGAATCTGCACTGACAAATCTGTCTTTGAGTTGTTTTGCTTCTCAGGTACTTTTAAACTGATCTGTGTCGATCAAATTTGGCAGATCATCCTTACTTCACCAGATCGAAAGGTCTTACAGATTCCTTCCCTAGACAAAATTCAGACAAAGGAAAGACAGTCATGGGAGACAACAACGACGAAGTAAGTCTTACTGACGTTGTGGTGGCTCAGCCCACCGTAGCTGAACAGAATGAACTGATTATGCAGCTGATGCAACAGGTCGCTGAAATGAGAGTTGAAATGCAACGGAGACAAGATATGCCTCCACCTGGATTTGGTCCTAATATTGCTGATGGAAGACCTCCGATCTACTTCCCTTCATCAAACATGGATCCAACTCAGAATCAGCCTTCTACACCTGTGCATAATCCGTCTATGATAGATCTAACAACCCAAAACCCCCAATACGCTTCTATATCTTACCAAACTCCATCGCCTCTTCCAAATAACCACCCTCAAATGCCACCCCATCCTCAGAATACTCAAACCGCTCCACCGCCACAGAATCAACACCAAAATCAAAATCAAACTGCCTTCAATCCCCAAACACCTCATCACCATTTGAATCAGAACACCAATCCTCAGGCTTACCCACAGAACTATCAGACCGCCCAAAACATTCTGAGTCCCTCTATAGCTCCACCCCTCCCAAAAAGAGCCACCTTCCAAGTTCATGTTCCTGCCGAGCACGAGGTGCATGGTTCTGAGTTGGATCACTATGAAGAACAGGAAAGAGAATGGAAGGCAAAGGAGGATGCGAAGATCGATATAAAAGAGGAAATCAAAAGGGTTATGAAAGAGCTACAATGCATCCCAGACGTCTTTGGACTCAGTTACGAAGAGTTGTGCATCCACCCAGATTTGAACCTTCCCGAAGGGTTCAAAATTCCGAAGTTTGACACCTTCGGGGGAGTAGGCAACCCCATGGCTCATCTGAGAGCATATTGTGACTAGCTCGTGGGAGTCGGCAGGGATGAGGCCTTGTTGATGCGGCTTTTCAGCCGAAGTCTATGTGGGGAGTCCCTCGAGTGGTTTACGTCACACGAAACCAGGGAGTGGCCCAGTTGGAATGCGCTGGCCAAAGACTTAATTGACCGATTTGCATACAATGTTGAGATAGTTCCCGATCGGTATTCTCTAGAGAAGATGAAGCAGAAACCAACTGAAAGCTATAAGGAGTTTGCTTATAGATGGAGGAAGGAAGCAGCAAGAGTAAGGCCGCCCATGACAGAGAAAGAGATTGTGGAAGTGTTTGTGCGGGTGCAGGAGCCAGAATACTACGACAGAATCATGTTGCTAGTCGGAGCTAAATTCGCCGAGATAGTCAAAGTTGGTGAAACCATCGAAGACGGTTTGAAATTGGGGAAGATAGCCCATGTATCTGCGTCACCTGGATCTTTAGGATTGATGAGGAAGAAAAGAGAGGAAGTTGCCGCTGTCTCGTATGGGGGAAGCAAAAACCCAGAGACTCGTCACATTCCCAAGATCGTTCCAGGCCTTCCCCAAAGTCTCACTGAGCCTACTACCCACAATCCAATCATCCCAATAACCATAATACTACCCCCACCTATCCAAACGCTCAAGTTCCATTGTACCAGAGTCCACCCCTTAATCTCCAAAATCTTTCCCCCATATACCCAAATTACCCTCAACCTTACCAGATTCCATCCCCTTATCAGAATATTGCTCCCAACTGTGCCAATGTGCAGTCGAGCTACCGAGCACCATCACCCGTTTATCAAGTCCAAGCTCCATTATATCAAAAAACCCTCCCGAATTACCAAGCTCCATCGCCAAATTATCAAACAAACCCTTATCCTAGAAGCCAAGCTCCTCGTCTGAATACCCGAAATTATCAGCAGGTACCTCCCCCTCAGCAAAGTGGTTATGACCCTTACCGACCCAAATTTGAAAAAAGGCCTTTAAGGAACTTTACTGCACTTGCTGAAAGCCGGACCAAACTATTTGAGAGACTAGCCGCGGCTGGATACATCCATCCTGTGGGGCCCAAGCCCGTGGATGTCAATTCAAAATTCTACAAGCCAGATCAAAGATGTGCTTATCATTCCAACAGTGTTGGACATGACACGGAAGATTGTATCAACCTTAAGAACAAAATCCAGGATATGATCGATCAGGAGGTAGTTTCTCTCCAACCGGCGGCACCAAATGTAAACACAAACTCGTTGCCGAATCATGGAGGCAGCAATGTCAATATGATCGAGACAGATGAAGACTGGTGTGGAATGAAGATGATTACTCCCATCGTTCACAATGATTTAGAAAGGGCTGTCGCTTCTTTAAGCGTTAAAGAAAAGAGAGAGTTTGTTATTTTGACACCTACAAAGGTTGTTGCTTTGGTGCCGTCAGAAACTCTCGTCAAGCCTAAGTTTGTTATTCAAACCGCTGCTGCTCAAGGCATGACCAGGTCTGGAAGGTGTTACACTCCTGACGAGCTTGCTCTCGGAGGACAGAAGAAGGACCAGGGTAAGAGGCCGATAAGCGAAGGAGAAGCGGAAGAATTCTGGAGAAGGATGCAACCAAAGGATTATTCCATCGTCAAACATTTAGAGAAGACCCCAACTCAGATCTCCGTGTGGGCCCTGTTGATGAGTTCTCTATCACATAGGCGGGCCTTAATGAAAGCTCTCGATGACACATACGTACCCTCAGGTACAAGTAGTGATAACGTGGCTGCCATGATTCATCAAGTTATTCGAGGGCACCGAATCAGCTTTTGTGACGATGAGCTGCCTATTGAAGGGAGGTCACATAACAAGGCGCTACACATCACTGTGATATGTTGTAAGAAGGTCATAAATCGCGTCTTGGTAGATGACGGATGCGGCTTAAATATTTGTCCATTGTCGACACTGAAGCAGTTATGTTTTGACTTGGGGAAATTGGAGCAAAATCAAGTCAACGTAAGGGATTTTGATGGGGTCCAAAGAGATACCTTGGGAGCGATAAATCTGGTCATCCAAATGGGTCCGGCAGAATTTAGCGCGCAGTTCCAAGTCTTAGATATTGATACAAGCTACAACCTTTTTCTGGGAAGGCCTTTCATTCATATGGCTAGAGCTGTGCCTTCTACTTTGCATCAGATGATGAAGCTCGTTTGGAGAAATGAAGAGTTGGTTATTCATGGTGAAGGGAATCGCTCTGGTAGACAGGCGCCGATTATTGATGAAGTGTCTCGGGGTACCGATTTCTATACAGTGGAGCTGGTAAATGCCACTGGTGAGGATTTGGCCCCACAGCCTCATATGCCTGCTGTGTATAAGATGATAGCCACTGTGATGCTGCAGAATGGTTTTGAACCAGGTGTTGGATTGGGAAGAAATTCCCAAGGAATTATTGAGACTGTTCCGGTCCCCGTCAAAGGAGTTAGATATGGTTTGGGGTACGTCCCCAAAGATGATGATTTAAAGGTGGAAAAGAAGAATGATCAAGTATTGGCTAAACCAATCCCTCATCTATATCAATCATTCCCAGTTCGTGAGCATGCAGAGGAGGAGAACCTGGGGGAAGGAATCTGTGGCCTTTTTGAAGAGATAGATGCTATTATTGAAGAAGAGGTTGAGCTAACAGGATTCCGTGATGCTGAGCCCGGAGAGACGTTGCAGAACTGTACCTCCACGCCCATACTGGTCTCCCGAACTCCTTGGTAGAAGGGCATCGTTTTATGCATGTTTTAATCGGTGGTAGTCCGGAAGAGGCCCGAGACCCACCATTTTGCATTTTTCTTCTTAACTGTTTGAATTTTAAATTCCCATCGTGATGTTTAAAAAGGTAATATGGCTCCGCCATTGCCAAAGTTTGCATTGTTTTTCAATTTTAATAAAAGCCTCTTTTATTTTTTTAAATTTGTTTATTTAATCATCTGTCATGCATTGAATTTCTAACTTCGTTTATTTATGGTTTCAGTAAGGTAAGTTCTAAACCTGCCAATGTCATGTCGTGTCACGAGCTGAATGAACAAAATGAGGCAGGTGATAATGAGGTTGATGATTACGAAGAGGAAAGTGAGGAACCAGAGTATGTTGCCAAGGAATTTCGTCAGTTTGATAATCAGTATAAACCGAATTTAGAGGAAACTGAAACGGTAAACCTGGGCGACCAAGAGTGTGTCAAAGAGGTTAAAATCAGTATTCACTTGAGTGAGGATCAAAGGAAAGGTCTGATTCACTTGCTTGATGAGTACATTGATGTGTTCGTTTGGGAAGTCAGTGACATGCAGGGACTGAGCACCGATGTTGTGTCTCACAAATTACCAATTAATCCAGGGTTCGAGCCGGTGAAGCAAAAAACTCGGAAGTTCAAGCCTGAGTTGAGTTTAAAGATTAAAGAAGAGATCACCAAGCAGATTGAGTCTCGATTAGTAGAGGTGACACAATACCCGACTTGGTTGGCGAATGTTTTTCCGATCGCCAAAAAAGACGGGAAAATCAGAATTTGTGTCGACTACAGAGATCTCAACAAAGCTAGCCCTAAGGATAACTTTCCATTGCCAAATATTCATATTTTGATCGATAACTGTGCTAAGCATGAAATGAAGTCATTTGTGGATTGTTATGCAGGTTATCATCAGATTTTGATGGATGAGGAAGATGCAGAAAAGACAGCTTTTATTACACCGTGGGGTGTATATCACTACAGAGTGATGCCATTTGGCCTCAAGAATGCTGGTGCTACCTATATGAGGGCTATGATGACTATATTTCATGACATGATTCATAAGGAGATTGAGGTATATGTGGATGACGTCATAATCAAGTCCCGCGAGAGTTCGGACCACTTGATACATCTAAGGAAGTTCTTTGATCGTTTGCATCATTACAACTTGAAGTTAAATCCCGCCAAATGCGCTTTTGGAGTTCCAACCGGAAAGTTGTTGGGATTTATAGTCAGCAGAAGGGGTATAGAGCTTGATCCTTCTAAAATTAAAGCAATTCAAGAGTTACCTCCACCGAAGACGAGAAAAGAGGTGATGAGTTTCCTTGGAAGGTTGAACTACATCAGTCGATTCATAGCTCAATCAACCGTGGTGTGTGAGCCTATCTTCAAGCTGTTAAAGAAAGACGCTCCGACAAAGTGGACTGAAGAGTGTCAGACTGCTTTTGATGCTATCAAGAACTATTTGTCAAATCCGCCAGTATTGGTTCCTCCGCGAGAAGGGAGTCCTTTGTTGTTGTATTTGTCCGTATCAGATAGTGCATTCGAATGCGTGCTAGGTCAACACAACGAGACAGGGAAGAAGGAAAGAGCTATCGATTACATAAGCAAGAAGTTTACTCTATGTGAGTCTCGTTACACTTTGTTGGAGAGAACATGTTGTGCTTTGACTTGGCTTGCTCAGAAATTGAGGCATTACTTGTCTTCTTATACTACATATCTCATTTCCAGGATGGACCCGTTGAAGTATATTTTTCAGAAAGCGATGCCGACCGGAAAGTTAGCTAAATGGAAAATGTTGTTGAGTGAATTTGATATTGTGTATGTGACTCAGAAGGCAATAAAGGCACAGGCCTTGGCTGATCATCTTGCAGAAAACCCTGTTGATGAAGATTATGAACCGCTTAAGACTTATTTCCACGATGAAGAGGTATCGTTTGTGGGTGAAGATATTTCTGAAGCATATCCCGGTTGGAGGTTATTTTTTGATGGAGCGGCGAATCATCAAGGGAAAGGCATCGGAGCGGTCTTAGTTTCCGAATCTGGTCAGCACTAACCTATGGCAGCTAAGCTCCGATTTAATTGCACGAACAATGTGGCCGAATATGAAGCTTGTGTTCTTGGTTTAAAAATGGCCATCGAAATGAATGTCTACGAGTTATTGGTTATTGGAGATTCAGACTTGTTGATTCATCAAGTTCAAGGAGAATGGGCTGTGAAAAAACCGAAGATCATACCTTACGTACAATATGTACAAAAGTTATGCAAGAGATTCCGTAAGATCGAGTTCAGACATACTCCTAGAATACAGAATGACTTGGCTGATGCCCTTGCCACCATTGCGTCAATGATCAAACATCCGGATACTGATTATATTGATCCTTTGGATATAGAGTTGAAAGAGCATCCAGTCCACTATTCACATGTTGAAGCAGAACCAGACGGTTTGCCTTGGTATTTTGATATAAAGAAGTATTTGGAGTCCGGAAATTATCCTGAAGATGCGACATCCAACCAGAAGAAGTCGATACGTCGTATGGCTCTCAATTTCTTTCTAAGTGGAAAGGTCCTTTATAGGAGAACTCCAGATTTGGGTCTCCTCAGATGTGTCGATGCAGTTGAAGCTGCAAAGCTTATTGAACAGATACATGCTGGAGTTTGTGGAACACATATGAATGGGCTCACTTTGGCAAGGAAGATCCTTCAAGCCGGTTATTTCTGGATGACTATGGAAAATGATTGTTGTAAGTTTGTGCAGAAATGTCATAAATGTCAAGTGCACGGTGATCTGATTCGAGTGCCGCCTCACGAACTTAATGCTATGAGTTCACCTTGGCCGTTGTAGCTTGGGGCATGGATGTCATCGGTCCGATAGAGCCTGCCGCTTCTAATGGACACAGATTTATCTTGGTTGCCATCGATTACTTCACCAAGTGGGTGGAAGCAGCTTCTTACAAGTTGGTAACCAAAAAAGTTGTAGCTGATTTTGTTCGCAACAATCTGATATGCAGATTTGGAGTACCAGAATCCATCATTACTTACAATAGTGCAAATCTCAATAGTCACTTGATGAGAGAGATATGTGAGTAGTTTAAGATTACTCATCGAAACTCAACCGCTTATCGTCCTCAAATGAATGGAGCTATAGAAGCCGCCAATAAGAATATCAAGAAGATCCTGACGAAAATGATTGACAATCATCGAGGTTGGCATGAGATGTTTCCATATGCTTTATTGGGTTATCGAACGACTGTCAGAACGTCGATTGGAGCTACTCCCTACTTGTTAGTGTACGGAACAGAAGCAGTCATACCCGTCGAAGTTGAAATACCGTCTTTGAGAATTATACAAGAAGCCGAGCTGAGTAATGCTGAATGGGTTAGCAAAAGAATTGATCAGTTAACTTTGATTGACGAAAAGAGAATGGTTGCTGTTTGTCATGGTCAACTATATCAACAGAGAATGATTCGTGCTTTCCACAAGAGAGTAAGAGCGAGAATTTTTGAAATAGGTCAGTTGGTACTTAAGCGCATTTTTCCTCATCAAGACGAGTACAAAGGAAAATTTGCACCAAATTGGCAAGGACCCTACATGGTTCGCAAGGTATTATCTGGAGGTGCTTTGGTCCTGTCAGAGATGGATGGGACCGCGTGGCCAAAACCGATCAACTCAGATGCTGTCAAGAGATACTATGTGTGAAGATTTGGTTTGCGTTTCTACTATTTTCTTGTAATTGTTCATTTGCCTGTATTTGCTTTGTCTTAAATTTTTATCCCTCTTGTAATGAACTACGTCTGACCTGAATTCTCAAGAATGAGATACGTAGGCGGCCTATGTTGGCCTCGGTCACCCCTTTATCCCCTTTAAATATCTCTTTGTATTTGAACTACCTTCGACCTGAATTCTCAAGAATGAGATACGTAGGCGGCCTATGTCGGTCTCGGTCACCCCATTTATCCCTTTTTATATTTCTTTGTATTTGAACTACGTTCGACCTGAATTCTCAAGAATGAGATACGTAGGCGGCCTATGTCGGCCTCGGTCGGTTTCCTTTGTAAATTTTTATTATTGTTAACCTTTAAGGGGGAACTACGTTTGACCTTATTCCTGCCTTAACGGGATATATAGGCGCCACAAGGGTTCGGTCATATTTCCCGTAAAGATTTCTATTCCTCTTTACAATAGAAACTGGGACAGAATTTTTGAGAGGGACTCAAAAATTCTCAAGAGGAAGATTTTTCCTCAGCAAGTCAATACTGAAGATACTTCATGATTTGCAACTGGGACAGAATCTTCAAGAGGATTTCAAAAATTCCAAGATTTACATAAGGACATTTGAAGATAAACAAAATTTGTAACTGGGACAGAAATTTTGAGGATGGCCTCAAAATTTTAACATAGGTTTATCGACAGCCTGGAGTGATTGTGAATACTCCCCAGCGAAGAAACCTCCGAGCACCCAAGCTCAGAGAAGTTCGCTAAGCCTGACGTGACATGACATTTGGCAATGCCCCTTTTCAAAATATTACTTCTCAAAATTTTATTTTTCTAAAATATTTCCTTTTATGTTTCGTTTATTTTGGCATAAGATATTCGTCTTATCTATCAACAGTTGGGAGATCAGGAAGATCAATTGGAGATAGCAGAACAAGGAGCATACAACTGAAGAGTCGACACAGATCAGTCTATCTTAAAACTAATGATTTTTCTGTGGATGCAGGCTTATTATATTGCTCAGAAATCAGCAAATTCCTCTGATCGATGAATATGGAGTAGTCGAGGAAGGAGAAAGCTCTCCCAAATTAACGGTGTTCCTATAAACGCAGGAATTATTTTATTGCTTATACCAGAAACTTGGGAATATGATTTGTTTATTCCAGTCAATTTCCAACAACATGAAGTCTATAGTGAACGTCCAGCTAGATTCGAAGGTGAATCAAGTGAGGAAGAGGTTACGGTTTCAGTAAAGGACGTCATTTGCATCATAATGACAGATATGATATTATGCATTACCCGGAGGGATCATTTATTTTGTCGATCAAGACAATACAATACCCGGAGGGGTCATTTATTTTATTATTGATCAAGACGATGCATTATTTGGAAAATCATTTTATCATTAGTCATGCATCGCAAGTCAATATTCATGCATCGCGAAAGATCATGCATCGCGAAAGATCATGCATCGCGAGTCAATATTCTTGCATCGCGGAAGATCATGCATCGCGAGTCAATATTCATGCATCGCGGAAGATCATGCATCGCGAGTCAATATTCATGCATCGCGGAAGATAATGCATCGCGAGTCAATATTCATGCATCGCGAAAGATCATGCATCGCGAGTCAATATTCATGCATCGCGGAAGATCATGCATTGCGAGTCAATATTCATGCATCGCGGAAGATCATGCATCGCGAGTTAATATTCATGCATCGCGGAAGATCATGCATCGCGAGTTAATACTCATGCAATGCAAGTTAATACTCATGCAGCGCAAATTTTATGCATCGCGAGAAGATTTCATCCTTCGCAAAATTTTATTGCATGGCGAAAAGACTCCATCCCTCGCAGAAATTTATTGCATCGCGAGAAGACTCCATCCCTCGCAGAAATTTATACATCGCAAGAAGATTTCATACCTTGCTGAATTTATACATCGCAAGAAGATTTCATACCTAGCAGAAATTTATACATCGCAAGAAGATTTCATACCTTGCTGAATTTATGCATAGCGAGAAGATTTCTTGCCTCGCAGAAATTTATACATCGCAAGAAGATTTCATACCTTGCTGAATTTATGCATCGCGAAAAGATTTCATGCCTCGCAGAAATTTATGCATTGCAAGAAGATTTCATCCCTCGCAAAAATTTATACATCGCAAGAAGATTTCATACCTTGCGGAATTTATTGCATCGCAAGAAGATTTCATGCCTCGCAGAAATTATGCATCGCGAGAAGATATTCGTACCTCGCAGAATTTATGCATCGCGAGAAGATTCCATCCCTCGCAAAATTTACGCGTCGCGGGAAGATATTCATACCCCGCAAGTAATCATGCACTACCAGAGTAGAAGTCGTGCATTTCAAGAAGAATATTCACTTATTGGCATCAACTGCACTCTTTTATTTATGATAAGAGTAAACAACATGATAGGTACATTGACATCAAAAGAAATATCAGCATTGCATCAGCATTTATTTATTTTGACATCAAGTGAAGAGTACCTTGAAGATTATATTGCAAACACAAGACATAAGCTTTATTTGCTTTACGTCAAACCGATCGAGTTGACGTCAAATGTCGAGGAGAACAATTAAGTGTTGATACGGTAAAAAACACTGTCTCCCATTTAAATTGCATTTTCAGGCTGACGGTTTTATCCCAGTCTTTGTCGAGAGCATCCGAAAGGATGAATTCTCCAAAAACAAACCACAGGTGCGGACGACATCAAAAAGGATGCAGCACAACGTGGGACTTTTTCTTAGCAGCGAACTGGGACATATTCCAAAGAGGAGTGTCAAACTCTTAGGACGCCAGAAGAGGAGCGACTTCCACCACAATCAAACCACACCCCTATCAGAAGGCATGTGGGTTTTTCTTCATTTTTGTCAGTTTCGGTTTTGCACCCGGAATTTTGGTGTCTACCGGAAGCAAGTTTCCAATCTAAGTGACAATGCACCAAGAGCTTTGAAAATTATGTCCGTGTAAGTTCTTAGTTATGGGTGTGAAGTGCACCACATTCATGACTGAGAGGTTACAAGCCTCTTTTTCATACTCGTTCAATTTTGTCACTTGTCCAAAGCCAAAGGTTATTTAGCATAATAGATTTCCTTTTCAACCGATCGAGTCGAACAACAAACAGCCTGATTCCTAAGGTTTAAGGATATGTAGGCGAGCTCAATGTTGAGAACTCGGCTGTATTCCGACATTCGCTCTAAAATCCTATTCCCGAGCATTTCGCTCCCTTCATGTTCCGGTATCGAGATAACTTTTGATTTCTTTCATAATCGTGCGTTAAATCAAGCATATCGAACTACAAGTGGCCTGAATTCTCATATAGCCTGAGATATGTAGAAAACCCATTTTTGGGGTTCGGCCATGATTTCATAAAGTCTGTACCAAATCCTTTTATAAGATGAAATTGTGGTCGGTCAAAATTGGTTTGGTCAATTTCGTTTTCCTCGAATTTCTTGTATCAATCCAAGTAAAACGAGGGACAGTTATTGACACCCAATTTTAACCCTCCCCGATATAAATTAATCAGCGAGCTTCCTAATTCCAAACGATTTAAAATAATTATATCTTATAAAGTTTTAAATTGTTTTAACTTATGTCAAAATTAATTTCATAATTATGTACGTAATTAGCTTATTTTATAAATATTAGGAAGATCACCTCAAAAGAGTTTGGTTCCCGTTAAGTGTTGAATCTACTTAGCTTAGTTAAATTATCGTTTGCCTTTTGAATTATTTTTATAATCATGTCGATTATTTTATTTTTGTTAAAGTTATGAAGCTTATTTGATTAATTTATAATCCCAGGCCAAATTTTTTGGGCCCAAAATGTTTGCTCCTCATTCCAGCCCACTCTTTCCAGCCCATTCCTCTTTCCAGCCCATGTTAAATCAGCCTTTACCTCAAATATCCAACTCCAACCCATCTTTCACCTTGACCCGACCCTGTTACTCCCCTCTCTTTCCTCTTCGCGCTGAAGAACCCAGAAGAACGAGGCAGCAGCGAAGAACCACCCACGCGCTCTTCTTCTCCCTCGTCGCGTGACAAGCCAATAGCTAACTCCTTCTTGCGCGTCCATATCCAAGCGCCATTTGACGAGAATCGACGCTCTAACGTCTCTTTCCCTTTTTCTGCCAGCCGTCTGCAACTCTCGTCCTTGCAACAGAAAGAATGCCAGATGCGTTTTCGTCCTTTGGGGACTCAAGATTTAGCCACGTAGCTCAGTAAGGACACCACGGTCAATCTTAGCCCTACACCTCGCCTCAAGTTTGTGAGATTTCATTTGGAATCGAGGGAATATTCGGGTTTTTTTTAATAAGATGTAGGTTTTCGAATTTGCAATGGGCCTGGGGGGAGTCCGATTTTGATCCATTTCTTTTCCCCAAGTTCGGAACCCTAATCTTGGCCCGCTATATATATTCTCTTTGATTTTCTAGAAAAAGGGGGCAGAAAAGATTGAGAGAACTTCTGGTAAAAATTTTAGTTGGAAATTTTTTATCCTGGCAATAGATTTTCAAAGCTGAGAACATACTAAGAACAAATTTCGAGTTTCAGTCGCAGTCGAGATTTCACTCGAGGTTGTCCTTCGTGTTTCGTTTCTTGGTTGGAAGATCGTGTCTCCCTACTCGTCGTCTCTGCTTCGCTGCGCTAAAGAAGGTAATGCTCCTTTCTTTATGATGATTTTCAGCACCTCCTTCTGTCCAAAAGAATGATGTTATATGATTTGGGAGAAGTCTTGTTCTGTGGTTATTTTGTTAATTAGTTTTTGCTGGTCGGCAGTGTGTCGGTAGGATATAGTCATTTTAACGTGATGACTTTAGTTTGGTCGAAATCTAAGCTCGTAACTTTACATATAGCATCGATATTTAGGCTGCTCTTTAATGTCGTATGCTATCTCTTCCTCGGGTCTGCTGTTTAATGCCATGAGAATGACCGTGCTTCGATTTCACAATCTTTAAAGTAGCGGAATGTTGTGCGTGGTTTATTTACTGTTCGATGTTGATTATTCTTGTTAGCATGAGTTTTCAAGTCTATTTGCTTGGCTCGCAGATACAATATAGTCATATGTTTGTACCAATCATTTCGTATTATTTATTTCTTATATGTCTTTGTCATCTGGCTGCTCACATGACCTGTTTTAAAGCAAGTCTCGTATTCATGCCATTGGATTTTTGGTCAAAAATATCGCATTTTAACGTGGGTCAGTGACATACCCTTCTAAGGTGTCTGTGTTTTAATTCTTTCCTTTTTTTTGTTTTTTCTTTACTGTATCTTATTTTATTTGAGTTTATTCTTGTTGTTCGTGAGCCATATTACATATATATGCTTTCCCTGCTTGCTGCTTATCTTTTCCTAGCAAAATCGCTTAGGATAGTACCTCACTATTGTTCACGTTCCCATGGCTTACCAACGAATTTGTTAATGAGATTTCCTCGGCCAGCTTATTAGCATTTTAAATAATTCGCGCAAATTTGATTCGCGTCTCCCTCATTGGCATTATGTCCCCCTGTGCTAGCTTTTCTTGTTAGCATTTTTAGAAGAAAAAGGGAGGACGATAATTATGCAAGTTGACCTCTACCTCTATCTCGATTTGTAGTTCCTCTCATTCTAGTTTGGGAGTTTTGTTTGCATTAGCGTACAACTATATTAATTGAGTTTATTGGCTTTGTGATTTTTACGGTATTAAAGCAAGTTGTCCTTCACTGTAATGTGTAAGGTTCGAATGGTAGCATGTTTTAGTCCTTTGTATTCCCGTCTTGTTTCAAGTTGGATTGTATCTTCTTCCTATCTGTGAGTCTAATTTTGCTTCGTTTCTTTAGTTCATCTTTCCTTAGTTTAGATGAGTTTTCTTTGAGAATTGTTGCTAGCAAGTTGATTTCTTTCCTTTTCTTTTTTTTTTTATGTTTAGCTTGATTAAAATCAGTTTTCATGCTTAGGAATGGTGCATCAGCTTATCATAAAAATGAACTATGCTCGGCTTAATGCTAAAAATGTCAATGTGTGAGTTAGAAGATATAGTATTTTTCTGTGTTTTGTTGGTTTCTATATGATGTTCCCAAAATATGTTTTGATCATAATTTGGTATTTTATTTCCGTTGTGATTGCTTCAGTGGGCAACAACCATTACTTTAGTGTCTTTTAAGTGTATACCCTTTGCATAAAGTTTTATTATTGTTATGTTTAGGTTACTACATACTTATTTTTCTCTTATTTTTACTTAAATTAAATGCCGTGGCACGTCCTATTATTAGGCAATCTAAATTGCCGTTATTAGCTTTGAATGTATTAGATTCTTATGTGTTCTCATTTTCTTCTCTCCATGTGACACTTTTCCAAATCTCTCGGGACTCCACATCTTGAGCATTTTCAAAATGGGCCATGGAGGCTCATTTGCACATTCTTTAAGTCAACATACCCTTTAGGAATCGAAGAATAAATTTCGAAAGGCGAACAGGTCCCGAAGCAAAAAATAGTGCTATAGAAGAGATGAAGAAGCCGGTCACGAGATCCATTTCATCTTGTTCCTTTTATATTCGTATTTTTATTTGTAATGGGCTTAAGCCCTTGTTGTTTTTTCATTATTTCGTATTGTTGTATTATCATACTAGAACTTAGGACAGGTACAAACAAGAGGGTCAAAAACCCAAAACAGGTGGGTCCAAAATTCCGGTCAAGGTGAACAGAACCCGGTTTTGGACCCAAATCTCTCTCCCTATCTCTTTATATGCTTTTAATTATTTATCTGCTTTATTCGTCGTTATTTTTATAGTTAGAAATTCAAATTCCCATAGAACACCGTAGAAGTTTTATCAACTTGAATAGGTTTCAAACAAGAGAAATAACTTGTAAAGAATTTTACTTAGAGTAGATACTACAATTTTCAAAAAATCAACCCTAAGAAATATTTTATCACAATTCGCGAATTTTAGCCAAACTAAGTTAGCTGTTAGATAACCGCATTAAGCGGGTATTTTAGATGCCTTAAACACCTTCCTAAAATACAATAGGGATCCCCGAACCCCTTTTAGATTTTCAAATGATTTTTTCTGTTAAGTCTTTTGAAAATCATAGTTTTCTTAATTTTTCTTAAAAAATTAAGTGGCGACTCTAAAAAAGTCGAAAATTTACTAAAAATACTTTTTCGATAAAACAAAGACCATGCCAATCAATAAGATATATTCATTAAGTCAAAAGCATGTACATCACAACCAACAATCCTAAGTCTAGTCATGCCAACATACATACCACATAATTGAACACTTCAGTCAAGACAACCCTATCATCAAGTTATAGTAGCAAGAAGCATAGATAAGAGTTCATTTCAACATAATCAAAGCAAGACAATCACCCATGAACCCTCATTAAGTCAACAAGTTCAATGACCAAGCAAATCCCCATAACCTTACTCAATCAAGTAACCCAACAAGAACCATGACTATTATCCAACTTCACATAGCATATCATTTAAGAGTACATATCATCATACTTTAACATTAGAGACCAAATACATGTTCATAGGAGTAACCAACATCACATAATGTCATTTACATGTAAGATCATCATATTATCACTATTTACATTTATAAGCATGTACATACATAAGAACAACCTCCTAGGGCTTCCGTCAAGGCACACTAGTGCAAGGCATAGGTAGAGTCCCATACCCCTACCTAAGCTAAGTCAAACCTTTTAAGTCACCCTAGTTGTTTTGTGCTTCATTACTTCTTTTTATTTTAGGGAACACTTGCTTTAATCGACATAGACCATAAGAGCTAAGTGTGGAATCCGGTACTGTAAAACCTTACACAGATAGAAAGTGGTCTACCAGCCAAAGTAAAACCAAACATAAACGTAGCTTTCTAGGTGGATCCACTAGCTAGTCTTTCTATGGGGGCAACATAGTTTAAGGAAATAAGAGATAGGTATTTACTCTCTACATGCCACTTGGAAATTGGAGCCTCCTCTCATGAGAATCCATAGGGTGAGTATCCCTCATAGGGGAGTCAACACCTCATGTGGAACTATAGGGTGAATCTTCCTCTATGGAAAGTCAACACCTCCCATTGTCAAGTTCACTCAGTGCTAAGCTAAGTCCCTTTTGAAATGTATTTAATGTCTTTATTAATCATCATAGCTTAATATAGGTCATAGGGTCTATCCCTTGTATAATCATCATCATCATAGCTAAATAAGAATTGCATGAGTATAGTCCTTTCATTACAATTCATATAAGTGAGGTTAGCGCACTTACACATTCACATCATGATAAGACACATTGGTAATTTATCACCATCCTTATATCATTTACATCTTAGCCAACACCTCACAAATCATAGTCAAAACATTTCAATTCAACATCATACCAACCCTATCAATCCTAATACAAGATATACTACCCAATCTCAAGTAACCACAATTAAAGTAAAGAATAGGGATCACAAGACTTACCATGTCTCCTTCATAATCCATCATCAAGGTCTTACCATCAACCCTTAACTCAACCCAATAAGGGTGTAATATCATCACAACAATAACCAACATGATAACAAAACCAATTGAATCACTACATCACAATTCATCACTAGTTCATAGCTTAAGTTAAGAGACTTAGGTCAAATTCCTAACGTGTTTCATAACCTAGATCAATTACTCAAGAACTAGCATGATAGAACTATAATTCATCTTAATCTATTCATAATTCATACAATAACATCATCTAGTAGTAATTCATCTAATAACCAAGTCAATTGAACCAACCTTACACAATTCATATCAAGATCACAACCTAGGGTTAAGGGGAAAAGGTCATCTTCAAAAAAACTAGACCAATCCATCAATAAATAACATAATTAAGTTATAATACATGATAATCGATTCATAATATCCAAAATAAACCATAAACAAAGTAATTTACAAGATCAATTTCGAGATTGGAAAAGACCCACTTGAATTTCATATTTTTAAAATCAATTTGATGGAACCCTTTGGGGGGAAAATGTCCCAAAGGTGAAAGGAATACCATACCTTAATGTTTGATGGATATTGATGGAGAAACCTTTGTGATTGAAGCCGTATAACCCCTTCGAATTTGACCTTCTATGGTGTTCTTCAACTTGAGAGAGAAAGAAGAGAGAAGGAAGAAAGTTTTGGATTTGGGAAATTATGAGAGCTTAGGTTAGTCAAATTAGCTTAGGGGCTTTATATAGAATGTTAATTAACTTAATTAGACCTCCCCTAACCACTAATTAACCTCCTAACTAAGCCAACTAATTAAATTAATTAAATCAAAACGTGCAGCAAAACACAGACCTCATAGACGGAACCCTGACCTACGCCCCGTTTGTCAATCGACGGACCAAGGACTAACCGTCTTGTTGGTCCGTAGTTAAGTTCAGAGACTATGAAAAATAGGACTTTCATGGATTTGGCTAAGTGTTCATCGACGGTGGCCATCGACGTCCCATCGATTGACACATGCCTCGTCTATTGCACTCGTCCGTGCACACTGCCTTTTGGCAGTTTCTTGCAAAAATGCAAGGGACCTTGGTTGGTCCTTGAGGAGAAGTGCCCGGACGTTTTGACTACAAACTAATTCTAATACATTTTAGACACCCTTCCACCAATTTTCATCATTTTCCGACTCCTAAAAGCTTGTTAAATAGGCTAAGGCACGCTAGTACCTCATTGAACTAGTTTCCGGACGTCATGGATGTTCCTTGACGTTTTGGTTTCTAGACCTCCTAAATGACTTAGATACATTAAAATAGACCTTAAAATAGTGTCTAAACCTTTTGACACTTATGTTAGGCTCTACAACACGTCTTAGATTTTCGAAGTGTTACAATGTGTTAAGTTATAGAAGTCCTATTCTATGTGTTAATGATGAGTTATATGTTTTTTAATTCTATATTCATGAAGGTTTTACTTAGTTAGCATGAAATCTTATTCCTACTAAAATGTCCTCTGTTGCATGATTCTGCATATGCCACACTTAGTACAATGTTTGTACTAACCCCATACTTTCCTATACTCTAAAAGTATAGGTTGGAAGCAAGTGGAAGTTTCTGGAAGTCAAGATTGGGAATCGACTCTCTCAAGACTAAGTATGTCCTCATATATCCGAGGGCATAGTCTTTATTTCTCTAGTTTTTGTATAAGACTTATTATGTATTTTTTTCAATGTAAAGGGCCGTGTCCCTAAGATATTTATGTCATGCCTTTAAGTTGGCTTGTGACGATGAGACTATCCTTTAGTATTTATAAAAGATGTTTTTCCTTATTATTATTTATCGTGAAAATTTAATTCTGCACTGCTTTTCATGTCTTATGTAATGGATGATAGCTAAGAGGCTAGTACAAGACCTTTGAAAGGTCAAGAACGCCTTGTTCTGACCTAAGGTTTGCCTTAACTTCTAGGGTGTACTGGCGGATCGTAACAATTCTTTATTGGACAAAACAAACAACAATAATTTTCATCAAATAACCTATTTTTAAAAAAAAATATAACGCTTAACACATTCTTCATTTCAATCAAATTATGAAAACTACCAAATAATTACATCAAATTCCATAAATAAAGTTAAAGAGATAAGGTAAAATTGAATCTTAAATGAAGAAATAAGAACCGCAAAATCTTGACCGAAACTTGATTAGAATACTCACAAATATTTATTGGTATGGGTACGTATTGTCTTTTTTGTTTCACGTGTGTTGTAGTACTTGGAAGAAAATTAAAAATGTTTCGATATTGTTTTCTCTTTTTTCTTCCGTGTAAGTCCCCCTTTTATTTTTGCTTGTGCAGATTGCTTTTGTTTTTGGAGGATTTATTTTTTTGTTTTATCTCCCCCTCTCTCAGTGTTCATTGTTGGTATATATAGTATATAGGTGTGTGTACGTGTGAGTGGGAAATGGGGGTCAAGGTGAAGTGGGTAGTAAGGTTAATGGGATAAGGTAAATGGAGGTAATAGTTTAAGTTATATTTTTTTTTTATTATAAATTAAATATATATAAAAGTTATAATAATGATAATATTAATAATAAAAATATTAAAAAATATTAACTAACTATTTCGAATTAATGAAATATAAGAAAAGTTAAATAGCTAGTGTAAATATAAACTTAAGAAATACTAGCTTATTTATTAAAATTTAAAATTAAAAGAAAACATATATTTTTTGTTGTTTTACAATATTTTAAAAAAACTTACTAAAATAGGATGAAAAAAATAAAATACTTAGTTTGTATATAAAAATAATATTTCTTTACTAAAAATGGTGTAATATCTTAAGTTCGGTCAAAAATTACGTGTCTACAGTTTGACTCTCTTTGAATAGAAACACGAAGAGTTTTCAGACAAAGAAGTAGATAACGTGACAAATTTAGATTGGATTCTTATTTTTTTTTAAAATATGCAACCGAGTCCTTGTTTTGGATAGCCTACATATCCCAAGTTATAAGGGAATCACGTCACGTGTAGTTCAAGGAGATGAGGTGATGAGTTAGAAGTTCAGTGAGGTTCCATCGAGGCTCCAGGTCGCGGCTCTTATCCTTACATAAGAAAAATGAAAGCTAATAGTCAAAAGGAAAATAAAAGTACAAGATCCTATCTATGCAACTTCTAGAGTCTTCACTCGAGTCTTGACTTTTAGATATCACCTTGACTTTTGGGCGAATATCTTGATCTTGAGTTGGATTTGAGGCTTAACTTGCAACTTAGAGTGAGTTTTTGGCATTCTTCAAAGTGACAATGCCTTCTTGTTTTGTTGATTAGTAGCTGAATAGAAGCATGTGTCAGTAAGCCAGGTTGTTTCATGCATTGGAGAAGTTGATTCTGGCTATCATGGGGATTGATCATTCTGAAAAGAGTTCAAACTTTGTTCTTAAATTTCCAAACCATATTTCACTTAAAAAACTGAAAAACATCACAAACAAAATAAATGAACAAAAATTTTGCCCCAGTTTTCGCTAGAATAATTTTGTGAGTTATTAGAAAATGTGATAAAAAATAAATAGATAAATAAATAATCTCATACTAGGAAGTGTTTATCCTAGGAGAAAATAACTGAATTTCATTGTGTAAGAGGATCCTGCTAATTCCATTATGTAGGAGAGTCTTGCTAAACTAATCTCATTATGTAGGAGGGTCCTACTAATCTCATTATGAGGAGGGTCCTGCTAATTTAAGTCCCATTATAAGGAGGGTCCTGCTAATCCCATTAGGAGGAGGGTCCTTCTAGTCCAATTATGAGGAGAGTCCTTTTAGTCCCATTATGAGGAGGTTCCTGCTAATCTATGTCATATTATGAGGAGGGTCCTTATAGTCCCATTAGGAGGAGGTTCCTTGCTATGCTACGTCCCATTGTTCAGGAGGGTCCTGCTAGTCCCATTATGAGGAGGGTCCTTCTAGTCCCATTATGAGGAGGGTCCTTCTAAACTAAATCTCATTAGGAGGAGGGTCCTGCTAATCTAAGTCTCATTATAAGGAGGGTCCTTCTAATCCCATTAGGAGGAGGGTCCATCTAGTCTCATTATGAGGAGGAATCTTCTAAACTAAATCCCATTAGAAAGAGGGTCCTTGTTATACTACGTCTTATTGTTCAGGAGGGTCCTACTAGTCCCATTATGAGAAGGTTTCTTCTAGTCCCATTATCCAGGAGGGTCCTGTTAATCCCATAATGAGGAGGGTCCTTCTAGTCCTATTATTCAGGAGGGTCCTGCTAATCCCATTATCTAGGAGGGTCATGATAATCCCATTATAAGGAGGGTCATGATAATCCCATTATGAGGAGGGTCCTGCTAGTCCCATTATCCAGGAGGGTCCTGCTAGTCCCATTATGAGGATTGTCCTTCTAGTCCCATTATTCAGGAGGTTCCTGCTAATCTCATTATTCAGGAGGGTCCTGCTAATCCCATTATGAGGAGGATCCTGCTAGTTCCATTATTCCCATTATGAGGAGGGTCCTACAAGTCCCATTATCCAGGAGGGTCCTGCTATACTAAATCTATTACTTAGAAAGATTTCTCTTAACGGAATCATCAAATAGAATAACCACAACATTCTTTTTTGCCCCAGTTAGCATTAGAAAAAAAATTATTAAGTTGTTAGCATAAATGAGGAATACTTATATCAAAGGAAAAATGCAAGACATAGATGCAATTAGGGTGTTTGTTCCTTAGAAATGGAAGATGATAGATAGAGTGTTTGTTCTCTAAGGTTAGGATGTAACGAGTGTGCTTATTCCCTAGAAATGAGAGTGTTTTTTTTTAATAAATAAAAATATGCCTTAACTTAAAAATTGAGGAACTTTGAAAATCTTTTTTATTTATCGTTTTTTTGATTTTCTATTTTTATTTTTTTTAAATGACCCAATTTTGATTATTCAAGGATATAAATTTTATTCTGTGAGTCCGATCCCGATTGTAAGACTGCCTACGTATCTTGTATAGCAAGATCAGGTTAAACGTAGTTCATAAAATTTTAAAATTTGTTTTTTTCTTGATTTTTCCTACAAAATACATCTTCTGAGAAACGAATTAGTTCATGGTTGACAATGTTTTGACTTTACTTGGTACCAACAATTAGTATGATGCATATGAGTCACCTTTAACTAATTTCTGACGAAGAGGAGGACAACTTTGAGTAATCCCTATAATTTCAAATTGTATCTCAAATATATTTAAGTATCTACATGATGAGTTCATCTTGCCAAAGTTAAGGGATAAAATTATTCATATCCTCAGATTTCAAATGCCTTCGCAACAAATGAAGTCTTACTTCACACAATAGAAGTGTTCTTATCTTAGGACGTTTTAGATCATAGCCACTCACAGTCGAAAAGATATTCAATGCATGAGATTGATATACCATATGTTTGGCCCTTATGTAAGTATCCATTGATGTGAAAACACAAAAAATAAGATCAGATAGGACTTGTTATTGGCTTGTAATGTAGTCTTAGAGAAAGGTAGGATATTCATTTGGTATAAAATGACTATTTCCTCCATAAAATTTGCACAACTTTCAATAATTTTTTTTCACTTTCGCATTTGACCTTTGTTTTCTTGAACTCTTTTCCCCATTCATTTTTTTTCATTTTTTCTCCTTTTTGTTGGAGATTTTTTATTTTTTTTGTTCTATCTTTTCTTTTTCATTTTCATTGAACTTGCACATATTTGGTCTTTTTTCACTGTGGTACCCAACTTAGGTCTTTGGCGTTGTGTATCTAATTGATAATACGCACATGGAGGTGAGATCCAGAAATAGTGCATTTATGCACCATAAATGATATATGTGAAGTTGTGGTTATTCAAATAAAAATGTTTCAGGCTCAAAATGAATGGGAGTCATATGGATAACATGTCATTTGGTAGGCTTGAAAGGCATAATCGGATCAAAAGAAGCCCATAATCATTTCCCAAGTTAAATGTTGCTCACTATTCCGCTTCAACCAACATTTAGGCCAAGTTCTAGATCAAACGTGTCCATTGAATTTTATATCTAAAGCTCACCACACAATGCACATGAAACAATGCGGTCAAATTTGTTTTAAACTTAACTTTAAGCAAAACTGTTTCTCAAATATTACATAAGTGTATTAAGAGATACCAAAAGAAGTCTATAGGTCACAACAAAGTTGATCTCTCTTGTCAAAAAGTTTAGCACTTTAGTATTTTTTTTTATGCACACTAAGTATATTAATACCAACGAAGTAAATATTTTTCTAAATAAAAAAATTCCTTTTTTTTGCCCCAGTTTTTATGACGAGAACTTTCTTTACTTTTTCTTGGTTTGACTGAACCTCACAATAAGGTTACCTACGTATCTAGTCAACACAAGAATCAAGTCAAGCGTAGGTTTAGAATATGAGTAAAAATATATATTAATATTTTTTGAAAAAAAATCCTTTTTTTATAATGGATAAACAAATTATTTATTTTTTATTTTTTTGAATTTTTAAATAAAGATTTAGAATTTTTTTTTTTTTTGAAATTTTTAAATAAGGACCACCGAATCTGAGAAAGGTTGTCTATGTATCTCATCGAGGTGATAATCAGGTGTGCGTAGTTCGTTCAGATTGAACGGTTTAATTAATTATTATTTTTAGATATTAACACTTGTCTAAAAAATAAAATATTTTTGTTTTTTATACAAAAGAAACTTAAATATTCTTTTTAGTTAAGTAGTGAAAAATCTTTCATTTTATTTTTTTTTAAAAAGTATAATAACTACTAAAAGAAGAAATATTTTTATGTTTTCTCTTCTTCTTCTTTTTTGTAAAAATCGAAATTTCACTACACTAATCACACTAAAATGAGTCAACTTCTAGAAACTTTCTAAATAAATGCATTTTCATGTAGCATATAAAATGAGCTAAGTGGTCAAGTAAGAGAGGGATACTTGTCCTAGGCGGACCCAACTCTTGTTTTAAGGCTCACTAAGTCACATGCAAATGATGCAAATAAACGGAGTCTTCTAAGGATAACCATGTCTCTAGTTTAGATTTAATAAGCTCAAACCTAAAGAGATTAGTGTCTAGACTAACTTATCTGAGTGGACAAATGGAAGCAGGGAGGGACAACTTATCGGTAGCACCGCTATTTCGACTTCGTTGCTGGTCCAACCCCATCTAACATGTGCGACTAAAAATCCTTCACTAGGTGCCAAAACACTCTAGTTTTATCTCAATAGAAAGCAGGATGCATAACTACATTCTTGTGACCGTGTGTGAAGTGTTTTCACAGACTTAGAATGGTTGTGCAAAAGAAGACAATCTCATACAATTCAACAATATAATAACGATAAATGAGCAGCAAGTATCACATTAAGCCAACATGAACCATATATCCAAAATACAATAATAAAAGCAAGTAAATATCAATATAACAAAGCTCGAATTCTGGTTATTCCCCAGCGGAGTCTCTAGTGATGTCACACCCCTTTTCTGTGCATGGAGGTAAGGGTTTTCCAATTGAAGAGACGGTATTGATTTAGGGATTATTTTTATATTTTTTCAGAGTCGCCACTTGAAATTGAGTTATGGTGTTCCAAGTCACCTTTTTGTTTAATCCCTAATAAAAAGAAAATGATTCTTTGTTTGGTCTGCGAACCAGAAATTCGAGTAAGGAATTATGTTGACCGAGGGGAAGGTATTCTGCATCCCTCGAGTCTTGTGGTTCTAGCACGATCACTTCTATTGACTTATACTTACTTCAAAATATTTTTGTATATATTATTTCAGGCCATGGTTTGCTCCCTTTTTTATTGTTGAATTTTTATTAGTCTGAACCTAGATGCGTAACCGCATTCTTGGTCTTAACATTTAGAGGCATAACTGTCTTTTTATCTTGAGTACCTAACATCCAATAATCTCTATTTACACCTCTTGATTTGAATTAAATAAAATATATATTAGAATAATTTTATCAATGTGTGTCACCACATCCTTCAATTTCTTTTAAGTGTTTCAAAAAAGATGTGTAACCACATTCTTAATTGAAGCAAATATTTTTTAACATGCCTAAAACTCATCTAATGTTATAAGAAAATATTAAATAAAATAAAATAAAATAAAATAAATCTAAACTTCTAGGATACAATTTAAGATTATACGTTATTTATATTCTTTTATTTTTATTCATTCTTAAAGTTAATGTTAAAATTAGGCCCGCACATATTATATTTTTATTTCATATTAAAGTTAATGACAAAATTAGGCATGCACATATTGTAATTTCTCATTAATTCAACAAAACAATGACAAATTGTTAAAATAAATCTCATTCTTTATTGGAAAAAATAAACAACAATAATTTTCATCAAATAAAGCTATTAAGAAAAATATAACTGTTAACAGATTCTTCATTTCAATCAAATTATGAATAAAACAAAAGTGTAAGAAACTACCAAATAATTACATCAAATTCCATAAATAAAGTTAAAGATATAAGGTAAAATTCAACCTTGAATGAAGAAATAAGAACCGTAAAATCTTGACTGAAACTTGATTAGAATACTCACAAATCTTTATTGGTGTGGAAACTAGTCGTTTGTGTGCTAGTGTGTCATTGTATATTTATCTTGTTTTTATGTGTTGTTTGGAGTATAAAACAGTGGAGGTGACCCTATTGTCTTAATAAACATGTTTAGTCAAAACGTCCAGTTACGACTCTCCAAGGACCAACCTAGGGGTCCTTGAGGAAGATCCAGCATTGGGCCAACAAGCTGCCCAAGGCAGCAGCCAATTGCTCACCCATGAAACAAGTCCGCGTCGTGGACTTGGTTAACCTATGGCCAAAAAGTTTGGTCAGCGCCGCTGACTCTACTATCCCAAAAATAAAATCTGAAAATCATGTGGGAATAGCTCCGCCATGCGTACTTGTTGCCCGACGATAATTCCGAAAATGAAAGTTAAGTTTGACTTATTTAAAAAGGTCTAATTTATGTGGGGGTATTTTTGGTACTTTGGGGGTTGGTTATAAACGGTTTTTAAGTCATATTTACCCCCATTCCCAATCAAAACACATATACCCAATGAGAAATCAAAATCCAAAACCCTCTTCTCTTCCAAAATTCTCTCAAACCTCCATCGAAGGCCAAACTCAAGCTAGAGCTAGAAGATGGATTTTCAACTGGTTTATTATGCAATTTCATGGGTCTTAAATCAATAAGGTATGATATTCCTTGATTCTTGAATAACCTTTCATTCAGAAGTTCTATCAAAGATTTTCAAAAGGGATTCAAAGACCAAAATTCCCAATTTTTCAATCTAAGCATGGGTTCCTTGTTAAACGATTTTCTAAGTCATTCTAATGATGAATAAATGTTGAATTACTGTTTTTATAATGATTTCCTAAGGAATTTATGAAAGAACCCATGATCCTCATATTTCTCAATTTAACCTATAAAGTGGGTCTTGTGATCTTGATTAGATGTTAATTGAATTATGCTTAGTTTATGATGTATTGTTGAGTACTATTGCTATCTACATCAATTGATTAGGAATTGTTGAGGACTGATCTATGATGATCATAGCTTGGAGTATTGGTAAGTTGACCTAATTTTCTAGTCTTTAGTATTGGAATTGATGTAGTGTGGTAAGGTCCACTTATGGTGGCGGTGTTTACATTATTGTATATCTTTACATGTTGTGATCATGGCCTTGAGGGCAATATATGTAGATTGAATTGATATGATGATTATCATGAGTATGAAGGTTATATGTGTAGTCTTCAATTCTAGTATCATGATTTAGGTGTATTGATGATGTGAAGTAGAATGTGTATGATGATGTTAGGGTAAGGTATGGTCTACATGCTTGGTTCTGATGAGTACCATTGTAGAATGGACCTTACCTGTATGAACCCTATATGAATATGTGATCTTGTGCATGTTAGGAGTCAGCTATTCTAATGTTGAATATGCTTTTGTCTCCTATGATGTAATGTGAGTGTGTGGTCTATAGTCCCTAAATACTACTACAAAAATGAACTTTAGCGACAATTGGTGTGCGGCAATAAGCAAATTGCCGCAATATATTGATGTGAGGCAAAATATTAACGACTAATGTTTAATGGTTAGCAATTTGTACACTTTTAGTAGCAATTCCAGAAAATAGTCGCTAAAAGCCTTCTTTTTTTTCTAAAAATTAGAGCTCCCACTTTCCCTTTAATGTTTTTCTCGCCATTCTCTTATTTCTGGGAAAAAAGAACTACTAGTAAATAAAGAAAACATTAGTACCAAAAAGACCCTCTATATACTTTTAATAAGGAAAATATTCCTAAAAGGATCTCCCACACACATTAGGATTCCTCATCCTAAATCGATTAGAGTTGCAACGTCAAGCAACATACATTTATTCGTTAGAAGCAGAGACCTTCCAGCAGCATATATTGAATCAAAGAACTACTTCCAATAGCTATAATTCAATTGCAACAACTACATCCAAAAATAACGAAACTTTCAGGTTGGTTCGTCGCTCCCTTCCACTCCTTTGTTTCTATCATGTTTTACTACCCCTGTTGCTCTGCCATTGAGAATTTAACCTATTTTCTATTATTTCATTATATTTATGCATTAACTGGAAGAAAATATAGAAAACACGCTTGATAAACTGCTCAATATTTAGGTATTATCTGTGATTTCCGAGTTATTTGATATTCCTAGAAGTATAGTTTTTGTGTTTGTGATATATGGCTCCTATTATTTTGAATGCAATTGATTATTGATTCCTCTGTTAATATATATTAAGGTGTCTGTAAATATATTAAGGTGTGCATATAACACTCCGAAAGTCCAAAACCTAATCTAGAGCCTCACATGAGTGTCTAAGGTTTGTAACACTGTTTTAAGGTCAAAAATAGTGTATATAAGTCATTTAGGAAGTTTTAGAGTCAAAACATCAAGGAACGCCCATGACGTTCGAAGACTAGTGAAAGAGGTGCTAGTGTGCCTTAGCCTATTTCACGAGGTTTTAGGAGTTGGAAATTGATGAAAATTGGTGGAAGGGTGTCAAACTAGTGTTAGAGTAGGTTTAGGGTCGAAACGTCTGGATACGACTCCCCAAGGACTACCTTAATGGTCCTTGAGGAGGACCCTTTTCATTTTGACCAAAAATCTGTCACTAGGCAGTGGCTACCTACGCTTGCCATCGCCGGGCGTAGGCTAAATTATGGGCGTCGATGCCTCCATCATGGACACTTAGACATTTTCATGAAAAATCCAAAATGAAAACTCTATGACCAAAACAACGATTGTGCAGGACGGTTGGGGGGAGAGGCGTCGATTGACCTACGGCCCGTAGGTCGGGCTCTCATAGGTCAGCTGTCCAAATTTAAATGGAGTCAATTAAGTAGGTAATTAGTTAGAGGAATAATTAGGGGTTAAGGGGTGGTTTATTAAGTTAGTTAAGTGATTACATAAACTACCCTAAGCCTAAACCCAACTTAACACCCCCAATTCCCAAAACACAAATTACTCTTCTTTCTCTCTACATTCTCTCTCTCTCAAGGAAGACTCCATAGAATACCAAGGTCGAAGGGTTATAGGGATTCAAGAAGTCAACTTTTCCCCATCAATCTTCAATTAATATCAAGGTATGGTAACTCTTCACCTTTGGGATTCCTCTCCCCAAAGGGTTCTTCCAAAATTGGTTTCAAAAAGATGATTTTCATATGGGTTTCATTCCAATCCGAGATTGATCTTTTCAATTGTGTTGTCCTTGATTTATATTGGTTATTATGGTTATATTATGATGTATTATTGTTGAATTATGTTATTTCTTGATTCTAAACCTAGTATTGTGGAAGAGGTGGTGAATGACCCCAATTCCCTAACCCTAGGTTATGAACTAGTATAGAATCGAATTGTATTGATGCAATTGACCTATTTATTGTGTTAATTACTATTGAATGGTTTTATTACACCTATTATTGGATGAAATTGGTTGGTTGATGGTAAGATCATGGATGATGACTTTTGAAGGAGATTGGGTAAGTGTTTGTGATCTCAAACCTTTACTTCAATTATGATGGCTTGTACTTGGTGATGAAGTTTAATTGAAATATATCTTGTGATTGGATTAAGTAGGTGTTTGTATGATGATGAAATTGAAATTTCTTTATTATGTGGAATTTGAGATTATGATTAAGATGTAATGATAAAAAGTTGGTTATGGTGTAACTATGTGCCTTACTACGATATGATGATGATAATGTGTTAATCTCACATATGAGGGTTGTATTGAAAGGATGTTCTTATGCAATTCCTATTGAGCTAATGACTATGACAATACAAAGATCTATTCTCATATGACCTAAACTAAGTTATGATTGTTAAAGAAAGACAATTCAAAAAGACTCTAGCTTAACACTGAGTGAACTAGTAGTGAGGAGTGTCCCTTCCCAAGTAGGGAAGGTAGGTTCACTAATGTACTCATGAGATAGATATTACAATGTCAAAGTCATAAAGAGGGTCTCAAAAATGTCTCCTAGTTTTTAAACTATGTTTCCCCCATAGGAATACTAGCTAGTGGATCCACCTAGATGCTATATTCATGTTTTGGTACTACCTTGGCAAGTAGTCCACCTTCTTTCAGTGTAGGGTTTCATGACACTGGATTCAAAATTATCTCATGTGGTCTATGTCGGTTAAGGCAAGTGTTCTCTAAAGTAAAATGAAGTAATAAAGTGAAATCTAACTAAGATAACTTAAGGGGTTTGACTTAGTCTAGGTAGGGCTATGGGACTCTACCTATACATTGCACTAGTTGGCCTTGAGCGAAGTCCTAGAAGGATGTTCGTATGTTCTTATGCTCTTATAAAGTGAATGATATTCATATGTTGACTTTACATGTTGATGATACTATTTGATGTTGGTTTCACTTATGAACATGTTATTGGTCTATATTGCTAAATATAATGATGAATAATCATGATGTTATGTTATGTGAAGTTAGACATTATTTATGATCCTTTGGTTGGTTTACTTGATTGAGTGGGGTTATGGGGCTTCACTTGACCATTGCACTAGTAAGCTTGGTAAGGGGTTATGAGTAAGGGTTTTGCTTATGTTGTGAAGTTATGAATTCTTGTACATGTTTTGTTGTTATAACATGATGTTGGAGTTGCTTTGGCTATGGTTCAATTATGCTATACACATGTTGACTTGACTATACTCTATGATGTTGGTCTTGTACTAAATATGCTATTGTCTTAAGGAATATATGATCATTGTCTTATATGTGTTCTTGGTTGTGCATATGGCTTTTCAACATAACTTGGCATGGTTTTGAACAAATGTCCCTTTTAGCATGATTTCTAAATTGTGTGTGCATATGTTTCCATACTTAGTACAAGTTATGTACTAACCCCTATTTCTCCCTTTTTCCCAAACATTTTAGGTTCCGGTCGTTGAAGGGTTCGTGGTCAATTTGCAAGGAAGGCTTGGATCATTTCTCCAAGTGTAGGTATGTCCTCAAGATCTGAGAATGATGCCTTTTCTCATTCTACCTATGTGACTTGCTATAGTATAATGATATTAGTTTCACTCTTATTGTTCAAGACATTGTTGTAAGCCCTAAGTGGCAATTATACATTTGTGTAAGGGCTATGCCCGAATTGTTCTATTCTGACTTAGATGGTTTTATATGAGACATATATTATGTAAATTGTATATGTGACAAAAAATTATAAGCCTATGCAATCTTCCTATGGAAGGAGTCTAAGTAAAATCCCTATGTGTATATTATGTGTAAGCGATAGCTCTGTGTAAACCTCATGAAGTAGATGTAGATGAAAAGTTTTAAATTTTCCGCACTTTTTAACGTAGGATATGTAATGACGATGCTAAGAGGCTAGTCTTAGTCCTCTCCGAGGAGGAGGACGCCAGTTAAGTCTAGGGGGTGCTCTCTGGATGTGACAAACTTGGTATCAGAGCATGAGGTTGAATATCTTTAGGATCGATGTATCATTAAACCACGTTTATGTAAATTCTTATTCATAATTGTGATGCGCGCCACTCTTATGAATGAGAGACTATGTGATGCTTGGGAAATTGTTATCTTCTTGTATTCCTATGTCGTGCCTCTAAAGTCTTACTTTATGTGCTTTCACCTAAATCTTTTATCGTGGTTATAGGTATGACTACTAGAAGAGCAGCTACTAGAAGGGACGAATAAGGGATTGCTAATGTGGAAGCTAATGACAACCAAGCTCCTCCACAAGACAATCAAGTGCCTCCGATTGAGCAAGTTCCTATGGGTGGTCAAGTTCCGGTTATTCCTCCACGTATGACGGGTGGGGAAATAAGGTCGGATTTTCTCAATTTTCCCCAAGCCATGACCTCTCAATCTAATGCCGTCACTTCTCAAGTCCAAGCTATGACGGCCCAAGTGAATAGGGAGGTTGGACCCCATATGCCTCCACGTGCTATCACCACGTCTTCTCATTTGAGAGACTTTACTCGAATAAATCCACCTATGTTCTTCAGGTCAAAAGCGAATGAAGACCCTCAAGACTTCCTTGATGAGGTCTATAAGATCCTTTTCAAAAGGGTCTTTCTTAATAGGTTCTTTCCTAGAGAGTTGAGGGAATCTAAGGTGGAAAAATTCATCAACCTTCGTCAAGGAGGTATGAGTGTACTTGATACTCCTTGAAATTTACTAAATTTTCCAAGTATGCTCCATCCTTGGTATCAAACCCAAGGGATGAGATGAGTCATTTTCTTATGGGAGTGTTTGATGACTTGGTGAAAGAATGTCGTTCGGCTATGCTACATGATAATATGAATATATCTCGTCTAATGGTTCATGCTCAACAAGTGGAAGAAAGTAGACTAAGAAGGAAGAATAGGGTGGCCAAGAGGGACAAGTCTTATGAAGGTGGTTCTTCAAAGGGATAGTTGAAAATTCAAGACAAACCTAGATTCAAGAAGAGTTTCTCCAATAAAATTCCTTCCAAATTTCCCAAGGCTCGTGATGATAGGGTGTCTAAACCAAAGTCTCAAAAGGGAAGAGGTACTAATTCACCAAGTAAGAATCCAACTTGTGGAAAGTGTGGTAAGAAGCATTTTGGTGAATGCCTTGTTGGGACGGACAATTACTTTGGATGTGGCAAGAGTGGCCACAAGGATAGAGATTGCCCTAATGTGAAGGGGTAAGAAAAAGGAAGTGGGCTAGCTCAAGTTAGTGGTTCTAATGTTGATGCTCCAAGAAAGAATCGCTTTTATGCTCTTCGCTCTAGGGGTGAACTAGAGAGTTTCCCGATGTGGTGACCGGCATGTCACAAGTCGTATCTATTGATATTTATGCTTTACTTGATACGAGTGCTACATTATCTTTTGTTACTATCTTAATAGCTAGAAAGTTGATATTTTTGCCCGATATCTTAAATGAACCTTTTATGGCAACTACCCCGATAGGTTATTCGGTGGTTGCAAAGAGGGTATATAGAAATTGTCCTATAAAGTTTCCCAATAGAATTACTCATGTTGAATTAGTAGAACTTGATATGGTCAATTTTGATGTTATTTTGGGGATGGATCGGTTGCATGATTGTTTCGCTTCTATTGATTGTAGAACAAGAATTGTCAAGCTCAATTTTCCTAATGAACCCGTCTTAGAATGGAACGGGAGAAATTCTATTCTTAGAGGTCGTATAATTTCTTGTTTAAAGGCTTGTAAGATGATCTGCAAAGGGTGTTTATACCATATTGTAAGATTCAAAGATTTAGACTCCAAAAAATCCTCCCATTGAGTTAGTCCCCGTAGTGAGGGAATTTCCAGAGGTCTTTCCTAATGATCTCCCCGGAATCCCTCCCGAAAGGGAAATTGATTTTGGTATTGACTTGCTACCGGATACCAACCCTATTTCAATTCCTCCTTATCGGATGGCTCTGGCCGAATTGAAAGAGTTAAAGGCTCAAATCAAAGACTTACTAGATAAATGATTCATTAGACCTAGTATTTCTCCATGGGGTTCTCCGGTATTGTTTGTGAAAAAGAAGGATGGGTCCCTTAGACTGTGCATTGATTATCACCAACTCAATAAAGTCACCATTAAGAACAAGTATCCTCTCCCTCGGATTGACGACTTGTTTGATCAACTCCAAGGGTCAAGCTACTTTTTTAAGATTGACTTGAGATCGTGGTATCACCAACATAGGGTGAGAGGTGAGGATATACCTAAAACGGCATTTCGAACTAGATATGTCACTATGAGTTTCTAGTAATGTCATTAAGTCTCACTAATGCGGGGGAGACTTTTATGGACCTCATGAATAGGGTGTTTCGAATTTACCTAGATTCATTTGTCATTGTCTTATTTGACGACATCTTGGTATATTTGAAAAATGAGAGTGAACACATGGACCATTTGAGAGTGGTATTACAAGTCCTTAAGGAAAAAACCAACTATTTGCCAAGTATAGTAAATGCGATTTTTGGTTGAGGTTGGTGGCGTTTCTTGGTCATATCATCTCTAGTGAGGGAGTTGAGGTTGATCCAAGTAAAACCGAGGCGGTTAAAAATTGTCCTAGACCATTGACTCCAACCGACATTAGAAGTTTCTTGGGTCTAGAGGGTACTATAGGAGGTTTGTGGATGGTTTTTCGTCCATTGCTTCTCCCTTGACTACCTTGACCCAAAATATTGAATTATTTGAGTGGTCGGAGTCATGTGAAAGAAACTTCTAAAGTTTGAAAGATAGGTTTACCTCCGCTACGCTATTGACTTTACGGGAGGGTACCAAGGGCTTCGTTGTATATTGTGATGCATCCCAAGTGGGCTTAGGGTGTGTCCTTATGCAACATGGTAAAGTAGTAGCCTATGCCTCTAGACAACTAAAGGTGCATGAGAAGAATTATCCAACTCATGATCTTGAGTTAGAGGCCGTGGTATTTGCCTTAAAAATATAGAGGCATTATCTTTATGGTGTTCATGTGGATGTGTATACCGATCATAAGAGTCTTCAATATGTGTTTGCTCAAAAGGAATTAAATCTCCGACAAAGAAGATGGTTGGAATTGTTTAAAGATTATTACATAAGTGTTCTTTACCACCCCGGCAAGGCCAATGTGGTTGCGGATGCTCTAATTTGGTTACCATGGGTAGTGTGTCTCATGTAGAAGAAGACAAGAAAGACCTAGTGAAAGATGTTCATAGGTTAGCTCGTTTGGGAGTTAGATTGGAAGATTCTACAAATGGTGGTTTTATAGTCCATCATAACTCCAAATTTTCCTTGGTGGTTGAGGTGAAGTCTAAGCAACACCTTGATAAATAATTGATAGAGTTGAAAGAATCGGTTCTTGGTAATCTTAATGAGTCATTATCCTTAGAGGGGGATGGTGTTTTGAGGTATCAAGAAAGGTTAGTGTGCCCAATGTTAATGACTTGAGAAACCGGATTCTTGAGAAAACCCATGGTTCCCGTTATTCTATTCATTCGGGTTCTACTAATATGTACCATGACCTTAGGATGGCTTAAAAAGGGACATAGCGTATTTGTTGCAAGGTGTCCAAATTGCCAACAAGTGAAATCCGAGCACCAAAAGTTGGGTGGATTACTCCAAGATATGCAAGTTCCCACTTGGAAGTGGGAAGACATTAATATGGACTTCGTAGTGGGTTTGCCTCGGACTAGAAAGCAAAATAACTCTATATGGGTAGTGGTGGATATATTGACAAAATCCACTATTTTTATATTCGTCAAGTCCACTTACTCGGTGGAGGATTATGCAAGGATCTTCATAGATGAGATTGTGTGTCTTCATGGTGTTATGTTATCCATCATATGGAATCGGGGCGCACAATTCATATCTAGATTTTGGATGTCATTCCAAAAAGGGTTAGGCATAAAGGTGAAGTTAAGCAATGCTTTTCATCCTCAAATGGATGGTCAAGCGGAGCGTACTATTCAAACCCTTGAGGATATGCTTAGAGATTGTGTGATAGACTTCAAGGGAAGTTGGGATGAAATTTTGCCTTTGCTTGAGTTCTCTTATAACAATAGTTACCATTCGACAATATCCATGACTCATTTTGAAGCTTTATATGGTAGGAGATGTAAATCTCCGATTGGGTGGTTTGAAGTTGGTGAGTCTTCACTACTTGGTCCCGAATTAGTATATAAAACTTTGGAGAAAGTTTGTGTAATAAGGGATAGGTTGAAGGCAGCCTATAGTCGGCAAAAGTCTTATGCCGACAATAGGAGAAGAGATCTTGAATTTGAAGAAGGTGATTAAGTGTATCTAAAAATTTCACCCATGAAAAGGGTGATGAGATTTGGCAAGAAAGGGAAGTTGAGTCCTTGTTATGTGGGTCCCTATAAAATTTTGCAAAGGATTGGCAAGGTTGCATACGAGTTGAGATTACCTAGTGAACTAGCTTTGGTTCATCCGGTGTTCCATGTCTCCATGCTTAAGAATGCATCGGTGATCCCGAGTCCATTCTTCCTATTGAGGGTCTAGGTGTGGATGAGAACCTCTCCTATGAAAAGGTTCCGATGGAAATCCTTGATCGTCAAGTGAAGAAATTGAGGGAATAAAGAGGTGGCCTCCGTAAAAGTGTTATGGAGAAACCACCTAGTTGAGGGAGCAACATGGGAGGCCGAGGCCGACATGAAGTCCCATTCTCCTCATCTCTTTGATAATTAATGAACATAATGAGTTAATTTGAATTTGACTTGTTTTTTCAAGATAAGCATATGTATGATTAAGGTTTTTGCTAAAATGAAGTTTCATATAAAAATGCTCTTTTGCTCAATTTGCACTTGTCTGTGTATTTGGTATGTTGTTGCCTATATGAAATGAGATTGAGCATGTTGATATGTTTTGAAAGAAAACTTGGCATAAGTGACTCTTTAATGTTATGTTGAGCTCGTGTCGTTATTGAGAAGGTCGTTCCTCATGTTGTGATTTTGAGCTCTTATATGTTGTAATTGATGTTTTGAGTTTCTATGTGTAAATGCCATGTTGTTATGTTGATTTGAGTTATAACTCATATTGATTTTGTATGTTGTTGGTTGGGCTGCTAGTATTGAGTCTGTCCTTTCCCTACGAAAGATTTTAGTGTCATTCGGGGACGAATGTTCCTAAGAGGGGATAATGTAACACTCTAAAAGTCCAAAACCTAATCTATAACCTAACATGAGTGTCTGGGGTTTGTAACACTATTTTAAAGTCAAAAATATTGTATATAAGTCATTTAGGAAGTTTTAGAGTCAAAATGTCAAGGAACGTCCATGACGTTCGGAGACTAGTGAAAGAGGTGCTAGTGTGCCTTAGCCTATTTCACAAGGTTTTAGGAATCGGAAATTGATGAAAATTGGTCGAACAGTGTAAAACTAGTGTTAGAGTAGGTTTAGGGTCAAAATGTCCGGGTACGACTCCCAAGGACCACCTTAAGGGTCCTTGAGGAGGACCCTTTCATTTTCATCAAAAAGTTGTCTCTAGGCAGTGGCTACCTACTCTTGCCATCGATGAGGCATAGGCTAAGTGATGGGGCATCGATGCCTCTGTCGATGGACACTTAGACATTTTCATGAAAAGGCCCAAATGACAACTATCTAACCAAAACAACGACTGTGCAGGACGTTGATTATGAGATTATGATTAAGATGTAATGATATAAGGTTGGTTATGATGTACCTATGTGCCTTACTATGATATGATGATGTTAATGTGTTAATCTTACATATGAAGAATGTATTGAAAGGATGTTCTCATGCAATCCTATTGAGCTAATGACTATGACTATACAAGGAGTTATTCTCCTATGACCTAAACTAAGTTATGATTGTTAAAGAAAGACATTCTAAAGGGACTCTAGCTTAGCACCAAGTGAACTAGTAGTGAGTAGTGTCGCTTCCCAAGTAGGAAAGGTAGGTTCACTAATGTACTCATGAGATAGTGATTACAATGCCAAAGGCATAAAGAGGGTCTCAAACATGTCTCCTAGTTCTTGAACTATGTTACCCCCATAGGAATATTAGCTAGTGGATCCACCTAGATGCTATGTTCATGTTTTCGTACTACCTTAGAAAGTAGTCCACCTTCTTTCGGTGTAGGGTTTCATGACACAGAATTCCACATTAGCTTATGTGGTCTATGTCGGTTAAGGCAAGTGTTCCCGAAAGTAAAATGAAGTAATAAAGTGAACTTTAACTAAGATGACTTAATGAGTTTGATTTAGTCTAGGTAGGGTTATGGGACTCTACCTATACATTGCACTAGTTGGCCTTGAGGGAAGTCCTAGAAGGATGTTCTTATGTTCTTATGCTCTGATAAAGTGAATGATATGCATATGTTGACTTTACATGTTGATGATACTATATGATGTTGGTTTCACTTATGAACATGTTATTGGTCTATATTGTTAAATATGATGATGATATGTTATGTGAAGTTAGACATTATTTATGATCCTTTGGTTGGTTTACTTGATTGAGTGGGGTTATGGGGCTTCACTTGACCATTGCACTAGTAAGCTTGGTAAGGGGTTATGAGTAAGGGTTTTGCTTATGTTGTAATGTTATGAATTCTTGTACATGTTTTGTTGTTATAACATGATGTTGGAGTTGCTTTGGCTATGGTTTTGTTATGCTATACACATGTTGAATTGACTTAACTTGATGATGTTGGTGTAAGACCCCCAAAATGAGTTAGGGTGTCTAGAGCCTAACATGTTGTCTTAAGGTTCTAAGGTTCTAAAATGGCTCATAATATGGTTAAGAGGCAGTGTGCAAAGTCTGAGGTGATTTGAAAGTCAAACGTTAAGGGTCGAACAAAACGGCCGACGACTAGTCACCTATGTGCCTCATGTATCTATGCATGCTTAAAATTGTATGAAATGATCCTAAAGAGTCTTAAAATGAGTTATAATGATGTTTAATGGTATTATATCAAGCTTAGAGAAGTTTGGAGGTCAAACGTCCAAGACGTTCAAAAGTTAGCCCTTGAGACATACATGTACGTCTTGATGGGGCCATGCATTTTTGGGCGTGTTGTGTGTATTTGTTTTGGGTGAAACTTATGTGGGATGTCTAAAAATTGTTAAGGGTTGTATTTACATGGGAAACTTCCAGGTACAACTTCAAAAAGGCCCGGCAAAAGGACCCATAAGAAGCACCAAAGGCTGGCCGAGACACTGCCTTGGCAGTGTCAATCGACGGATCAAACGACGTCCAGTTGGTCAACCAACGACCCGTAGGTGAGGTCTCGTCGATTGGTACTTATCTTGGTCAGGTCTCAAGCCAAAACCTGGCCAAGGACTAATCGACGGAAGCCAATGTACAGCCTGTCGACTGACCTGCGGCCAGTAGATGGCTCCGTCGATGGTGGTCTGCAATCTGTGCCTGCATACTGTTTCCTTAAAAGGGTGAACGGAAAATTCACCCCACGTCCTAAACTGACTCATAATTGAGTTATTTACCTAATTTTGGGTGTATATAAGTCATCAAACACGTGAACCTCCCATTCCCAATCCCATACACACGTAAGAAATCTTTCCCTCCAAAAATCTTCTCCCTAGAAGCCTCCATTGTTGTTGAAGCTCAAGAACAGCTTGGAGCTTGGAATGGCATGATTTCTTCACAAAGTTTTAGAGGTCTTCATGTAGATAAAGGTATGGTGATCTTCATCTCTAGTTATCCTTCCATCTAAAGAGTTAAATCTCAAGGTTTCAAAAGAGAAAAATATGATCAAACATCTTCTTCTTCAATCTGCCATGGGTTCTTTCTAAAAATGTTTTGAACGATTAAAGCATGCTGAATTGAAGTTAATACTGTGGTTTTAACGTGAATTTGACTCCAATTTCATGATGAACCTATGTCCCTTCCAAACTTGATTGTCTTTGCATGGGCTTTGTGATCTTGATTTGTTGTCTATTGAATTATGATTCTATTACATTGAAGTGGTTATATATACTACATTGAAGTGGTTATATATACTGTTATTTACATGAATTAATGTTGAATTGATGTTGAAGGATCCATGAGGATCAATGTATGAAGATTTGAACATGTTTAGCCTAGTTTTCATGGTTCACTGTAACGTTGGTCTTTTAGTAATTTAATGTGGAATTCGATTGTGTAGGGCTGGTTGTATCTACTGTATTAATTGGATATTATTGAGTAATTGTAAATAAGTTATTCATGTTGATCAATGTCGATTAGCCTATGATTCTTCTACTTTCCATTAATGTCTTAAATAGCATGCTCACTGTGATCTAAAGGTTATTGCTATTGTAGTAGGATTTCGTGTAAGTTTTATTGTCCTTAGCTACTGCCTTATGTCGACGGTATTAATGGATTGTGGGTATGAATTCTTGATGATCAAAGAAAAGGAGTCTTGGCATGAATTGGTCTAGGTTCTTCTAGCCTACAATTTTAATGTTGTAATGAACATTATGTGATCTTAATTCTAGGGTAGACGAAGCATGATTTAGTCTTGATTATTATGAATATAGCTACTGCCCTAGGTTGGTATTATTGGTATATTATGAAGGTTAATCATGATAAGCAAAGTAAAGTATACTAATGAGTGATCTATGACTCTCTACTTTCTAATATATATGTGATGCCTTGTATCATGTTATAGTATGATCTTGTAGCTATTTGTATATGGTTTTTTCTATGTTTAAAGTACATTTAGCTACTGCCCTATATATGAATTATTGATAAACAAGGTGTATTGATCAATGACGATCAAAGGGTGAGAAATTGGTAAGAATGCTTATCTCTTCTACTTTCCTTCTAGTATTGTAGTTGATGAAGCCTTGTATGGCATTGTGTGGTATGGTCCACTTATGGTGGCGGTGTTTACTTTATGTCATTATATATGTGTTGATCATGGCCTTGAAGGCAAATTGATGATTATATGAATGAATGGGTATGATGATCACTTTACGTGTAACTTGTGCTTAGTCTTTTACTTGAGTTGTGAATCTAGGTGATGTTGCTAATGCTATGAGCATGTAAGTGGCTAAGTTAAGATTATGTGTAGTTGCTGCCATTAATGAAGTGTTAATTATTGATGACCCCTACCCATGTACCCTATGTGAATGTGTGAATAGCTAATGTTAGGAGTCTTAAAGTATACTATGAAGTTGTCTTGTCTCCTATGCTAAATTGTGTTGTGTGGTCTATACTTGAAAGTGCAATGTGGTCTAAGAGGGTGGCTGCCTAAATGAGTTGTTGATAGCCGTTATGTGATCATGTTGACCAATGTACACACACCCACACTTCATGCATGCTTGAAAGTAGTAAAGGTTTATGGTGTCTAAATGGAAGGTATTTCTCATATTCACTAGTTTATACTACTATGCATGTTAAGCTTATATGATATGATGAAGTATGAATGTGCATAGAGTCTTAGTGGGTTTTTATATGAAAGAATTGCTCATATAGTTATGCCTATAGACTTATGCATTGATATATGAACATGTGTGACATTATGTGTTATGTGAAAGGTTTTCTCACATATAAGTATACACACACATATGAATGATGGTCTAGTTAAAAAGGGAGCCTTGAAAGGTGTGCTCAAGTGTATCCTTAACTAGATAGTGATATTATATATGCTATGTCCATGTGAAAGGATTTCTCACATGATTTAGGTTGATGAATTCTCATATATGTTCTATGAGCTAAGCATATGATGGTATGACTTATCCTAAGCCTATGTTTTATAAATAAATGTTAATAAAGGCTTTTCAATAAAGGTAACTTAGCTTAGAACCGAGTGAACTTGACAATGGGAGGTGATGACTTTCCATAAAGAGGGAAGATTCACCCTACAGTTTCCACATGTGATGTTGACTCCCCTTTGAGGGATACTCATCCAATGGATGCCCATGAGATGAGGCACCAATTACCAAATGGTACGAAGAGGGAGTACCTATTTCTTAGTTCCATAAACTATGCTTGCCACATAGGATCTAGCAATTGATATCACCTAATATGCTAGCATGATATATGTCTTACCTTGGCAAGTAAGATGCCCTCTTTTTGGTGTGAGGGGATGACACCAAATTCCATGTTTAGCACCCATGGTCTTAGTGTCGGTTAAGGCTATGGTTTCCCTAAAGTAAAATGGACAACGGAAGTAAATGAATAGGATCCTAACTAGGAGGACTTAAGGTAAGTTACTTAGTATAGGTGGAAGTAATGAACCCATCTAGACATTGCACAAGTGGCTCCTTAGGAAGTCCTAGGAAGGTGACCAAATATGTATGATTATGATTATGTCTTTATGCATGATATTGTGGAAGTGGTCTACTTGTTATGAAGATGTGCATGGTATGAATCTATGTGATATGATCTATCCTTATGTGCACTATGTTGGTCTAAATGACTATATGATGAAGGTCTTGTATTGACATGAATGAAGTTGTCTTTACTTGTTATATTGATGTATGAATTGAATGTTAAGGTTTATGGTCTCATGAATAGTTTACTAAGTATGTGTGTGGTTATGGGGCTTCACATGTACATTGCACTAGTAGGCTAAGATTGGGGTCATGAACAATGTCTTATAGTGATGAATATGAAAAGAAGTAAAAGTATGTGCAAGTTGATGTAGCTTACTGTAATGTCATATATGCTTGACTTGAATGTGTAATGGGCTATACTTCTATGGGGATATGTGTTGACTTGTGTAAGTGTATGTATGTTTCCTTGTGACCTTAAGGTGATGCATTGCACCAAGTATCACTAGAGGGTTACTTGAGAAGTTAATGAATAAAAGGAAATAAAGCTCACTGTTAAGGGAAAGAGAGATCATTGTATGTGACTCTAAAATGTCATAAATTATATATGTGATCTTATGTGATGTTTGGCCTTTGAATATGTTAATATGAAGTATATGATTGATATAAATGCTATTGATAAAGGTTTTATGATGATTGACTCAAAATAGCATGAAGTATGATTTCAAAGAAAATGTCTCTTTTAAATGCATGTTTTTGTATGGTTGTCATACTTAGTACATTCTTGTGCTAATCCCATTCTTCTCTACTTTTTACACAAAGTGTAGGTTATGGATGCTTAAAGGATGTCTTGAATGGTGAAGGGATTGATAGATGATTCCCAAGCTCAATGAAAGGAATTCTTAAGTTCAAGGATCTCCTACTTATGTCTTTAATGTAAAGTCTTTAAATATTGTATAGTTATGTAATGTGTCTTATGGGTCGTGTCCCTAATGTACTCTAATGTTGTTGAGTCTAAGTTGGCAAAGAGACTTAAGGTCTACAAATGTATTACGACTTATGTTTTATCTATATATGAGATGAAGTTTCTAGCATATCATGTGCTAAGAAAAAGTTTTAAATTTTCTGCTAAATTTACTATGTTAATGTGATGAATGATAACTATGGGCTTGTATAATACCTCCGAGAGGTCAAGTACATCATATTACTTCTAGGGGGTGCTCCCCGGATGTGACAGTTGGTCTTGTGTTGAATATGCTATTCTCTTAAGGAATATATGATCATTGTCTTATATGTGTTCTTGGTTGTGCATAAGGCTTTTCAAAGTAACTTGGCATAGTTTTGAACAAATGTCCCTAGCATGATTTCTAAATTGTGTGTGCATATGTTTCCAAACTTAGTACAAGTGATGTACTAACCCCTATTTCTCCCTTTTCCCAAATATTTTAGGTTCCGGTCATTTAAGGGTTCGTGACCAATTTGCAAGGAAGACTTGGATCATTTCTCCAAGTGTGGTATGTCCTCAAGATCCGAGGATGATGCCTTTTCTCATTCTACCTATGTGACTTGCTATAGTCTATTGACATTCGTTTCACTCTTATTGTTCAAGACATTGTTGTAAGCCCTAAGTGGTAATTATACATTTGTGTAAGGGTTATGCCTGAATTGTTCTATTCTGACTTAGATGATTTTATATGAGACATCTTTATTGGACTCTATATTGTTTAAATTGTATATGTGACATAAAATTAGAAGCCTATGTAAGTTTCCTATGCGAGGAGTCTAAGTAAACTCCCTATGTATATGTTATGTGTAAGTGAGAGGTCTATGTAAACCTCATGAAGTAGATCTAGATGAAAAGTTTTAAATTTTCCACACTTGTTAACCTATGATATGTAATGACGAATGCTAAGAGGATAGTCTTAGTCCTCTCCGAGGACAACGACACCGGTTACGTCTAGGGGGTGCTCCCCGGATGTGACAGTGCAGTTCCAGAAGCTATTCTTGAATTACAATAACTACGTCCAAGAACAAAGAAACTATCATTGAGAATTCAACCCTATAGTTTATTGTTTATTATGATTCATTATATTTACACATTAACGGGAAGAAAATAGAAAATAAATTTGAAGAACTAATCAATATTATGGTGTTACCTGTGATTTCCAAGTTATTTGAGTCTACTATTTTGATTGCAATTGATTAGATAGATTTCTCCGTTAATATACATTAAGGTGTATGCCTATTACTAAGGCGATTGGTTGTTAATATATTAAGGCGAGTGGCTTTTAGATTATTCTAGAAGAAAGAACCTCCGAGGAGGCTAATACAACATACTAGAAAAATCACAATAGAATCCATTAACAAGCTCTCCAAATTGAATTATGTTAGAAACCTCTATAAGTAATTCTTCCAATGTTTTTTAGTATGCCATTAGTGTTTGGACGTGTGGCTTACTGAATTGTTGTTGATCAATCGCAGACCTAGTGTTCTTGTTCCCTTTTTCTTATCGCCTAGAATGGAATGCTTGAATTTTATTTTTTTGATAAGTAAATATTTTATTTACCAAGTGATCGTTAAAAACCAGATAAACTTGCAGTAATTCGACATCCTAAATCTGCTAACTACGGTCCTTCTAAACATCTCTCGACTTGGCCAAAGGACTATGTAGTCTATTCTGCATGGAACCTCGCCTATGTATGTCTTCTATGAGTCGCTTGATTAGTACTTGTCCTTCAGTTCTCCTCCCCTGAAAAGCTCTTTTGGTTCCTCTCCAGCCAGATTTTGTAAGTGCTACATGCCAACGTCATTCTGTATATTTCTGCATTCACTGTCTTCCTTTTTGCATACTGAACAGCCCAATTTAGCTCTTCTGTCCTTGGCACAGTCCCTCTAGTAATTTCTTTCCAACACAAGGCTTTACCCCGAAACATATAGGCATATGGTCATACAAAAAACAGGTGATCGGTATTCTCTTTCGCATCTTCACAAAGTGGGCATTTCAGGTTATAGATAGCACACCATCTTCCAACTCTATCTCTGGTCAGCAGCCTGTTCTTTATGATTAAATATATTGACAACTTTGCAATAGCATCTTTATTCCAATAAGCCACACTGATGTTCAAGCCACATGCAGTTCTTGGCCTACACAATACTTCCCAAGCCACTAAAGTCTTCTTTGACACATCAACTCCCCCGGTCCACAAAAATCTTCTACACAGGGAATACATTAGTGTTTATATTGCTCTAGGAAGTACGAATATTTTGGGACCAGAATACTTGTATAGCTAACAACACTGATTTTATCAATTGTAATCTTCCTGCATAAGATAGAAATTTTATAGTCCAAGATGTTATTTACCCCATTATCTTGTCCAGCAGGCTTATATTGGGAAAATTACCGTCTTTTTTGTGCTTAGAGGAATGCTTGGAATTTGTTGTTTATATGCATTCAAAATATTTTGATTTTCTGAAGTGAGTTGCTGAAAGTTATTGTATTGAATAGGACCTGCAAAATCAAAATCATCAAAATAACTGTTAGTTTATTAATCGGCAAGTTGGTTCCCTTCTCTTAGAACATGTTACATTTGGAAATCCGCCCTTCTCTTCCACTATTTGACTTGTGAACTTCATGTACAGATTGCCCATGAACTATCCCATCAGATGCTAGAAATATTCTGATGAGCATTGAGAAAATATCTTTCCAATATAGAAAAACGAAATTATATGAACTTCTGCGCTAGTTAGCTACACCCACACTTTTCAATTTGTTAGAAGTATCGATATTTAAATCTAGCTAGCTTTGTTCGATGATGATCCTTTCTTCTTTCTTTGTTAAATATTGTAATGCCAATAGGTCAAGATATCTAAATGTATTAGCTTTCTCATAAATGAGGTACCTCAACAATGTCAACACCATGGAAACTTAATGCACACGGTAAAAAATACTTGAAATTTGATAACATACTTCTAGAAACATTATATGCTAAAAATAGGGGGTGTAAACATCATGCTTACTTTTTGACAATTGAAGGCATTGATTCCCTATAGATACTTGTGTTTGTGATATGTGGCTGCTACGATTTTGAGTGCAATTTATTGAATCGATTCCTCTGTGAGGCTATTATATTAAGGCGTGTGGTGGTTAATATATTAAGGCGAGTGGATTTTAGTTTATTCTAACAGGATGAACCTACGAGGATACTGATACCACACACTAGAAAAATCATAATAGAATCCATAAACAAGTTCTCTAAATGGAATTATGGTAAAAACATATATCAGAACTTTATTTTGTATTTTTGAGTATGCTTTTAGTGTTTCGACAAGCTTACTGAATTGTTGTTGATAAACCGCAGACCTAGTTTTGAAAATAGACAAAAAAAAACAGAACTTACAACCTTCTCCTTGCACGCTTAGTAGGATTCACAAGCTCTTTCAATGAAGGAAGGGGTCGAGGCACTGGAACATGCACAGACCGGTATAATTTTCTCAAACTTGGGTTATAACTGTTTGACAATCCAATCGCTGACTAAAAAATACAAATTTTCTGTTTATGTGTGCATCAAGCTCTCTGTACTCCTTATTTCTACACTTTCACTTACTGTCAATGTCTTACCAGCTTCCACCACAACTTCTTCCATCTCAAGTGAAATAACCGCTAACTCGTCGGAACATTTGATTACAACATATTCATTTAGAAGTATAGGCTCCTTTTTCTTCATGTTTGGAATAAGAACCATTCAAACCAAGCCTCTCCCTACCAAATAATGCTACTGGGTGGATTTTTTTCTTGGAGGAGATAGATTTGACTGCCTACAAATGCTAAAAGATGAGGTCGTCTACTTGGAGTTTTCTAATAATCTTGAGCATTGCTCTTGGCCAAAGGTGAGCTATAAACCTCAACTACATCTGGAGTTGTTTTTACATCAACTTCTGAACCCTAAAAGTTGCCAGAAAGGGTCATTAAAATTTCGATGTTGATTAAAAAGACGCTTCACATAGTCCTGCTCCAGAGCCTTACAACTAGGTGTTGTAGAGATGACCCATCTAGGTGCAAGAAGTAGCAAAGCCCACTCTATTTCTTCCTTTGATGAGTGTATGGAGTAACAAATGTGTCAGACACCAAAAATATCTCTCAAAGGCTGATCACATCTCCCTTTTTCCGACTTTCAATATATGAAATACCATAATCATGCATATCACTGTGTTGATGCTCAAATAATTAGAGGCTCATGGTGAGAATAAGACCAAGTTTGTGCAATCTTGGCTTCTACTCTTTGCTACAGTTTTGGAAACCCATCAAACAATTGAAAACGAGAAGATGTATCTTCTGTTTTGCCCTTCAAGACTTGTTTTTGCAACACGAACATAGAAGACCAGTAGGTTGTACATTTATGTTTCTTCATTGTTCAGTCATACTCTTGGTTGTCTTTTCTTTCGTTCTTGATTCATTGTTATAGACTTTATTTCTGTTAGTTTAATCTTGTAGAATTCCTCTATGGTCTAGCATAACTTTAGTGTTGTCCATCTCTTTGTATTTCAACTGGTGAAATTATAAGTTGCATTAATTATTGTGGTTAAAAAAAGATTAAGATTTCTGCATGTTTACTTTCATCCTGCCTTAATAGGATGCTAAACTTTCACTTCTCTCATTATTTGTACATCATCAAACACCGATTAGTATCAAGTGAGAGTTGCACGATATACAAAGGTGGTATAAGGTCTAGATTGTAATAATTGTTTAACCATTATGTATAGATAATGTACAGATACTAAAATTATTTGACAAAAGTATGATGTATAATAATATCCTTACCATTTCTCCTTATATTGATCACCAAACAACATGCAAAATAGAGTGAAAGAATTATTGCTACAGCAGACTTGCTATGTGATACTGCTAACCAAAAATGATCAACTTGCATATTTCTTCTCCACATAATATTGAATTACCTAAATGCTTCTTGTAATTTTTCAGATTAGTCACACTACTTTCAATATTTTTATACTTTAAATCTGATCTATTGACACATTTCTTTTTTATTTCAGGTTAATAAAATTTGAATTTCACAAATTTCTTTTGTGGGTGATTTCAAAGACATTATTCGAGAAGAGTAGCAAAACCTATTTGAAGACATTATTCAATAGTTTGAACAATATAAGTTTATTCTTAAAATTTGTGACTTTCTATTCAATAAAGGTAATGTATATATTTTCACCATTAGCAAAAATTGTTGTTACTATGAGGCTCTCTTTAATGAATGTGTTTGCTGGATTTTTATATATACATGTTATCGATAAATGTAGTAGATATTATTAATGGCAACTAAATTATTGCCGTTAAATGTTATGATATTTAGTGGCAATTCAATGGTAAAAGTGAGTTGCCATTAAAATTACTACCTAGCAACTATTTATTTTGATTTATCGACTAAAATAATGGACGCTAAAGGACCACAGACAACCGATATAAATTACCTTTAGTAGCCAACATAATTGTTGCAAACAATTGCTATTAAAACTATGACCTTTTAATGGCAATTTATTTAGATTTATCGACTAAAACAATGGACGCTAATAAGCCATAGTTAGCCGAAATGAATTACCTTTAGAATCCAACACACTTGCCGCAAACAATTGACATTGAAAGTATTACCTTTTAGTGGCTATTTATTTATATTTATCGACTAAATAAATGGACGTTAAAAGAAAATAGTTAGACAGTATCAATAACATTTAGTAGGCAATATCATTGCCGCAATTAATTGCCGTAACAGCTAATGGTTTGTAAGGGCAATTTATGCTACCCTTTACTAGCTTTTCCACAATGGTCGCAAAAGCCTTTGTCGGCCCCAACATTGACAGCTAAAGTTCATTGGCCGGTATAGAGTATCAAGGCAAATGTTATTGCCGTTAAAAGAAAATAGGTGTATTGATGATGTGAAGTAGAATGTGTATGTTGATGTTAGGGTAAGGTATGGTCTACATGCTTGGTTCTGATGAGTACCATTGTAGAATGGCCCCTACCTATATGAACCCTATATGAATATGTGATCTTGTGCATGTTAGGAGTCTTCTATTCTAATGTTGAATATGCTTTTGTCTCCTATGATGTAATGTGAGTATGTGGTCTATAGTCCCTAAATGCTCTATGTGTGAGTTGTTCATGACTTGAGGGATATGGTACATGTGTTGTGATCCTTGGAGGATAGTTTCCTCAACAACTAGGTTGTTGCTCTTATATGATCATGATGACCAATATGTACACACACTCCATGCATAACTATGAGTACGATATGTTTACGGTGTTAATTGAAAGGATAATTCTCATATGCACCTTTATGTATTCTTATGCATGAAAAGTATATGATTAGTAAAGTATGAACATTTTTTTTTCCAACGGTGTCTATGTGAAAGGATTTCTCACATATGTATATACACACACATGAATGTATGAATGAATAAGGTGTATGATAATCTAGTAAAAGTTAGTCTCTTGAATGGTGTTACTCAGTTGTATTCTAAACTAGACTATATTATGAATATGATATGATTATGTGAAAGGACATTCTCATATAAATGTTAGTTCTATGCTGAAAGGACATTCTCATCCTAGTAACCTTTAAGCTATATGATATATGAGGGAACTAAGTCCCTAAAGACTACTTTATGAACTAATGTTAATTAAAGGCTTAAAGATGTTTAAAAAGGAATTTTGATCTTAGCATAGAGTGAACATGAAAAATGAGAGTGGGGGCTTCACGCTTAGGAAGTCCGGCTTCCCACAAGAGAACCTTCACGTTAAGCAAGTCCGGGTTCCCAACATAGATGTTGTCTCATGAGATGGAAACCTCCACGTTAGCAAGTCAAGGTTTCTAGTAGCAATCTCCTTGTTCCATAACTATGTGCCCCTGTAGGTCTTAGCTTAGTGGATCCACTAGAATAGCTATTATGTATGAAGGTCCTACCTTGGAAAGTAGTACTCTCTCTTTTCGGTGTAGGATTAGAACACCGAATTCCATGTAGCTCACATGGTCTATGTCGGTTATGGCTATATCTCCCGAAAATTAAGAAATGAACTAAGATAAGAATATGAACTCTAATCATAACTCCTTCAGAAGTTTACTTAGTATAGGTAGGACTATGGACCCTACCCATGCATTGCACAAGTGGACTTCAAGAAAGGATAGGATTGGAGCCTCTTATGAAATGAAGCCATATGTTTATGTATGATTAGTATGAATGCATGTTAAGGGTGACTTTACTTATGTAAAGACATGAACTATGATTATGCATGTGAATTACACTTATGACTTCTCAATGAGTTTACTTAGTATATGTAGGGGTATGGGACTCCATGTGTACATTGCACAAGTAAGCTCGTGAAGGGGTTGTGAGGGTGGTTTACCTATGATATGAACTAAATGGGTTATGACTAAAGATGTAGTAAATGAATGAGTTCTTATATGATGTTATGAAGTATTTTAGTTTTATGACTAATGTTAAATGAAGATGTTATGACTTGATGAATATGATATGCCTAGTCTAGGAACTTTTTAGGAACTTGGTGCGGGTAGTATTACGGGATGCTACTTATACATTGCACTAGTGTGACTTGGGGGGGGTTGTCTTAGGTGATGGTTCTTATGTGAAGGTTATGTCTTATGATGTGTTTATGACTATTATGAATATGTGTGATTGGATTGATGAAGGCTATATGAAAGCTCATCTTAGGTGACCTTAAGATGATACATTGTACTAAGTATCACTTAAGGATTGCTTGAGGAAGGGAGTTAAGATGAAAAGGAAGGTAATTCAATGTATGTGTTGAATGTGCCTCAAAATGTAATAAATGGTTTTATGTGTGATTATGAATGACTTCTATGTATATGATGAGGTATGTGGTCTATGTTGTGCATATTGTATCAATGTTCATGAAGTTGTTCTAAAAAGGCATGATGCATGGTTTCTAACTAAATGTCCCTTTTAAAAGCATGTTTTTGCATGGTTATCATATTTAGTGGATTTTTGTACTAATCTCATTCTTCTTCATCTTTTTACACAAAATATAGGTGGTGATGGCTAGAGGATCTTTTCTTAAGTGAAGAGCTTGGATAGATATTTACCAAGTTCAAGTGTGTCCTTATGATTTAAGGAGCTTCATGTCAAGATGTTACTTCAGTTTATGTAATAGTATAGATTATTTTTTATGCTGTTAAGGGTCGTGTCCCTATTTTATTCTATTCTATTGTTGTTGAGTCTAAGATGGGAAAATGATACTTAGTGTCTTAACTATGTACTTATGATTTCTAAATAAAGTGATATTTTAGCATTGTGTTGTGCTATAAAAAATTTTAAATTTTCCGATATTTTATGTTTATGCGATGAAAGTATGCTAAGGGCTTATATAAGACCTCCGAGAGGTCGAATACATCGTGTGACGTCTATGGGGTACTCGTGGGTCATGACAATTCTATGTCTAGCCTAGACCCAAATTGCAACACTAATCCATTATAATTTATGTAAACCAATAGAAGAATTGACATTAATTACCTGGATATCGGTCTTCTTGATAGATGCTGGAGGTATTGCTTTCTCACCTCAAACCATTATACTTCCTACATAATATTACTCCCTAACTATTATATACGATCAACTATAAAAGTGTGAAAGTGACCCACTATTAATTTTAATGTTATTTTCTTTAACGACCAACTAAATAAATTATTAAAACTACCTCATTAATTTATAATTGTAGTTATGAATAATCGAAAATATCATTTAGAATCTATCAGAAAGTGTTTTATGAAATAAAAAATTTTAGTACTCAAAATGACCAAATTGGTAGTTACAATTATATTAAAAGTTGACACCTTTTCATATTGATAAGTAGTGATTTTCTCAAGGTTTGTATCTTTTTTATAGAGTTTGACTTTTTTGTTTATTTGTGATATTTTTGAAAAATTGTGATTTTTTTGAAGGGTTGTGACTTATCAGATTAGGCATGATAAACACCTTTTCATTCTATCATTTGTTGTTTATATACAAAGGGGTTTTCTCACACTTTTAAAGTACGAATTTTGTAAGTTTTTTTTTTATTATTCTTCTTAAAACAAGGAAGATTGTAAGAGTTTTTAAATTATGCAATTAAAATATTTTTGTGGGTAGATTAGATAAATCAACAAAAATTGATGCAACAAAAAGAATGGAATAACTCAATTTCAAATGAGAAGACTATCTAGATAATTAATATGTACTCATTTTCATAACCATAAATATACCTTTGCAAAAACTTCTACTTGACAAGAAAATCAATTATGTATGTTTCACAAACTACAACTTGTTGTTCAAGTTGTGAAAAGTCTCAAATTGTTGAAAAAAAAGATTTTATCAAAAACTTGTTTGAAGAGTCTAAACTAGATTTAATAACTACTCTTTTGTTTCCAATTTATTTCTTTTATTTTTGTTTTTATTCAGTTTAATATAGAACATTATTTTTCTTAGGGGTGGGGCCGCATCTTTAATACCGCAAAGTTAAAAGACATTTTTATATATTTTACCTATCCTTAAAATGAAAGTCTTTTTTATTTTTTAAAATTTCATATCAAATTAATATTAGACAAATCTATATCTATCTTTATATTATCTATTTATACTACCTTAAAGGATCAACTACCTAACTTAAATGTTTAATTATTATATTAATCCAACTTAAAAAACAAATTTAGTATATCTTTTATATATTATATTATATTATATTATATTATATTATATTATATTATATTATATTATATTATATTATACTATATTAAAGAAAGACACATTTTCACATTGAAGGATTGTAACATTTTAAAAGAGTTATAACATTCCGATGAGTCCTGATCTTTTCAAAGGGTTGTGACTTTTCTATATATAAGATTGCGACTTTTTCAAAGAGCTGTGACTTTTCTGAAGGGTTGTGACTTTTTCAAAGAGTTATGACTTTTTCTTATAAGTTTGTGACTTTTCAAAGAGTTGTGACTTTTTCTGATAAGTTGTGACCTCTTCCTCCTCCTCCTCCTCCTCCTCCTCCTTATTCTTCTCAATTTGGTACATCTTCTATATTTTATAGTATATTTATATTATATTATATTGCATTATATTAAAAGAAGACATCATTTAACATTGAATGGTTAGGACTTTTCTAAGAGTTGTGACTTTCCCATGAGTTGTGACCTTTCCGAATGGTTATGACTTTTATGATAAGAAACAATTTGCACATGCTCATAATGCACCTTTTTTAAACTATAAATGGAGGGACTCCTTACATTTTTAAACTATGATATTTTTACGTTTTCTATTCTTCTCATCTTTAAAAAGTCAACATTGATATATAGACGTTGACAATCTCAAAATTTAGTGAAATTAGAACACTCACTAACATCAATGTTAAATTAATATAATATCCAACTAAAACCATTCAATTTAGTATATCTTCAACATTTATATCAATATTTATTTATATTATATATACTATAAGTTAAAAACTCCAACAATGCAATAATAAATAAGTAATGTGCTATGAGTGAGAGAGGAGAAATTATATTTAAGAGGTGTAACTAAGAGATTTTAAGAGTGACTACTTTCAGTATTAATAGTAAGAAAGTTTATTTTCACTATTCACAAGAACTTATATTTTGTTATTCATTTTATAATTATTTAATTAAATTTTTTAAAATAATATTCATAATATTTTTAAAAATAATGTAGTACATGGTTTGATATTCATGTGCAACACACGTGGGTCAAAACTATGTAATTAAAAGTGGAAAGCCTCAAAGTTAAAAATTGGATTACGATTTCACCCTTGTTATAAATTAAAATTATATAAAATATCTACTTATTTAACAATAATAGTAATAATTTGCATTTTAATTTAAATTAATAATTCCAAAAGTCTATACATACATTACTAGCTCTTCCTCTTCCGATAACCTTTTCCATAATTATGATTCATGTAGATAATGTGGGATCATATTAATTTAAGATGAATTTTCCACTTTTTTATCTTCAATATTTGCTTCTTTATAGTTTACATAAGTTTGTACCCTTTTTTAATTAATATTATTTTTATTAATTTTTAGCTTCCATCTATTAAAAGAACTTTTCATATCCTTTTACCTTCTATAAGATCATAATGTTTAGACTTGAGTTCCTTGCCAAATTATTATATGCTTTCTTCTTTAAATACTCAAACATTATCTACACTTTGTGCACAAATGTATACTTTTTCATATTAGTTTCTTCAATTAAATTATCTTTAAATTAAGTAAATAGATAACCAATTTTGTTTAAGTTGTGTAGAAATTTACCTTGTTCACTTTTGCACATTGTTGTTCATTGCTTGACCTTACACTCTTCAGAATTTATTTCATATTATGTTTATTTTGCTTGATCATCTTTTGAAATTCTCACATCTGCTCAATCGCATCATTTTTAATTATCTATTATTTTTTTAAAAATATACTAATTACCATAGAATACATGTGTGTTGCACGTGTTCGAGAACTATTAACTAATACATATGTTAATTATACATAGGTTGAAATACCACCAAATAAGAATTTTTCTCTAATAACTACTCACAAACAACCCATAAGAGGCATCTAGTGAGACTTTCTATATGTGGGTCGAGTTACTTGGGGGTTCTAACGCAACATCTTGGGGTCGGTTTGGTAGCTAGTAAAGAGACAAATTATTCATGTATTTCTTTATAAGTTATACACTGTGTGATAGCTAGTTATATATTATATTATTCATGTATAAAATGAATACGACATTTAATGTGCAATTTAGAAATTTTCATAATTAATACTTGCACAAATTATGAAGAATTTGGAATATTGTTTTATGTAGATTAGAGGATGGAACAAAAGTCCCCGTTTGGATTATCTTATTTTTAGGTGTTTTTAACTTTCAAACACTTTTTTTAGTTTTGGGGTGTTTGGAAAGATCAAAAAGTGCTTTCAAGCAATCACTTTTAAGCCTACAAAAATTATAAATAAGTCAAAAGTAGGATATCATCCACTTATGACTCCATCCAAACAGGCCCTAATACATGTCTCACTAATAATAATAATAGTTATTCTGTTGTTTTTTAATTGTTATGTTTCATTTTTCTAGATTAAATAATTTAACATTTTAAAATGAAGATTTTGATATGAAAATACTATAAATTATATTTTTTCAATATCAATATAATAAAAAATACATATTAAATTGTTTGAGTTTCAAAAAGGAAATTATAACAACTTAAAGTTATTAAGGAAATATATATATATATATATATATATATATATATATATATATATATATATATATAATGTTAAAATGAAGATTTTGATATGAAAATACTATAAATTATATTTTTTTCATATCAATATAATAAAAAATACATATTAAATTGTTTGAGTTTCAAAAAGGAAATTATAACAACTTAAAGTTATTAAGGAAATATATATATATATATATATATATATATATATAATAGGAGAGGTGATAGCGCCTACGTGTCAACAATAGACAAAAAAAGCAGTATTTCAAAATATTAAAAATAATATCAATACAATTGTGAAATTGCCATTTAGTCGATCTCTCATCTTGAGTGTTTCATATCTCAATTTTGAATGTGATATTGTCACACAAGATGTATCATTGTGTTTGCTTAAAATTTGCTCAAATCACAGAAGCCCTAATAAAACAATATACGGATTAGTAGCTTTATAGGTTTACTTTGCGTTTCACAGAGAGAACTTACTCCTTTGTGGATGCATAAAGAAAGAGTTATATTTTAACTTGACAACAGTCTGAAGTTTCATTGTTGAAAAAGATCAACATTTTGTCAATTTAACCAGCCCGCTTTAACATTCGGACTCAATGTGGTAATAAAACAATTGACTAGATCTGGTTTTATGTTTTGAGTGCATTTTCAGTTATCACTTTTTTCATGTTTGTCGGCTCTAATCAGCATGTTGAACACATAAGACCATGGTAAAAAAGTTTTGGTGTAGGCTCTCTGCTTTTACTTTACTGCTTGCTAATCAGGGATTTTCCCAAATCAGTAAGATTCTTTACCTTATCAGAAAGATAAATGTCTTTGATAAAAAATAATTAGATTCAGGGTGTGTTCGGTATGAAGGAAAATATTTTCCATGAAAAATGACTACAACCTGATCATGACTTTTATCTCTTCCAAGAAGAAAATGATTGAAAATGATACTGATATGTTGGTGACTTTCTTCATAAATGTGGGATCTGACTTTTATTCTTTCTTTTGGACTTACCCAAATAGACTCAACAAACCTAAAAAACAAAAAAAGGAATCATGGGATGATGGTTGTAGATAGTGCAAAAGAAGAGCAAAATGAAATAGTAATATCTAATTTGCTTTTGTAGATGTATGGCTGGAGAACCGAGATATCCTTTTATTCTGGCAAGTAAAACCAGTTGTTCATGTATTTCAGGTCTGTTTCTGTTACTAAAGTTATGTTACTCAAAGTCCCAAGCCCTTTTGGCATTCCTGTTTCCTACCCTAGCTGGACAGATTACCCTAAAGAATTCTACAGGAAACACTAGAAGTTGCTAAAATTTTGATCCAGTATTGAAACTAAATTTGGTACTCCTACCTGAGCCCAATGTAACATACGTTCCATTGTTGTAGTTATCATAACATTTAACTGTTTCTATGAAAGGGTTATTTGATGTCTAGTTGTTCATAAATATTCTCCAAGTAAACAAAAGAAAAGAAGAAAAGAGAGGAAATAAGTGAAAAAGAAATGAAGAGTAGTTGGAGGTGGAGTGAGCAATTGAGCATCGCCAACACTTTACACCTAATTTATTATAGTTGATTTGTTCAATTTTATGACCTCTCTGCTATTTGAATTTGAATTGGACATTTCCATTTTGTCAGCTTAGCGAGGAAGGACCATGTGAAGAATTAAGTGGGGATGGACAACTTTCTACATTTAATGAATGGATTCTTCCTGCAAAAGAATTTAATGGAATGTGGGAAAGGTGTGTCACTTTCTGGCTGAAAAGAACTTAGATTTCTTCAAGGAACCCAGATGTGATTTATCTTTTTATTTCTACAGCTTAATATACGAATCTGGTCTCAAGCAAAGATTGTTGCGATATGCTGCAAGTGCTTTGCTTTTCACTGAAAAGAGAGTAAATTCATTCCTTGTATCCTGGAATCGGTGAGAAACTTGTTTACCGAATTCACAAATATTTTATCATGTCAAGCTGTGCCTGCCAACCTTGTGTCTGATTGTGGTATTTTACTGTGCCTTGTATTGTTTGCTTGGTGATTTCCAATCACCAGTTCCCTTTGAAGCTTAGTTCCATTTTCTGTACTCTAGGCAATTGGAGGAAATTAGGATTGTGTAGTAGCATTGTGCAAAGACAGGTCTCCGTAAAATGCTCTGCATACTGTTAAAAAGTCATCACCAACTTAATCTCCAAAAAAATGGAGAATCTAGAATGGAAGTAGTTGAGTGAGAAGTCCACAAAATTTTTAGAAAGAACAACTCTTGAAATAAGTAGGAAGTGTAATTCTAGAACTAGATAGTTGATAACATTCCAGAAGAGAGTACTAAATACTCTCACTAGATCCTTCCATTACCATCCATAAATAGAGGTAGTCCATTTAAGTTGTAAGTGTTAGCTCAAGTAAGCAAGAAACCAGGAAAGAGTGTGAGAGCAAAGGTGCGAAAATAAGAGAAAGCAACAAAATAAGTTGCTTGAGTGCCAGTGAAAGAAAAAATTAGTTTAAAGATTTGTTAGACAGAAGCTGGTCTTTTGTTTACAATAATAAATTTAAATTGTGAGCAAAGAATACAAGGCACTCTAACAATTTTGAATGTGAGCAAAGAATACAAGAGCACACTTTTGATTGTGAGCAAACAATTGTGAAATTGCCATTTAGTCGATCTCTCATCTTGAGGGTTTCAGATCTCAATTTTGGATGTGATGTTGCCACACTAGATGTATCATTGTGTTTGCTTAAATCACAGAAGCCCTAATAAAACAATATACGGATTAGTAGCTTTATAGGTTTACTTTGCGTTTCACAGAGAGAACTTACTTCTTTGTGAATGCATAAAGAAAGAGTTATATTTTAACTTGACAACAGTCTGAAGTTTCATTGTTGAAAAAGATCAGAATTTTGTCAATTTAACCAGCCCGCTTTAACATTCGGACTCGATGTGGTAATAACACAGTTGACTAGATCTGGTTTTATATTTTGAGTGCATTTTCAGTTATCACTTTTTTCATGTCTGTCGGCTCTAATCAGCATGTTGAACACACAAGACCATGGTAAAAAAGCTTTGGTGTAGGCTCTCTGCTTTTATTTACTGCTTGCTTATCAGGGATTTTCCCAAATCAGTAAGATTCTTTACCATATAAGAAAGATAAATGCCTTTGATAAAAAATAATTAGATCCAGGGTGTGTTCGGTATGAAGGAAAATGTTTTCCATGAAAAATGACTACAACCTGATCATGACTTTTATCTCTTCCAAGAAGAAAATGATTGAAAATGATACTGATATGTTGGTGACTTTCTTCATAAATGTGGGATCTGACTTTATTCTTTCTTTTGGACTTACCCAAGTAGACTCAACAAACCTAAAATAAACAAAAAAAGGAATCATGGGATGATGGTTGTAGATAGTGCAAAAGAAGAGCAAAATGAAATAGTAATATCTAATTTGATGATTTCACTAGCCTTCACATTTCTGGCTAGTGAGGTGGTTATATCAGTATCATGGGCAAGAAATGTGAAGTGGTTTCCTATAGACTCTAGAAATTCAATTTCTAGCTATAAAGTAGTTGTTTGTTATTCTTTGTGTGAAAAATATAGGAGAAGAATATTATTGAATTGTTATATCTATATTATTATATTGAGACCCTATTTATAGACACTACATTAGACTCCTTTTCCAACTAGGACACTAACATACAATCCTCTTTTGTTAGAATATGGATAGGTTTATACAGTGTTTTGGATGGCGAGAGGTGACAAAAGGCGACAAGGGCCTGCCTCGCCACGCGGCGAGGCGCTCGCCTTTTTGAGAAAGGCGCCAGTTAATACCAAAAATTAAATATATTTAATTGCATATATAAATATCCAAAATCTCAATAGCAATAACATATATTAGCAAAATATTTCAATTCAAAAACTCATAACAGAACAGAGGAAAGAAACATAGAGCAGTCAGGACACTTAACATTTTTCCCTTATTACTTATGCTGATTCAGCAGTGATGAAGGAAAAATAAACAGAGCAACTGATGAAGAACTGAAGAAGAAGAAGAAAACTCAAGAAGAATTGAAGAAGAAGAACAGAAAAGATTGCACGAGGAAGAGGAGTCGAGGAGCAGCAAAAAAGAGGTATACCTCAGGTCCTCAGTGCAGCAGCAACTCGAAGTCTCGAAGAGACGCGACCGGCGAGGGGAAGAGGAGTCGCGCAGCAGCAAATTTTGAAAATAGAAAAAAAAACCCTCCTAATTTTGACTAATATTGTTAAGTCAAATCTTTTAAAAAAAATTAAATCAAAAAGGCGCCGCCATTATTGTCGCCATTAGCTCGCCATGGGTCGCCTTTTGTATGTCGCCTCGCCTCAGTGTGAAATGGCGAGAAGGGCTCGCCTCGCCTCGCCTCTCGCCTTTGGCAATGAGGCGCTCGCCATTCACAACACTGGGTTTATATAATCCTATTGAAATAAGAATAGGTTTATACAATCCTATTAGAATAGGAATATGTTTATACAATTCAATTAGAATAGGAATAGGAATACTAAATAGTATCCTACTTGATAAAGGATTGTATTTTATGGTCTATAAATAGGGTCTCAATGTAATAATGTAGACACAATAACAATTCAATAATATTCTTTTCCTATATTTCTCACATGGTATCAGAGCCTCTATGATCTTGGTAGAAAATCAAAGAGCTTCTGCTGCCGACGGGTGGCTATTAATCATATATGCCGCTCGTCCGACCGATGATTATGTTAGCAAAAGTTGGGTCACCATGTATCTTTTGGGTGACTATTTTCTCATATTTAATTTGTATAGCATCGCGCCATCATTCCGGTGACTGCTTTCTTATATCTAATTTGTGTAGCACCGTGCCATCATTCGGTGACTACTTTTTACATATTTAAGTTGTGTAGCACCATCACATCCTTTGGTGACTACCTGTTTTTGCATATCTTATTTGCGTAACACCGTGCATCTCTCCGGACTACTTTTCATATTTAATTTGCGTAATACCATGGGTCTTTCTTTTGAACTACTTTCTTATATTGACTTGTATAGCACCGTGTGTTTTTCGGTGACTCCTCAGATTTAATTTGCGTAGTTCCATTCATCTTTCCGGTGACTCCTCAAATTTGATTTGCGTAGAGTTGTGCCAGAATTTCTATTTTCATTAGGGTCGTGCCATCATTTCGACCCTACCAATATTATTTCTCTTTTTCAACGGGGTCGTTCCATCAATTCGAACTATCCTATTTTATTTCTATTTTCTAATTGGGTCGTGACATCATTTCTACCTTACCTACATAATTTTATTCCTTAGATTGTTACCACTTTTAGCCATCAAACCTAATACTCTAGCATATGAGCATGTTCCATGTTCCAGTCAGTTTTTTGGTGACTTGTTTAATATCAACTCATCTATTGATTAGGAAATGGACGGGTGGTCTCCTTATATGGACTTGGGCAAATCTCTCCTCGTGAGCTATCTTTTGGGTTCGAGTCTGACCCAAATGTCATATCTTTACAAAGATCAACATCCTCTTCATCACAATTTTTTTTGAAACTGGTAAGTTTGAATTCTTCAGCATTAAGGGTGTATACTGGATACCTCCAAAAAGGGATAATTATAGATTTCCTATCAAATCTATAATCTGATCTATATCATCTATAAAAAGTTGTTTAACACCAAAAAAGTATAGATACTATACAATCCCATTTAAATTGGTGGATGAAATTGGATCTATCTTTAAAACATCTTCCATTTCTTTCTTTCTAGACTAACCACCATATACATGATGGTATTAGCTCCACCATCTCTTTTGACTCTTACTGCCCTTCTCCTAATCCAGCAACTCAACATATCTGATGTATGTTTTGACATTGTCTAGTTCATGCTTGTGATGTTGAGAAACAATTTCCAAATTTGAGCATTAAACTGATAATGCAGGAAGAAATGGTTATTTGTTTCCCCTGTCAAGTTGCACAAAATACACCTACGGACCTGCCTTTCTTCTGTATAACTTTTTCAGTTAAACATGCTCTCTTTATCACTAACCAGGTTAAACACTTTACTTTTGTAGGAATTTCACTCTTCTAAAAGTAATTCCAATTATATTTTGGTCCCCTGTCATCCCCTTTAGTCCTCTTTTTGTAGGCATTGTTGACTAAGAAGACTCCATCCTTACTATTTTTCCACTGGATCTTGTCTGTTGTTGTTGTAGTTATAATTATTCCAACTAGTTTTTCCAGTAGCGTTGCCACACCACCTCCCAGTCATTAAGTAGTCTTCTTAAAGATATGTCCCATCCCTGTTCTGTCCAACGATCACTCACTCTAGCATTAAGGTTCTCATAGAGTAGAAACAAATATGGAATAAAGTTCCCTAATTGAGGTTCGGTCTATCCAGCCATCTTTCCAAAATTTAGTTTTGTTTCAATTTCCCACCTTGATATATGTATTTCTTTTCATTTATGAGCATAGGTCCCTGATTGTCCTCCATACCCCCACCCCATATGGTTCAGAGGTGATTTCTATACACTAGGGGTTTAGTTCTCCATATTTTGCTACTATAACCTCCTTTGAAAGATTTGCATCTTCCTCACTGTATCTCTACAACCATTTTATTAAAAGGCTTTCATTTTGCAACCTCAAATTTCTGATCTCTAAACCCCCTCTGTCTTTGCTAAGAAGTACATTCTTCTAGTTGACTAAGTTATAACCCTTTCCCTTTTTATTGCTTTCCATTGAAAGTTTCTTCTAAGTTTGTTTAGTTTTTTCACCAGCTTTGCTAGGATTAGAAATAAGGTCATGACATAGGTTGACAAAGATTCCATAACAGAATTTATGCGAATCAATCTATCACCTAGGGATAGGTATTGTGCCTTCCATCTAGCAAGTTTCTTTCAAGTTTTCACCAGTATACCATTCCATATCTCCATTGTTTTGTGTTTGCTATCCAGGGGCATGCCCAGATATATGGTAGGCAAATGCTCCACTCTGCATCCCAATATATTTGCTAGTTGCTGGATCTGAGGGACCTCTTTTATAGAAAAGAGACTACTTTTCCCAAGTTTACTTTCAACCTTGAAATTGCTTCAAATGAAACCAAAATTACACTGATGTAGCGAATCTCTTCTGGTGTAGGTTCACAAAAGATGATAGCGTCATCCGTATAGAGCATATGACACTTTTTTTTTGTCCCCCACTCTATCTCCGCCCTAAAAGTCTCTAATCCATCTGTTTTGTGTTGCAATCCTCATCATACTATCAAAGCCTTCCATTGCCAAAACTAATAAGAAAGTAGAGAGAGGATCACCATGTCTCAACCCTCTATCTAATTTTAAAAAGTCGGGGGGGTCCCCATTCACAAGGACAAAAAAACTTGATTATTTTTATACATACCTCAATCCATTTTATCCTATTAAATAAGGTCTTAGGCCTAACTCAAACTCCAAAAGCTAGCTCTAAGAGAAGAGGATTGCTCAAGCCTTATAAGGAGTCCACCCATCTCATTAACCATCAATATGGGACTTTTGTTAATCTTTAACATCTCACTTCATGCCTAGTGCTTAGCATCTGGTGCGTGGAAAATTTTGATTTTTGGGGGCCTCATGTTGATGTGTGACTATCTCATCTAAAAGCTAAGTTTTGAGAGAGAACACACTTTTATTATTTAATTATATTGTCAACACGCCCTCCTACGTGCAAACTTGTTTTTTTAATGATCAAGGATGTGTAAATTCTTTTTGATTGGGTGGAAGTGAGATTCGATCTCAAGACCTTTGCCTGCTCTGATACCATGTTAAATTAGGTCTTAGGCCTAACTCACACCCCAAAAGCTATCTCAAGAGAAGAGGATTGCCCAAGCCTTATAAGGAGTCCACTCATTTCATTAACCACTAATGTTAGATTTTTGTTATCTTTAACATATCTATTTTCTACCATATCCCATTTGTCTGAGAGTATTCAGTAGGAAAGACCAATGCATGTGGTCATAGGCATTCGGAATATCCAATTTGCATATTAGACTAGAGGCTCATCATTTCATTCTTAAGTCAATGCATTCACTAGCAATGAGTGATGCATCCATGATTTGCCTTCCTCATCTTCTTCCTCCTCGAATATTTCATCAATTAGTGTACAAGTCCTACTTGAACTTGTCGATGTAGTTTGTACTCATTTGCCCTTGTCAAGTGCTCTTAATCTTGAAGAAAATCTCCTAAGATGATAGATACTCTTGTAGCTCCAATTGAGGTAGAAACACTACCCCAAGTAAGATCACCTTCCTCGTATACTAATTCTTCTTCTTGATCTTCGAGGCATCCAACTAACCATTCATTTGACTCATGAATATTATCCAAGAGAATTGGATCAATGTTATCACAAACATTATAATGACGTTTCAATGTTCTATTGTACTTAGGAGTCATTTGGTTACTATGTAAGTGTCCATCTAATACATAAATAACCAAGCTATTCATGTATTAATCTTATACATTGTTTAGTTTGTAAATTGAACGAAAGTTATGCATGTATTAATTGTATACCATGTTTGGTTGGTAAGCTTCAAATGTTGTATTAAAGTTATTCATGACTTAATTTGGTTGTGTTATAGTAATTTTACATAACTAATACTCACATAACTTCTGAGGGAATCTATATATAATCTTATGCAGGGTATAACATGGAGTAAGTTATGTGGGTATTAGTTATACATGAATTAAAATAAGGTCTAATCCGTCTGTGGCCCCCTAAAGTTGATACTAATTTTTACTTAGACACTCCAACTAGACTTTATTCATTTAAGACACCTCATGTCATGTCCGGCGGTGTCATTTTGACACTTTTTGCTGACATGAAACAGTGAGTGTTACACTCCTTACTAGCGCGTGGAGAGCTTATTTAACCTATTTTTATTTAATTTTTTCTTCTTTCCCATTTTGGCCACCATTTTTCAAAACTTAAAACTCGTTCCATGGAAAAATAGATCTAATAGTGCTACAACACCAAGAGATTTCAAGCTTAAACAACTTTTCTTATTTTGTTGTCATTTTCCTCCTTGAAATATTTTGAAAAAAATCAAAATATATTTTCTTAAAAGAAAATCTAGAAATTCTTTTAGGGAACTCTTTGTTTAGATTTGAAGTTATAAGTAAGAGGAAGCAGTTTTTTTGCAAAGAAATTGTGCTTTTAAAAATAATTCCTTTCAACTAATTAAATTACTAGACTGAACCCATCGCTGGCCCCCTAAAGTTGGCATCAACTTTCACTTAAACACTTCAACTGAACTTTGTTCATTTTAGAAACTTTATAATATGTCTCACGAATTGAAACTGAAAGTATCAATGTTTCCATTCCTTTTGATAAACCTCCTATTAAGAAAGTCCTCTCCACTTTGAAACACAAGGAGGCCCAAATCAAATTTCTCAAAGAAGAAGTCACTTTCCAAAGATTGCAACAACAACTAAAAAAACCTCCCCTCCAGTCCAAAATCAAAACCTTAGAAACAAAAATACAAAAGGAGCTTTGTGCGGATCTATCCACAACCTTCTGGAATAGAAAAAAACATATGGTAAGGATCCCTTATGAGCCAAGCTTTGATGAAAAAACTATCCCTACAAAAGATCACCCTATCCAAATGAATCATGAATTCATGATCCACTGCCAAAATGAAATCAATGACCTTCTTGAAAAGCAAATCATTTCTCCAAGCAAATCTCCTTAGAGTTGTGCTGCCTTCTATGTTAACAAAAGCTCTGAGATTGAACGAGGACTACCACGATTCGTCATCAACTATAAACCTTTAAACTCTGCTCTTCGTTGGATTAGATACCTTATTCCCAACAAGGAAGATCTCCTCCATCGGCTATATGCTTCCACTATTTTCTCAAAATTTGACCTCAACTCAGGCTTTTAGCAAATTCAAATTGATCCAAAAGACCGTTATAAAACAGCTTTTACTGTACCTTTTGGCCAGTATGAGTGGAATGTTATGCCATATGGACTTAAGAACGCTCCTTCGGAATTTCAAAAAATAATGAATGATATCTTCAATCCCTTCTCAAAATTTATCATAGTCTACATTGATGATGTCCTAGTATTCTCTACTAGCGTCGACCAACACTTCAAGCATCTAAAAGTTTTCTTCAATATTATTAAAGACAATGGCTTAGTTTTGTCCAAAACTAAGTATAGTCTTTTTCAAATTAATATAAGGTTCCTTGGGCACAATATCCAACAAGGCACTATTGTCCCTATCCAACGGTCCATACAATTTGCTGATAAATTTTCTGATCAAATTCTTGATAAAACCCAACTTCAGCGATTTTTGGAGTGTGTCAATTATATAGCAGACATTATCTCAGGTCTCAGCAATTTATTGAAGCCTCTCCATGACATACTAAAGAAACCTCCTCCCTCATGGACCAACATCCACACAAATGTTGTTAAGGAGATCAAACGGAAAGCAAAGGATCGACTTATCACTTCTTGACCCCTCTGCTTTCAAAATAGTTGAAACAGATGCTTTTGACGTAGGTTATGGTAGGATCTTAAAGCAAAGACAAAATGAAAAGGAGCATATCATTGCATTTGCATCCAAGCATTGGAATAAGGCCCAACAAATTTATCCTCCTATTAAAAAGGAATTTTTGGAAATTGTTTTATGCATCTCAAAATTTCAATCCGATTTACTAAATCAAAATTTTTTACTACGCATTGATTGTAAAGCAGCAAAATCAGTTTTGCAAAAAGATGTCCAAAACCTTGCTTTGATATATTTGCTAGATGGCAAGTTAATTTATCTATTTTTTATTTTGATATAGAATATATCAAAGGGAGTTCAAACTCTATCCCAGACTTTCTTACTCGAGAATTGTTGCAGGGTAGGTAATTATGGGTAGAAAAAAGAAAATGAAACTATTAGAACTAAGCACACAGGATGAGATTGAAGCAGTGGTTGAACATCAGCCTTCCAAGACCCCTTTACTTTTGGTTTCTCAAAAATAAACAAATTCAGTTGCTCAAAAGCAACCCTCAACTACCACATCTGGGTCAAACCAATCAAAATATCAAACTTCAGCGGATTACGCCATGAGAGGAATTCCACCATCTTTCCTCCTGGAAAATGCAAATCCTATATCGATATCAAGTCCAAAAAAATGGGCTGATTTAGTAGAAGAGGAAGAAGAATAAGTAAAACTTGCCCATATAATGTATACCTCGTGGACAGAGGAAGACTTCAAGAACTAGCGACAACTCATGGGTTTTAAAGAACCCACAGTTATAAGCAGTTCCAACAAAAGAGATTTGATCAATCAATATCTCTTTTTCAAGAAAATGTGTAACCAAGCGGCGGCACAAAGCCACGCTTCGACATCTTCCTCACGCTCTGTGGCTGCCATCAGCACCACTAAAGCACCTGTGGAGGTGGAGAACCTCATCAATATTTTATTTGATTTCTCACAAAATACAAGCACAAATACGGTATGCAAAGTACCAAACAAATCAATTTCCTCACTCACACCCAAACATGTTTCTTCAAGTGGAGGATCCTCCTCTGATGACCCAACCTACTTCAAAAATAATTGTGTATGCCCTCTGATACAAATCGAACCAATCGAACCAGAATTTTGGGATTCAAACCCCTAGGAGGTAGCCAAGAAAATACTTACCCCTAATGCAAATTTTATCAAAAAAATTCCAATGTACACACAAAATTCTATGAGTTCATACTAGCTGACACCAGGTCTTGCCTGTTCAAGCCCCACAAAGATAAACCAACACAGACGTATGTTACCCATACTACGGTCTTCATAAACAAGATAATCTCACCCAAAGAATGGGGTATGCACCCTGTCAAGTATAAAAAAACTTTCCCAACCATTTGAACCTCAAAACTACAACTACTTTGACTATCAAAATGCATGGATGAATGTCTTCACTTTCCAAAACAATGTTGGCAAACATTCGTGGATTTTCCTTTGGGGACTTGCTTCTGAATTCCCTCAATGGTTTTTACACCAATGGTGACCCGTCTATGGCCACAAAGTTGATATTATCCCCTCACCGAGGCATATAACTATTTTTGTCAAAAGTTCTCAAATCAACATTACATTCCTATGCTCTTACAATTTTTCCATAGATTTCACGTCGCATGGATATTTGCACATAAATTTGCATTTCACAAACCAAGTGGACACAAGGGACTCCCATGGCTGTCTATCCAAGGCCATTGTAAATGGTGGAAAATCTGGGATCCAAAAGAAGCATATATCCCATAAGTGAAAAAATGATTCTTGTGTAACCTAGGACATCTAATCCCGACAGATGCCGCCCAAATCCAATTTTTACAACAAACATCAATTGCAGCTGCACAACTAGCCGGCTCAAGTAGTAGGGGGAGACTTCATTCAACAAATGGAGAAAATCCTACAGCAAATTAAGGCTGAACTTCCCAGCTCCCAATATCAAGAAGCAAATAAGTCTGATTTCGATGATGAAGATGATAACAATTGCTAAGAATTTCCAGCCACCTTAACATCACAATGACACGATAAAAATGAAGTCACCCATGACATATCAAAGCATGGGCTGAAAATTATTGAGGGTGGTACTGTAGCAACACGGTAGCACTGTTACTGTAACATATTTTTATCTATAAAAGCCCCCCCCCCCCCCCCCCCCCCCCCCCCCCCCTCTCCACATTGTAAGATCATCTTTTTTCTTGCAAGAGTCTCTCTCTCAAGAATACTTGGTTAGAGTTTGCTCTCTCTCCCATCTTTGTATTTTCAAGTTGATTTAATAATAATCAAATTCTAATTTTTAAATCGTCTTTTTGTTTACATTCATAATCTATTACTTTATTGGTTTAATTCATTATGGTTGGCACCGCCACCTATTTTTAGTTAATTGTTTGCACTTTTTCATGATATGGTCGACCCTGCCGCCTAATTTAATTACATTTGTACTTATATTTACGTAGTTGCATTATAATATAATTATCGTGCTTTTTGCTTCCCGTTCTTCTTCCCCTTTATTTTCGGGGGTTCGCTTCCAGGTACTTGATATATATATATAAATATATTAAAAATGAGTACTTTTTGAATAATTAAAATATAAATTACTATCTAAATTTTTAGATTATTAAAGCAGTTTTTACAATTAATAAATAATTTAGATATACTTCAAAAAAATAGGATGATGTAACATGGATTATTTTTATATTTTCACAACCTTCTTATTTATAGAAAAATAATAGTAAAATAGTAATAATAATAATAATAATAATAATAATAATAATAATAATAATAATAATAATGGGATGAAAATAAAACCTCTTTTTTTGAAAAAAATATTTGTTTGTAATAAATAAACTAAGAATAAAATTAGAAAAAAGATCTATTTAAAAAGAAAACATAAAAGAAACGTGAGTTTAACAAAAAAAAATTACCATTTTTTACTTTTATTATAGTGAGAATATGGTAAGAATGAGAATCTGCACTTGCAGTTTTTTTTAAAAATAAACTATAATCAATATTAGTTAGCAAAAGTAATTTAACTATAATAATTAAAAAAGGAAAAGGAAAAATGGAAACGTAAAAAAAAGCTCAAATATGTAACCACCATTTACTATTTAATAATAATATAAAGTTTTTCTATTTTTTTTTACAAACAATTAAATTCTTACCCTTTTTATTAAATTCAAATAATAACGTAAAACCTCCAACCAATTACTTTTACTCAAATATATAACCACCACTTACATTTACGATTTTTATCTTACTGGGTAATGAATTTCACATTTTTTGGCAACACTATATATTTTTAAAAGCAGTGGAGAAGTCATTTGAAAAGTTAGAAACACTTCATAGTAATTTTTTTAGTCGTGAACTCTTCAACACATTCATTGTATTTATATGCAGAGTTTCTTTTTTTGAAATTTGCTGTTGCATACTAGATTTGAATAATTAATTCAAGATAACTACTCAAATAGGTAAGAAGGTAGCAAATATTTTTTAAAAAAAAGTTATTCTTTCATCTATTGCTTTTAATATTTTCTGTTAAAGTATATTATAAATGGTTTGCTATTTTTTTATTTTTGAAATTTTGTTTTATGAACGCTATTCTTTTGATATATGTCACGACCCGGGAGCAATCCCAAGTCGTAACACAGCGTATTCGACCTCTAGAAGGTCTTATACAAGCCCTTAGACATCATTCATCGCATATATATATATATATATATATATATATATATATATATATATATATATATATATATATAAAGTAGTGCAGAACTAATACTTTTCACAATAATAGTTCAAATCTCTTTCATAGAAAACATAAGAAAGACTAAGTCTCTTTGTAGCCATCTTAGACTAAGTCTCTTTGTAGCAATCCCAAGTCGTAACACAGCGTATTCGACCTCTAGAAGGTCTTATACAAGCCCTTAGACATCATTCATCGCATATATATATATATAAAGTAGTGCAGAACTAATACTTTTCACAATAATAGTTCAAATCTCTTTCATAGAAAACATAAGAAAGACTAAGTCTCTTTGTAGCCATCTTAGACACATGAATTTCTTTAGGGTCACATCTCATACATCAATAAAATGGAAATGCTAAAGTCTATTATAACGTCTTTGAAAAGAAAAGCTAAAATATAACTATGTCCTCGAATCATTTGAGGACATACCAAGACTTGCTTGAAAGGATGTTATTCCCAAGCTTTACTTCAATAGACTCCTCACTTGCCACCTACACCTTTAGAGCCTATTTGGATGAGCTTAAAAACTGGTTAAACTGACTTAAAAGTCAGTTTTTGACTTTTTAGAGTGTTTTGGCAAATATCAAAATGACTTATTTTAAGTAAAAAATGACTTATTTTAAGCCAAAAGCTAAAAGCTAGGCGAGGGATGCTTTTTTTTTCAACTTAAAAGTCATTTTATGTTGACCGTATATATTACCTTTTTACCCTTAATTCTTTTATTTTTATTTTTATTATTATTATTGTTATTCTTATTATTATTATTTATTATTATTATTATTATTTTATTTTAATATTATAATTATTAGTATTACTAGGTAAGAGTTGCCCATGCAAGCACGGGCCCAACGTTGTAAATTTTTTGCGAGTTGAATGCAAGGATAGTGCATACATGTAGACACACTCACATATACATATAGATATATATAGATATTATAATGACAATTATTTCGTTTGTTGTCATGGTTGTGTTATTTACATTCCGCAATATTGTTTTCCAGTCCAGACAGAAAGTATCTATGAAATAAGAGGAAAAATAAATTTAGTATGTTAAATATGAGGAGTAAATGAGAAGTATAGTAGCATATCATTTAAGAATTTATGAGTGATTGCAAAATCTAAGTATCTGACAATTTCCAAGAAACAAGCAGGCAACAGAGTCCTCGCTATCAACAGAAAAAGTGATCGCCATCTACATTTGTAACAGTTGAGTGGATAAAAGGGTGGTGCACTGCAGAAAAGTAGTACATATTATGTTGATAACAAAAGGAGGAAGTATCAGTTGTAGAAGAAATGTTGACAATAAGTTGCATAATTTGATTATTTGGTTAGGAATAAATGAGTGTGATATTAACATAAAATAGGATATTTGACTATTGAGGGATCTTATTGGGATTCAAATCTAGGCATAAACTAATGGCTTTTGAACACAAAGCCCTACCAGTTAAGTTATAATAGTGACATAACAATTGTTACTTGACAGGATCCATTACATAACAATAGTACTATCCAAATCAGACATTGAACATATTTCTTAATTGTTCAAAAGTGATCAACCCAAGACACTTCTATAAGATCACCTTTTCTAGTCTAGTAGATCATCAAAATCCTTTCAAAAAATGCAACTACACCTAAAACTCATTTCTGTAAGCATTTTACAAAACAAGAAACTCAAACACTATTATTCATTTGAAGCCCAAAAGGGGTCATGAAATAACCAAATAAAACAAAACATAAGCATCCACATAAGAAAAATTACCAAAACATCAGTAAAGCACAAGAACAAGAAGTTAAAGTCTAAATACAGAAACTTTATCAAAACTTACTATAATCATATATTACATACCATAAAGTATAAAGAATGAAACTTTAGTGAGGAAAATAGTCAAATCTGTGAAGGACTTTATCAGAAAAAGCCCAAAACATGCGAGAAGATAAAGAATGAGGAGAAAATCAAACATAAGAAGTGAGTTTAAAAGGGGATACTGAACAGAAAGATTAAAAATGTCATAGTCACAACAACATCATTTTATTTCAATGTAATATGAGTGCACACTTGAGCCGACGAAACAACTTCACTAACCTCTGTGTACAATCTATCATCACCAAATCACAGTTGTGGAATTTTTACTTTGAGTAATCTCACCGAAAAGATGAATTTCTAATCTCATTCATTCTTAGTCATCATCAAGTAACAGGCTACAACTGGTATCCTAGTGACAATAATTTTAAAGTACGAAATGTTGTGAAGACTGAAAAAGGCAATAGCTGCAATATAACATATGGGGAAGCAACATATTGGAAGGCCAAAGTTTCACTTATATAAGTGAAACTGAAATAAACACAGCATTGCAGATTGCGTAAAAAAAATTGAAACATGCTAAAACGTCTGAATATAAGTCAAATGAATATCCCTAATGCACTTTTCTAACTTTGATTGGGCATAAGTAAATACACAGTCTATTGCAATATGGTGCTATCGGAGTAAGATTCAAGAAAGGAAGCCCAACATGGTAAAATTGAAATAATAAATTTACTTGCATTGTACTTCAACTTACATAGGAAAATATAAAAAAATCATTTTTTTTGTGTTTGAAAGTGTGAGCTGCCTGTGCTTCAAATGCTATTTCAAAAGGATAATAATTTGTCACTTATTCTAGAATAGGGGTCTTGTACTACAACTCTTGCACCTAAGATCAAAGTTTTGTAATTTCACGGCGAGGCTGTTTCGTATCAAGTAAAACTTGAAGCCATATCATAAGATTAGTGAACTAATAGAACATTTTCAAGTATATAGTTTGAGCTATATGGAAAAAAACTAAGAGAGCTCCATCTAGTCGAGAAAAGACTCGTTTTTATCTAATAATCGAAGAATCCCTTGTTAGTTAGCTAGCCAAACCTCAATTGTTCATCGGGAAAACTCAACAGTTTGGATATGGACAGAGTTCAAAATCTCTATTATGGTTCCACTTAGATACTTTTTCCGACTTTGGATCAAGGACAGTGTTCAAACTCGTGACGTGCACATTCCTCATTCTATTTTTTCTCTCAATATCTAGAAAGCCATTGTGAAGATCAACCCATCGAATCCTTGCCTTTGCATGAAAGCATAGAATTTTTGAAATTTATAGCCTCTACCACATGTATGTCATTTATCAACAACAAGTGCTCCTCATCAAAACTTAGAAGCAACAATATTCCAACTAACACTACCAAATATAGCAACAGGAAGGTTTAATAACAAAACTCTAGTCCTTTACCTACCCGTTCTTTCCTCCAAAACCTTAAATTAAGCCCAAGGAAAGAATATAATAATACCCTTAAAATTGGAAAGACTTCTGGAAATTATAAACTCGTATCAATTGAATTTTAAAGGAGATGTAAATATCAAATTCTTTCACCTTTCCGTTGTTAAATGATATGGTCTTTTATGTTAAAGATGACAATGAAAACTGGATCACTGACCCAAAAGTTATTGCTGGCCATACCTTTAACTACTGCTCAAATTGTTTTACTACATGTGTGAGAAGGTAAAATGTACACTACATCCTAGAAATCAACTATGAAAAAAAAATCACAAAAAAAAAATTTCACTATTCCACTAGCTACAGACCATCAAAAATCAAAACTTAATAGTAAAAACATAAATTGTAGCATTGAAAAACTAAACGCCGAGTCTGCAACTGAAATGTCAAGAATCAACTAACATGGCTGCAATAAGTTTCCCATCTTACCAGTTTATGCATCCTTTCTCACTTATTAAATCGAGGACACTTCTTTAAGGTTTTTAAGGAGATAACTCTTTCTTGAGTTTTGGACAAAAGTAAAAGGAAAGACCAAAACAAGAAAATTTATAAAGTTGTTCTTCATTATCGTTCAGAAGTTCAATCTTTCCTTCACAGCACAACACATACAATTGATTAAGAAAGGAATTATTTGCATAAAAACAACATCATTATATATTCAAATATTGACGATAATTTAAATTCTAGAGGTTAGTAGACTTATCCTAGATCTACTGACACATCAATAGGTCAATTCGAGTATAAGTAATTGCAAATCCTTAACCTCTGATATTCTGACCGTGTCACGAAAAGGCGCATCTGAGACATGTAGCATAAACAACTAATTAAAACATCCTTACTTCACCATTAAAGCAAATAGTAATTCAGGAAGGTTATGTCTTCTCATAACACATATGTCAACAGAACCAAGTAACCTCATATGACAAAGTAAAGATAAAACAAGCTAATTACTCTTATAAACTTTACCTAAGCAATATAAACTTCTCTCTTTATAATTGTTGTATCTAGGCTACCTTGTGTGAACCTCGACCAATCCACTAGGTACTTGCTACTACCTAGCAACACAAATATCGAGCGACTACGTCCACTAAGCTTAGGCAGATGCAACAATTTCTGCACTTCTTCAATTATTCCTCTATAGGGATCAAGCAACCCATATATAGAGTAACTTCATCCACTAAGCTTAGGCAGATGCAAAAAAATTCTGCACTTTTTTAGTTATTCCTCCATTGGAATTCCAACCTCGGTTCCAATTTCCCCACAACAATTTCTCGATCGTTAGGTCATTCCCTTGCGACTAAAATTCATATGTTGCTATTTTCTTTTGTCGAAAATATCATAAAGAGTTAAAAGAGATACTAAAATCAAACCAATACAGTATGGTAACGTAAGTTACATGCATAAGTTGAACGCAGCATCGTCGGGATCTAACGGGGAGAACTTTCAATTTCATTGCCTAGAAGCTATGAAAAAACTCCAAAATAAACTCATAAGAGCCCAGAAAATTGATACCCAACTAAAATTAAAAAAAAACCATAAAGTTAATTCCGACGGCAAAACATCACATTAATTACTGCATGTGAAAAAACACAACAAAAATCTGAATGCAATTTCCTGACAATCCAAAATAGAACATGGAAATCACCCAACCCAAATTGAAATCACAATAATTAAAATTATTGGAATTTCCAAAAAACAAGAAAAATCGAACTCAATAACAAACCCTAATGAAAGAAGGTCACATACCTGGATCGAATTTTGAATATTCACACACCCAATCAAATATGGTAAAAGAAAGATAAAATGGTGAAATATTTCTCAACTTCAATTATGAGGAAAAGAAAGATGATACAGAAATCTCAATGAAAACATGAAAGAGCCTAACCTGGATAGAATGTCGAAGAAAACGGTGGAGTATAAATGATGAAGACACAGACAAAATGAATTGATATACAGATGGAAGACACGTAGCTATAATATAGAGCTGAAAACAGGAATGATAACACACAAAGAAGACACGTAACTATAATATAAAGCTAAAATGACAGAAATACCCTTTAGAATAATGAAGCAGGCATGTTGAATCAAGCCACTTCTAATATGAGAGTATTTAATATTTTATTATTTTATTATTATTATTCTTTATTTTGTTATTCTTTATTATTATTATTATTATTATATATATATTATTATTATTATTATTATCTATTATTATTATTATTAATATTTTATTATTCTTTATTATTATTATAATTATATTATATATTATTATATATTATTATTATTATTATTTTCATATTATTTTATTATTATTATTATTATTATTATTATTATTTATTCTTATTATTATTATATATTATTATTATTATTATTTATTATTATTATATATCATTATTATTATTATTATTTTATATATTATTATTATTATTATTATTATTTATTTTATTATTATTATTTATTTTATTATTATTATTATTATTTTTATTATATATTATCATTATTATAATTATAATTATTATTATTATTATTATTATTATTATTATTATTTTCATATTGTTATATTATTATTATTATTATTTATTATTATTATTATATATTATTATTATTATTTATTATTATTATATATTATATATTATATATTATTATTATTATTATTAAATTGATCAACTTTTATCATGTTAACAGCTTTTAAGGGTATTTCAGACATTTTGATTAAAAAAAAGTGTTTACCAGCACTTATTGCCAAACACATCAACAACTTTTTTTTTAACTTCAGCACTTTTATCCAAACATATAACTACTTATTTTAAAAATAAGTTCCAGCACTTTCAAAAGTACTTTTTAAAAGCTACTTTTTTTAAGCCCATCCAAATGGGATCTTAGAGATAAAACAACATATGTAATTAGCACATTGAATGCACTAAGTATGGTGACATGCAAGAAAACCATGCTAAAACGGACAATTACTTCATAACATGCTTTTTATGCTCTTTTGATGAAACCTTCATAAAATAAGTATAAGAACCACTTTCAACACATCCTACACATATAAGACATATCCAAGTAGATCATAAGAGATACCAATACATAACCATATAAGCATACAACCCTCCTACCAAAGGTTATCCTAAAACTTACTTAAGTAAGACAAGAAGAGACCGCCTATAAACCCTCTTCAAGCACACCTAAGTAATCATTAACACTACCTAAAGTAGGATTATTCTCTTTCCATCACATAGACTCTCTTCCCAAGGTTACTCAAAGACTCACTTGAAAAAGACATGAAGAGACCGCCCATACACCCTCTCCAAGCCTAACTAAGCAATCCTCAAAGCTACCCTAGATAGGGATCCTTTTATTCAACTTACATTAACTTAAGTCATAATCATTTCATTAATTCAATTAAGACACACTTAAGCATTTGGAGGACTTCATATAATGGTTTTGGAGAAGACCTAGGGAACCCTCATCCTAGAATCTTAAAGCCTACTCGTGCCATGTATAGATAGCGTCACATTCCACTACATATACGTTGTAGAACTTCTCCAATACTGGAATACATCCCACATGATGAGAATAGGCATTAAATGACATAGACCATACTAGCTAGACATGGAATCCGGAGTCTACCCTGCTCCGATGGAGGGTGTACTACTTGTCAAGGGTAGAACTAGGACATATCCTATGTAGGCACATGGTTAAGGAATATCAAGGGTTTCTTTGTACTCTAGTCTCAACTCAAGTAGAGTCACTTCCCAAGCATACTCACTCGGTGTTTAGCCTTAGTTCTCATAGACTATGTTTAATCACAATAAGGCATATGAAAAAGCAACGCTTCTTAGTCTTACCAAAACATAACACCTCTACCAAGGATGGGTCTTCTAGGGCTGCCACTCAATGGTTAAAAGGATAGCTCAATTACTTTCTTAGAGACGGTTTCATGCTGTCCCATCCAACCTATCCCTAAGTCCACCATTCACACAAGAAGGATACCATTACGGCTTTCGACTTCAAGGATCTCATAACCTTCTTTCTATAATGAAGGTTCCAAGTTATTGACAATATTTACATGTCCAAGTTCATATACTAGTCATACCTAGAAGGGTACCATCTTAGGTCTACCGATCCTAGACTTTCATTCAACATTCATTCATACACATACATGACAAAGGTGCTTAAGCCTACTAAGTCAAGAGTTCATCTCCACATACTTTCATGTATCAAGTAGAGGGACATAGTCTACCAATCAAGACACACACATCATCATTACATGTATCATATTCCACAACGTTCAAGTATCATGTAGGAACAACTAAGTCTACCTAGCAAGATACATTAGCAACACCTACAGAGACATCACCATAGTCTATCCTAGCTACGTACAACCAATTAGAGGTAATCATACTTTCACTTCACACATACACATATACCATATAATATTTCACATTAATCACCTTAACAAGCTATAACATGATAACAATACAATTCACATAATAATGTTGACAAGGTCATGTTCATCACAATTATAACACATAAACACCGCCACCATAAGTGGACCATACCAATCAATACAATTCACTATAAATTCTACACAATATAGAGAGATTAGGTCATCTTACCACCTTTCCATCATCAAAAATCACCATTCATTGGCCTTCTTAATCAAATCACTTCACAAAGGCTCTTACCAATAGCCATATACACAATTCTAAACTAATAATCAAAGCATACAAATGATCCAACAATGTACAACATGAATATCATCAAATTAAGGCGGCCTATATACAATTCTATCATGATCTATACATAATTCAATAGCCCAATACAATCTACACATGAATTCTATATTATTAAGTCATGATAAAATCACCCACATTAGAGCTAAAATTAGAATTTCATGAATTACATGGGTTCATAGAGTTTTTTTTACCTTAAAAGATTCAATTAACATCAATTATATCATAAATCATTAATTCAAATTAGTTTATGCAAGAACCCATGGCTAGAAGTCAAAATAGAAGATTCTATGTTTTTGAACATCTTTGAAAACCATTGGAATTAATTCCTTGAATGGAAGAGGATTCAAGGATGAAACACCATATCTCAATTGAATATTAGCCACGATATTGATAAAGATTCAATGGAGAAATCAAGATTCTAGCTTAAAACTTGGTCCTATCTTTAATGGAGTTCTGAAGAATTCTATTTGGGGTCTTGAATTTTGTTTTTGAATAATGAACTCTAATCTAGGTTCTAGGCTTATAAAGTAACTTAAAATACTCAAAAATACTTAAAATAACCACCCAAGTCTTTATTTGGATGCTAGGTGAATTTCCCACATTGCCCTCCACTTGGCCGAGACACCTGCAGAGACGAGCACACCTACGAGGCGTCAACCAGACGATGGACCGTACTGGCAATCCATCGTTTTGGTCAGAGACTACTCACTAGGGGGCTTAATCTCTCACACCTAAGTGTGGAGCAACGACCCCCATCGACGGGGCGTAGCGAGGACTATGGGGCGTCTTTAGGCAGTGTGGTTTGGGACTGTTTAAGGAAATTTCATGCCAAGGTTTGGGTCATCCTCAAGGACCCTTAGGGTGGTTCTTGGGGAGTCGTGTCCGGACGTTTCAATCCTAAACACGTTCGTCTAGATGTTAGGAACCTCTCATATTAATTTGAACTCCAACCAACACGTAAAACATGCAAAGGCACACTAGAACACACAAGCACGTCTCAATGCTAACTTTCGAACGTCTTGGACGTTTCACTTCCAAACTCTTCCAAACTCAACATACTGACTTCTAACACTATAATTCACCATTTTAAGACCTTATAAACTCATGACACACATGTTAGGCTCTAGTTTCACCTAGTTCGTTTTAGGGGTGTTACAATATGTATATTAGTTTGTCGAGTTTCAACAATTATCTATGAATTTTCTGCTATTTTTAATTTTTTTGATGTTTGAAAGTTTGTTAATAATATAAAGATTTGATTTAGTTTTTATTTTAATTAGTCAAGTTGCAACAATCATCATAATTATCCAAATTATATATGGGATGTAATTTATAGGAGATTTTTTTTAAAAAAAAAATTGCATTTTATAAATACAACAAAAGTAGCATAAGTATATTTCCCTGTATCTTACTACATTACGCTACAAAAAAGAATACTCATTATCTTAGCTATATCATAATACAGTTCAAGGATATATAAAATTGTAAAATCCATTTAATGATAACTATGGAGTTTTAAACTTTAAGTTATATAATGATGAAATTTACCACATTTCAAATATTTACACATTTTATTTTTTGTTGAATTGATTGTTCAATATAAGAAGGTACCGAATAATCTTTAAAAACTTATCCTTTCATCTATTATTTATAAAGTTATTTATTGAATTATATTACAATTTATTTGGTGTTTTTTTGTTGGACGTTTATTTTGTGTACACTATTTTTTTAGTGATAAATTAAAAATATGCACTAACGATTTTTGTTGCAATGAAAAAATAGGAATAAACTCAAATACAAGAATGTATATATATCACAAAAAAATGAATACTTTTAAATAATTAAAATATAAATTACTATCTAAATTTTTAGATTATTAAAGCAGTTTTTACAATTAATTAATAATTTAGAAATACTTCTAAAAAATAGGATAATGTAACATGGATTATTGTTATATTTCCACAACCTTCTTATTTATAGCAAAATAATAGTAAAATAACAATAATAATAATAATGATGGGATTAAAAAAATCTTTTTTTTTTTGAAAAAATATTTGTTTCTAATAGATAAACTAAGAATAAAATTAGAAAAAAAGATCATTTTAAAAAGAAAAAATAAAAGAAACGTGAGTTCAACAAAAATAAAATATTTGATATCGTGGAATTCTTACTTTCTTAGTCTGTTTTTTTTTTTTAATATACAAACAATGTCATCTTTTGCTCTCAGTTATAATTATGAGGACGATATTTAGTTTGCTTTGAAATAACAAATTGATGAACATTAGAATGGTGTTAATCAATTTAATATGTTACATTGAACAAAACTTAAAGTTAAATTAATGTGTGTTTTTATATATGTTTTTTGATATATAATGGAATGTTAAGGCTACTTAGCCTAATTTTTTTTAGCGACCTATTGAATTAAATAAAATAATCTACAATTCTTTTAAAAAAATATGTAAAATGTCTTGAATTACTAAATTAATTTAAAATTCAGAAAAAACATAAAAATAAAAAATGTTAACACTTAATATTTTAATTTAAAAAAAGGTTACAAAATAATACAAAACACAAAATAAAAAATAACGTAACATATTGTTAAAAGGATAATCAAGTTTCAAAATAATTTTATGAGGAATAACAATTAAACTTTTGAAATTAGGATAAATAATTTTATCTATATTAGGAAGCATTAAATTCTATCCGAAACAATATCATAACATAAGTCCTTTTAGCAAATTTAAGACTACTTACAATATTATATAACATCATTAATTTAAGCTGAAAATTACAATTTTAAAATTTATGATATAATTATTAATTTAAAATTTAAAATATTGAAATGTCAAGATAACTGTAGTTACACATTATGTTCTAATTTGAATCAACATAACACCATTTCCATCCACATTTATATCTTTTCTAATGCAATTCAAATGAAAATTTAAAATATCTAATAAACGCTTTGAACAAACCTAATATAACGGATATATTAATTAAGATTACTTTTACATTTAAAGTCATTTTAATTATAATTTACACAAACTAAAAATAGTAAATTGCTAAATGCATCAATATGACAGTTAATTTTTTTAAAGTATGAATAAAACATTGATTAAATATATACCAATATATTGATTTTTTTTTTATTTTGATTGAATGCATTAGTTAAATAGCAATATATTGATTTTTTAATTTTGAATAATGCATTAGTTAAATGTATTATTTAGACAATGAACTAAGTTTATATATTGATTTATTTATATAACTATTTTATTATAACACATCAAAATGATAAATGTTAACATTCTCATTATCTTATAATAAGTTAAAATTTTAAATTCTCAATCAATTAATATTTATGATAACATTTATTAAGTAATCGAGCAATGCGCGGGCACATATACTAGTAGATTACAAATAACTACTCCCTCCGTCTGGTATTGTTTGTCATGTTGCGCTTTTCGAAAGTCAATTTGACTAATTTTTCAAAATTAAATTAAATCACATTAATTCAATATTTTTTAAATTTTTTTGATATTCTAAAACTATATGAAAAAGTACTATAAATTGCGATTTTTTGTATATTAATATAATAAAAAATAAATTTTAAAATGTTAATTTTTTTATTGTTTAATTATAAAAATAAAAATAATAACAAATAATACCGGACGAAGAAAATAACATAATTGAAATGGTCTTACCAAACAATCCTATATTATTGTTTATATATTTCATTCCCGGGCTCTTTATATTTTTAGAAATCCCTCCTAGGGTTTGCCAATTCTTCTTTCATTTTCCATTTCTGCATTTATGTAGTAAAACATTTTAGCCAAATTTGTCACAACAGAATGAGTGCTCCAATGGAAATCTCCATGGTCAACGCTGCTGAAGTCAACACCAGCGAGCAAAACGGTGACCCTGCTCCATCCCCATCACCCACATTACCTGAAGAAAAAGTGCTCGTTTCAGGTACTCCACAATATTATACATTTCTGACATTATTTTATAATCTTTTAGAGCTGAAACATTTCAATTTTGTAATTGTAGTAGAAGTTTGCTTGAAGCCTTCAAGTACAGCTCGTATTGATGATGTTAGGTTATCCGTTGAGAGGTATGTAATTTTCAACATTTCTATCTAAGTTAAGTAACCCTTGAAGTATATACAAAGTGCCCCTTGGCCAGTAGGGGGTAAGAGGACAGTTGGTGTATACCATGTGGCTGTTTCCATGCAATTAAATGCCAAATTTGATTTGTTGACTAGCAAATATAGTGAGCTTCTACTGTTAGACAACCCCCAATTACTGAATATTCAAGTTGAATGGGTCCTAATAGAGCGAATTGGATGGTGAGTACTCATATGGCCAACCCAACTACTAACTAGTCTGGGGTTGAAGCATAGTTTCTATTGTTATTTTTTGCATTTGACTTCTCTGGGAATTGTTAACGCACATGCTCTTTTATTTGGTGACATTTATGGCTAAAGTTACTTTTCTTGTTACTCAATATCTCATTCAAAATTACGTTTTGGTTATATGGGCAAATCATCTTGTACAGAATGCTGGAAAAAAGGAGTATGAGCTATGTGGATGGTCCAATTCCAGTTCCAATTGATGATCTCTTTCTTGCTGAAAATGTGCAGCACATATGTGTGTGTGACACAGGTATATAATCTTTTGTCTCTATAGACTCCGTTAGTGTAGCAAAAAGAAGCAAGGTAATGTTTACCAAGCTTACCCTTGGGTATAATGCACTGCCACACTTTTGCTTTTGTAGATGTATGGCTGGAGAACCGAGATATCCTTTTATTCTGGCAAGTAAAACCAGTTGTTCATGTATTTCAGGTCTGTTTCTGTTACTAAAGTTATGTTACTCAAAGTCCCAAGCCCTTTTGGCATTCCTGTTTCCTACCCTAGCTGGACAGATTACCCTAAAGGATTCTACAGGAAACACTAGAAGTTGCTAAAATTTTGATCCAGTATTGAAACTGAATTTGGTACTCCTACCTGAGCCCAATGTAACATACGTTCCATCTGTTCCATTGTTGTAGTTATCATAACATTTAACTGTTTCTATGAAAGGGTTATTTGATGTCTAGTTGTTCATAAATATTCTCCAAGTAAACAAAAGAAAAGAAGAAAAGAGAGGAAATAAGTGAAAAAGAAATGAAGAGTAGTTGGAGGTGGAGTGAGCAATTGAGCATAGCCAACACTTTACACCTAATTTATTATAGTTGATTTGTTCAATTTTATGACCTCTCTGCTATTTGAATTTGAATTGGACATTTCCATTTTGTCAGCTTAGCGAGGAAGGACCATGTGAAGAATTAAGTGGGGATGGACAACTTTCTACATTTAATGAATGGATTCTTCCTGCAAAAGAATTTAATGGAATGTGGGAAAGGTGTGTCACTTTCTGGCTGAAAAGAACTTAGATTTCTTCAAGGAACCCAGATGTGATTTATCTTTTTATTTCTACAGCTTAATATACGAATCTGGTCTCAAGCAAAGATTGTTGCGATATGCTGCAAGTGCTTTGCTTTTCACTGAAAAGAGAGTAAATTCATTCCTTGTATCCTGGAATCGGTAAGAAACTTGTTTACCGAATTCACAAATATTTTATCATGTCAAGCTGTGCCTGCAAACCTTGTGTCTGATTGTGGTATTTTACTGTGCCTTGTATTGTTTGCTTGGTGATTTCCAATCACCAGTTCCCGTTGAAGCTTAGTTCCATTTTCTGTACTCTAGGCAATTGGAGGAAATTAGGATTGTGTAGTAGCATTGTGCAAAGACAGGTCTCCGTAAAATGCTCTGCATACTGTTAAAAAGTCATCACCAACTTAATCTCCAAAAAAATGGAGAATCTAGAATGGAAGTTGTTGAGTGAGAAGTCCACAAAATTTTTAGAAAGAACAATTCTAGAAATAAGTAGGAAGTGTAATTCTAGAACTAGATAGTTGATAACATTCCAGAAGAGAGTACTAAATACTCTCACTAGATCCTTCCATTACCACCCATAAATAGAGGTAGTCCATTTAAGTTGTAAGTGTGCTCAAGTAAGCAAGAAACCAGGAAAGAGTGTGAGAGCAAAGGTGCGAAAATAAGAGAAAGCAACAAAATAAGTTGCTTGAGTGCCAGTGAAAGAAAAAATTAGTGTAAAGATTTGTTAGACCGAAGCTGGTCTTTTGTTTACAATAATAAATTTAAATTGTGAGCAAAGAATACAAGGCACTCTAACAATTTTGAATGTGAGCAAAGAATACAAGAGCACACTTTTGATTGTGAGCAAACAATTGTGAAATTGCCATTTAGTCGATCTCTCATCTTGAGGGTTTCAGATCTCAATTTTGGATGTGATGTTGCCACACTAGATGTATCATTGTGTTTGCTTAAATCACAGAAGCCCTAATAAAACAATATACGGATCAGTAGCTTTATAGGTTTACTTTGCGTTTCACAGAGAGAACTTACTTCTTTGTGGATGCATAAAGAAAGAGTTATATTTTAACTTGACAACAGTCTGAAGTTTCATTGTTGAAAAAGATCAGCATTTTGTCAATTTAACCAGCCCGCTTTAACATTCGGACTCGATGTGGTAATAACACAGTTGACTAGATCTGGTTTTATATTTTGAGTGCATTTTCAGTTATCACTTTTTTCATGTCTGTCGGCTCTAATCAGCATGTTGAACACATAAGACCATGGTAAAAAAGCTTTGGTGTAGGCTCTCTGCTTTTATTTACTGCTTGCTTATCAGGGATTTTCCCAAATCAGTAAGATTCTTTACCATATAAGAAAGATAAATGCCTTTGATAAAAAATAATTAGATCCAGGGTGTGTTCGGTATGAAGGAAAATGTTTTCCATGAAAAATGACTACAACCTGATCATGACTTTTATCTCTTCCAAGAAGAAAATGATTGAAAATGATACTGATATGTTGGTGACTTTCTTCATAAATGTGGGATCTGACTTTATTCTTTCTTTTGGACTTACCCAAGTAGACTCAACAAACCTAAAATAAACAAAAAAAGGAATCATGGGATGATGGTTGTAGATAGTGCAAAAGAAGAGCAAAATGAAATAGTAATATCTAATTTGATGATTTCACTAGCCTTCACATTTCTGGCTAGTGAGGTGGTTATATCAGTATCATGGGCAAGAAATGTGAAGTGGTTTCCTATAGACTCTAGAAATTCAATTTCTAGCTATAAAGTAGTTGTTTGTTATTCTTTGTGTGAAAAATATAGGAGAAGAATATTATTGAATTGTTATATCTATATTATTATATTGAGACCCTATTTATAGACACTACATTAGACTCCTTTTCCAACTAGGACACTAACATACAATCCTCTTTTGTTAGAATATGGATAGGTTTATACAGTGTTTTGGATGGCGAGAGGTGACAAAAGGCGACAAGGGCCTGCCTCGCCACGCGGCGAGGCGCTCGCCTTTTTGAGAAAGGCGCCAGTTAATACCAAAAATTAAATATATTTAATTGCATATATAAATATCCAAAATCTCAATAGCAATAACATATATTAGCAAAATATTTCAATTCAAAAACTCATAACAGAACAGAGGAAAGAAACATAGAGCAGTCAGGACACTTAACATTTTTCCCTTATTGCTTATGCTGATTCAGCAGTGATGAAGGAAAAATAAACAGAGCAACTGATGAAGAACTGAAGAAGAAGAAGAAAACTCAAGAAGAATTGAAGAAGAAGAACAGAAAAGATTGCACGAGGAAGAGGAGTCGAGGAGCAGCAAAAAAGAGGTATACCTCAGGTCCTCAGTGCAGCAGCAACTCGAAGTCTCGAAGAGGCGCGACCGGCGAGGGGAAGAGGAGTCGCGCAGCAGCAAATTTTGAAAATAGAAAAAAAAACCCTCCTAATTTTGACTAATATTGTTAAGTCAAATCTTTTAAAAAAAATTAAATCAAAAAGGCGCCGCCATTATTGTCGCCATTAGCTCGCCATGGGTCGCCTTTTGTATGTCGCCTCGCCTCAGTGTGAAATGGCGAGAAGGGCTCGCCTCGCCTCTCGCCTTTGGCAATGAGGCGCTCGCCATTCACAACACTGGGTTTATATAATCCTATTGAAATAAGAATAGGTTTATACAATCCTATTAGAATAGGAATATGTTTATACAATTCAATTAGAATAGGAATAGGAATACTAAATAGTATCCTACTTGATAAAGGATTGTATTTTATGGTCTATAAATAGGGTCTCAATGTAATAATGTAGACACAATAACAATTCAATAATATTCTTTTCCTATATTTCTCACATGGTATCAGAGCCTCTATGATCTTGGTAGAAAATCAAAGAGCTTCTGCTGCCGACGGGTGGCTATTAATCATATATGCCGCTCGTCCGACCGATGATTATGTTAGCAAAAGTTGGGTCACCATGTATCTTTTGGGTGACTATTTTCTCATATTTAATTTGTATAGCATCGCGCCATCATTCCGGTGACTGCTTTCTTATATCTAATTTGTGTAGCACCGTGCCATCATTCGGTGACTACTTTTTACATATTTAAGTTGTGTAGCACCATCACATCCTTTGGTGACTACCTGTTTTTGCATATCTTATTTGCGTAACACCGTGCATCTCTCCGGACTACTTTTCATATTTAATTTGCGTAATACCATGGGTCTTTCTTTTGAACTACTTTCTTATATTGACTTGTATAGCACCGTGTGTTTTTCGGTGACTCCTCAGATTTAATTTGCGTAGTTCCATTCATCTTTCCGGTGACTCCTCAAATTTGATTTGCGTAGAGTTGTGCCAGAATTTCTATTTTCATTAGGGTCGTGCCATCATTTCGACCCTACCAATATTATTTCTCTTTTTCAACGGGGTCGTTCCATCAATTCGAACTATCCTATTTTATTTCTATTTTCTAATTGGGTCGTGACATCATTTCTACCTTACCTACATAATTTTATTCCTTAGATTGTTACCACTTTTAGCCATCAAACCTAATACTCTAGCATATGAGCATGTTCCATGTTCCAGTCAGTTTTTTGGTGACTTGTTTAATATCAACTCATCTATTGATTAGGAAATGGACGGGTGGTCTCCTTATATGGACTTGGGCAAATCTCTCCTCGTGAGCTATCTTTTGGGTTCGAGTCTGACCCAAATGTCATATCTTTACAAAGATCAACATCCTCTTCATCACAATTTTTTTTGAAACTGGTAAGTTTGAATTCTTCAGCATTAAGGGTGTATACTGGATACCTCCAAAAAGGGATAATTATAGATTTCCTATCAAATCTATAATCTGATCTATATCATCTATAAAAAGTTGTTTAACACCAAAAAAGTATAGATACTATACAATCCCATTTAAATTGGTGGATGAAATTGGATCTATCTTTAAAACATCTTCCATTTCTTTCTTTCTAGACTAACCACCATATACATGATGGTATTAGCTCCACCATCTCTTTTGACTCTTACTGCCCTTCTCCTAATCCAGCAACTCAACATATCTGATGTATGTTTTGACATTGTCTAGTTCATGCTTGTGATGTTGAGAAACAATTTCCAAATTTGAGCATTAAACTGATAATGCAGGAAGAAATGGTTATTTGTTTCCCCTGTCAAGTTGCACAAAATACACCTACGGACCTGCCTTTCTTCTGTATAACTTTTTCAGTTAAACATGCTCTCTTTATCACTAACCAGGTTAAACACTTTACTTTTGTAGGAATTTCACTCTTCTAAAAGTAATTCCAATTATATTTTGGTCCCCTGTCATCCCCTTTAGTCCTCTTTTTGTAGGCATTGTTGACTAAGAAGACTCCATCCTTGCTATGTTTCCACAGGATCTTATATGTTGTTGTTGTAGTTATAATCATTCCAACTAGTTTTTCCAGTAGCGCTGCCACTCCACCTCCCAGTCATTAAGTAGTCTTCTTAAAGATATGTCCCATCCCTGTTCTGTCCAACGATCACTCACTCTAGCATTAAGGTTCTCATAGAGTAGAAACAAATATGGAAAAAAGTTCCCCAAGTGAGATTCGGTCTATCCAGCCATCTTTCCAAAATTTAGTTTTGTTTCAATTACCCACCTTGATATACATATTTCTTTTCATTTATGAGCATAGGTCCCTGATTGTCCTCCATACCCCCACCCCATATGGTTCAGAGGTGATTTCTATACACTAGGGGTTTAGTTCTCCATATTTTGCTACTATAACCTCCTTTTAAAGAGCTGCGTCTTCCTCACTGTATCTCTACAACCATTTTATTAAAAGGCTTTCATTTTGCAACCTCAAATTTCTGATTTTAAACCCCCTCTGTCTTTGCTAAGAAGTACATTCTTCTAGTTGACTAAGTTATAACCCTTTCCCTTTTTATTGCTTTCCATTGAAAGTTTCTTCTAAGCTTGTCTAGTTTTTTCACCACCTTTGCTAGGATTAGAAATAAGGTCATGACATAGGTTGACAAAGAGTCCATAACAGAATTTATGCGGATCAATCTATCACCTAGGGATAGGTATTGTGCCTTCAATCTAGCAAGTTTCTTTCAAGTTTTCACCAGAATACCATTCCATATCTCCATTGTTTTGTGTTTGCTACCCTGGGGCATGTCCAGATATATGGTAGGCAAATGCTCCACTCTGCATCCCAATATATTTACTAGTTGCTGGATCTGAGGGACCTCATTTATAGAAAAGAGACTACTTTTCCCAAGTTTACTTTCAACCTTGAAATTGCTTCAAATGAAACCAAAATCACACTGATGTAGCGAATCTCTTCTGGTGTAGGTTCACAAAAGATGATAGCGTCATCCGTATAGAGCATATGACACTTCTTTTTTGTCCCCCACTCTATCTCCGCCCTAAAAGTCTCTAATCCATCTGTTTTGTGTTGCAATCCTCATCATACTATCAAAGCCTTCCATTGCCAAAACTAATAAGGCCTAACTCGTCTGTGGCCCCCTAAAGTTGATACTAATGCAAACGTTTTTTTTAAAAATAAGGCCTAACCCGTCTGTGGCCCCCTAAAGTTGATACTAATTTTTACTTGGACACTCCAACTAGACTTTGTTCATTTTAGACAACACATGTCATGTCCGGCTATGTCATTACACTTTTTGCTGACATGACACATTGAGTGTTACACTCCTTACTAGCGCGTGGAGAGCTTATTTAACCTATTTTTATTTAATTTTTTCTTCTTCCCATTTTAGCCACCATTTTTCAGAACTTAAAACTCCTTCCATGGAGAAATATATCTAATAGTGCTACAACACCAAGAGATTTCAAGCTTAAACAACTTTTCTTATTTTGGTGCCATTTTTCCTCCTTGAAATGTTTTGAAAAAAATCGAAATATATTTTCTTAAAAGAAAATCTAGAAATTCTTTTAGGGAACTCTTTGTTTAGATTTGAAGTTACAAGTAAGAGGAAGCAGTTTTTGCAAAGAAATTGTGCTTTTGTAAATAATTCCTTTCAACTAATTAAATTACTAGGCTGAACCCATCGCTGCCCCCCTAAAGTTGGCTTCAACTTTCACTTAAACACTTCAACTGAGCTTTGTTCATTTTAGACACTTTATAATGTCTTAGTGTGTCATTTTGACACTTATTTAACTATCAGCAAAAATTAAAAAATGTGTAATCCACTCACCGATGGCATGACATGACATCAAATTATGAGAAGACGTGTGTCAATTTGTTTAAAAAAATAAAAATAATTATAAGAAGAAAGCAAAACCATTTAAACTTATATTTTAAAAACATTTCAAATAAGAAAAAGACTTTATTTTCTAGGATTCATTTCAATGACTCCTATCTAAATTTTTTCACCGGAAATTAGAATTCCGTCGGAAAAGTTGAGGAGATTTAGATCCATTTTTTTTTCAATGCCGTCTCATATTTTGGTGGAAGAGAGGGAGAAAGATAGTAACAAAAATGGTGGATCTCCATCTTTTCTGGTGAGGTAGTGATTTAATTTTTAGATCTGATTTTTTTAAAAAAAAAAATAGCTTTCGTGTTATTTCAATCAGTTTATGATTCTTTTTTAATCTTTTTCAATGAGTATATGATTCTTTTTGTTTTACTCAAAACAATACATAATGCTGTTGAAATGAATGAGAAAGAGGGAAGAAGACGAAGTAAATTTTTTTTCATAAATCACGCGCTTAAAACAACACACGTACTTTGAGAATTCAGTAAAAAGTGTCAATATGACACAGTGGGGCATGACATGAAGTGTCTAAAATGAACAAAACCTAGTTAAGGTGTCTAAGTGAAAGTTGGTGCTAACTTTAAGGGGCCACCAATGGGTTCAACCAAATTACTATGAAAGTATATTGGAGAAAAACAATATGGGGTAGGGGGTTGTGGAATGTGGAGAAGACAATATGGTGGGGGAGAGGTTGAGGATCAGGGGTGAGGGTGGTGGACATAGGGCTTGTAAGTGGTTAATTCTTTTTAAAATTATTTGGATAAAAATTGACACATGTCATTAAGTCATTGGCCTTTTTTAAAAAAAAACTCAAAATTCATTATTTAAAATTATTTTCAATATATATGCCACGTGTCTTTGTTTAATTCGTCATTTTGACATGTCATCGATGAGTGTGTTACACACCTTACATATTTGATTGATTATAAAAAAAGTGTCAAAATGACGCACCAAAACATGACATGAGGTGTCTAAAATAGACAAAGCCTAGTTGAGATGTGTAAGTGAAAGTTAGTGCCAACTTTAGGGGGCCAGCGATGGGTTAGACCTTAAAATTAAAAATTACATGTTTACCCCTAATTTGTTTACTTATGTTTATTTGTAAATAGTGTTATATTAATTAATTTACAAAATTGAGGAGGTCGATTAAGATGTAAATATTCGTCATGTTTTTGGTTTCGTCATTTTATCCCCAGATAACATTTTATTATTGCTGCATTATAGTAGTTTTTGGTTAATGGTGATACTTCTTCGCATTCTAGCTTGTTTATCAAGTAGCATCCTTTTTTAGATTTTACAAATTTCATATTTTTAAAAATATATATATTAATTTAAAACAAATTAAATGTTAAATAAGAAATAATTTATGTATTGTAATTCTACATAACCAAATCCTACATAAATAATAACTGCATGACTAATACTTACTAACTAATACCTGCATAACTAATACCTCCATAACTAATACTTACATAACTAATACCTGCATAACTTATTCCTACATAACTAATACCTGTATAACTTATTCCTAAATAACTAATACCTGCATAACTTATTCCTGCATAACTTATTCCTACATAACTAATACCTGCATAAGTTTACCACTAACCAAATGACCCCTTAATGTACCGTAGATCATTGAGACGCGATAGTGCGAGCTTATTTCTCTTTTTTGGAATGAATCTATGCATAAGTTATAGATATTAACTAATAGATACTAATAAATGTCAGTTTTGCTGAATGCCTCTCAAAGTGATAGTTTTTTCATTATATAGAGAATAAATATTACAAATCCCTAAAGATCCGTCATTCCTATCCCTAAAGATCAGCTATTCTATCTCTACAAATCTGCTATTCAATCCCTCCAAATTCGCTATTCTATCACAATATTTATTCCTTTGATTCTACAACAAATCTATATGATCATGCTAATTTATATCACTATCTAATGACATTAATATATACAATTATTTAGATTTCCATCATGCTAACATCCCCCCTCAAATTGATGCCGGTGGATCAAGAAGCATCAATTTGCCTACTAGAAACTGATGGCGTTGTCATGCCATAGATTTTGTAAACGCATCAGCTATTTGAAGATCACTGGAAACATGTGGAAGAGTAATGACTCCTTTATCTACAACTTCTCGTATATAATGACAATCTACTTCGATGTGTTTGGTCCTCTCATGAAAAACTGGATTAGTAGCAATCTGAATAGCACTTGTATTATCAGCATGGAGAGGCATAGGATGAGATTGAGGAAATCCAATCTCAGCAAGTAATCCACGAAGCCATACAACCTCGGAGCAAGCAGTAGACATGGATCGATATTCAGCCTCTGTTGAAGATTTTGACACACGATCTTGCTTTTTACTCTTCCACGATATCAATGACTCTCCAAGAAACATGCACCAACCAGTGACTGAACGACGAGTATCAGGACATCTCGCCCAGTCAAAATCACTAAAAGCATTAAGACGAATAGGAGAACCACTTGGAAAGAACAATCCACGAGTAGATGTTCCTAGAAGATACCGAATGATGCGACGAACAGCCACCAAGTGGAGATGACGGGGAGCTTGCATAAATTGGCTAACTTGTTGCACTGCAAAAGAGATATCAGGCCGAGTAATAGTAAGGTAATTTAGACTCCCAACTAATTGTCGAAACATAGTTGGATCAGGAAGAAGATCGCCTTCCTCACGACGATACTTCACATTCAATTCCAATGGAGTATCTACAGAGGAGGAATCTTGAAGACCAGCCAAAGAAATCAGATCCTGAGTATATTTGTGTTGGTTTAGAAACACACCTGAAGCAACATTATGAACTTCCAAACCCAAAAAATATGTGAGAGTACCAAGATCTTTCATATGAAAAGAATCTTTAAGCTGCTGTTGGAGGCTAGTAATTAGTGAAGAATCAGTTCCTGTGATGATAATGTCATCTACATACACCAAAAGAAGAACACAACCTGTAGATGTTTTCCGAAGAAACAAAGACGAGTCATATTTGCTCTACTCAAAAGAAAATTGTAGCAAAGTAGACCGGAACTTATCAAACCAAGCTCTTGGAGCTTGTTTTAATCCATACAAAGACCGCTTCAACTTGCACACATCTGATGTAGGTGATGAGAACAAACCAGGTGGAGGTTTCATATAAATCTCTTCTTTGAGATCACCATGGAGAAAAGCATTTTTGACAACCATTTGATAAAGAGACCAGTTTTGTGAAGCAGCAATGGCAATAATAGTTCGCACCGTAGTCATTTTTGCTACTGGTGCAAAAGTCTCCTCATAGTCCACCCCATACTCTTGTCTGTTACCAAGAACAACCAATCGAGCTTTGTACCGATCAAGAGTTCCATCAGAATGAAGTTTAATTGAATAAACCCATTTGCATCCAATAGGGCGGACATTTGAAGGACATGAAACAATGTCCCATGTGTCATTTTCTTTAAGAGCCAAAAGTTCCTCCTCCATTGCTTTTTGCCAACATTCAAGCTTGGAGGCTTGTGAGTAACCTGTTGGAATAGAGATGGTGGATAAAGTAGAAGAAAGACCATACCGTTTAGGAGTTTGAGACACTCTAGTAGATCGCCGAGGAGGCTCAAGAGGAGCAGGCCTTGAAAAAATCTCAGATTCTGGTTGTAGAGCAGTCTCAGGTGGCGGATCTGTTTCAGGATGGGGTAAAGTTGGCCGACGTCGTTCATACACAAATCCTGGTTTGAACCGCTAAGAAGACAATGACAAATCCTCAAAAGTAGGAAGAACAGGAGAAACAGAAGATGACTCAATATGAGTAGGAAAGAAATACTGATTCTCAAAGAAAATAACATTCCTAGAAACACGAAATTTGTTAGAACTTGGATCATAACAAATAAATCTTTTCTGCGAAGTACTATAGACCATAAAAGCACATTTAATAGACTGAACAGAGAGTTTATTGCGTTGAGAAGGAGGAAGGTGCACAAAACAAACACAACCAAATGTATGAAAACTATGATAGCTAGGATGCTTGTGAAAAAGACGATAATATGGAGACTCAAGGTTTAACACTTTAGATGGAAGTCTATTAATCAAATAGACAGTAGTAGACACAGCTTCAACCCAATATTTAGATGGAACAGAGGACTCAATCAATAAAGTACGAGTGACATCCAAAAGATGACGGTTTTTACGCTCAGCAACCCCATTTTGTTGTGGCGTGTATGGGCAAGAGCATTGTGATACAATTCCTTTCTCAAGCAACAAATTATTGAATTCATGAGACATATATTCTCCACCAGAATCAGATCTTAATATTTTGATGCATGTGGAAAATTGAGTCTCAACGTAAGCCAAAAACTTCTTGAATATGGAAAACACTTCAGATTTAGATCGAAGAAAATACACCCATGTAAACCGACTATGGTCATCTATAAATGTCACAAAATACTTGAAATGAGCATGAGAAATTACTGGTGAAATTCCCCAAACATCACTATGAATGACATCAAAACACTCTGCAGCACGACTACCAAAATTAGGAAAAGGAAGAGTTTTACTTTTGCCTAATTTACAAGTAGAACAATCAAAGGAAGCAACTGAAAATTGATTTTTATTTCCCAATAAACTAGAATTGGACAAATGAGACAACACAATAGAATTTGGATGTCCTAGACGTTTATGCCAAACCTCATTCTTAGTAGTGGTGGAAGCAAAAGCCAGAACATGAGGAATAAAAAAGTGTATAGGAAACAATCTTCCAACTTTAGGCCCCTTCGCGATTATCGTCCCCGACACCTGATCCTGCACAAGGCAACCATTACGAGAAAAGTTCACATTACAATTGTTATCTACCAATTGGCCAACCGAAATAAGACTAGTGGAGAGCTTTGGTGATACAAAAACATTCTTGAAAGTTTCAGTAATATCCCCAACCTTGGTAATGGGTAAATTACTACCATTGGCAACCTGAATTTGTGTTGGACCATTATACTCACGGATGTTTTTGAGTATATCAGTTGAGTTGGTCATATGATTGGAAGTGTCAGAATCAACAAGCCAAAATTTAGATATTACCTCATTACCTTGTAGTCCCAAAGTTGAAAATGCTGACAAGATCATTTGTTGTACCATTTGAGGAGTAATAACTTGTCCTACCGAAGATGAGCTATCTGTAGTGGAATCATTTATCCCAACTTGGAAAGCCTTTGTCCTACGGTTTTGAGGACGTGTGAGACACTCTTTGATAATGTGTCCTTGTTGTTTACAATAATTACAGAACTTCTTGCCACAATTGCGAGCAATATGACCATATTTCTTGCAACTGTAGCATTGAGTTCTAGCCATATCCACGCCCTTTCCTTTCCTTTGAGATGCAAATGCAACAGTGACAACATTTTCTTGATGAAAAGCATTTTGTGTGACGAGACGCTGCTCCTCACGAAGTAATTCCCTAAAACAGACATCCAACGAGGGAGATGGATCACGACTCATCAAGTTGGAGCGAATACTTTCAAAGTCGGATCGTAATTTCATCAAAAATTGATCTCGCTTGCTTTGTTCACGAACTCATTGAATGATGGAGAGAGATTCAGAAAGTATTTTATCATAAACGATATCGATAAATTCAGCCCATAAATTGTGAAATCTAGAGAAATAATCTTGAATAGAGAGACCTCCTTGTGAATGCATAGAAATTTCATGCTCTAACTGAAAGCGCCTTGCGCTATGGTATTGGTTGTAAACCTTTCGTAAATAATCCCACACGGCCTTTGCTGTCTTGTATGGCATGAGATTAAGAACAATAAGAGGGTCAATTGACCCTAAAATCCATGTCATCACTCGAGCATCTTTAACCTTCCATTGACCGAGCTTTTTAGGATCGGTAGGAGTAGGATCGCTTCCATCTATATGTCCCCATAATTCTTTTCCGGTGACAAATAGTTGAAATTGAAATTCCCAGGCGGAGTAATTTTTTCCCGTGAAACGAACATGGAAAGACTCAAACTGATATGACATGTTTTTGACAAGTTAAGGAAGATAGAAATGCAATGATGAAAAATAACCAGAATGAAAAGAGACTAAGATTCCAAGATGCCTTAACTTCCAAGATACTTAGGACTAACTGTTGACTAACAGTAAGCAGAACCAAAACTTCCAAAAAAAATTCTGGAAGGAACCACAGATGAAGGACACTAAGAATCAAAGCACTGAAAAAGGCTCTGATACCATGTCAGTTTTGCTGAATGCCTCTCAAAGTGAGAGTTTTTCCATTATATATAGAGAATAAATATTACAAATCCCTAAAGATCCGTCATTCCTATCCCTAAAGATCAGCTATTCTATCTCTACAAATCTGCTATTCAATCCCTCCAAATCCGCTATTCTATCACAATATTTCTTTGATTCTACAACAAATCTATATGATCATGCTAATTTATATCACTATCTAATTACATTAATATATACAATTATTTGGATTTCCATCATGCTAACAATAAAAATATAATATGGAAATTAGGATATAAAATATTCTTCTTACGTGTTCCAACACATTCTGATTTCGCTCACATTCGGATGATCTACAAGTTAGTCTTAATACTTTCATGGCAAACGTTTGCAAGTTTGAAGTTTGACTACCAAATAGTGAACGCCATTTAACTATAAAAAGTAAGTTTAAAGGTTAATGAGTAAATAAGTCAAAATAATTTAAGTAAAGCGATATTATGAAGTGTAAACTATAAAGAGCTAAATCAACTCACTTACTCGGTGATCTTGTGTCTTTGGCTTTTTAAGCCTGACCGCAACCAAATAGTCCATCCGCCATTTTGTACTTAAGAAGCTCAACGTCTAGTAAATCTTGTATTGCTATATCGGGGTTCATCTTCTTAACACATGCATGATTATCCGTCCACAACCTAACTAGTATAGTGCCATCGTCATGAGCTTTATAAAACAAACGTAGGTTCAAAATATGGCCTGCAACATGCAAAGGTCGATGGAGTTGGTCTGATCACGTTGCATCAATAATTTCTCACACTTTCTGACATTGCTTCTTATCTCCATCAAACCCATGCTCAATAGTTTCTTTGCCTCTATCCTTTGCTTCATAAATGTAGCCCATTGGTGGTTTTTTCTTCCCATCCACCAAACAAAGCACTTCTGTCAAAGGACCACAAATTGTAAGTGCCCGAACAACATCATTACAAAAGTGGGCAGAAATAAGAAGGTTGACAGCTTATTTCCCCAAAGTTTCCTTTGCAAATTTGCTTGAAGTCCATTCGGTTAAGAAGACTAGAATTCTCAAGTTTTTTTTTGGTTGTGCATAACTCTCAAAGTTAAGAAGGCCGTTGCAAATTTTGTCTTGGCTGTTTTCACCAAATTTCTTTGATTGATGAATTTTCTCATCAAGTTCAACAACCTTTGACTAATGTAAGAATGAATTTTGATGGCCCTCTTAAAAACTGTTAAAGTAATATTATAGTAATTAGTAGCTAATGAGTATTAAATATTGACTATACAAAGAGTTAGAGGATATGAGAGTGATACTGCCGGGAGCATATGGATTAATCTTGAATATGTCACCAATTATCAAGTTGATGCAATGAGCAGTACATGAAGTCCAATAATTGTGTGGGTACGCACCCATCATCATGCTTCCCGCTTTAACATTCTCACTAGCATTATCGGTGACAAATTGTACAATATTTTCTGATTCAATTCTTTCAATAGTGTTTTCAAACAAGTTGTACGTTTTGGTAGAATCAGTAGATTCATTGCTAGCATCAACAGAACCAAGAAATACACTACCGAAGGGAGAATTCACCAAAATATTGATGATCATTACCATTTCATGCCGTCTAAAACTTTGTCCATTTCACTTTATGCTCATCAACAATTTTTTCCCACTTTCTTCACCTCTATTTTTAGGTGAGTAACTCTAACTTCATGGAATGTAGGAGGATTATACCGAGGCCATGTTGTCCTACTGCCTCAATGAATTTATTAAATGATTTGTAATTAACACAATTAAATGGGAGCCCAACATCGTACATCCATTATGCAAAAGCACTTGCTGCACTCTTTAAGAATTTTCTGGGTTTCATCAATTCCTGCTCATGCTTCCTTTTCAAGGCCTCCTTTTTCTTGTGATTTTTGTGGAAAATAGAGATTCATAGGGCCTTTCGTCACGTTCCGCGCCGTGGATGATGCACTTCCACTAGAAGACATCTTTTGAGTTTTGGAGGGAGGTTCATTTCAACATATTCATCCATATCATCATCATCATCAATATGAACAAATTCTTCTGGCTGCCTCACTTGAAATTTCAGATTACTAGCGATTTTATTTGCCATATAAGCCCTTATTTCATCTCTAAACTCTAACGGACAAATTGGACATTGTTTTCCATTTTTGTTTCCACCCACTAAATGTTGCTTGTGTTGAGTAATACCACCATTAAAAGTACCTTTTCAAAAAATACATATAATTGAATCTTTTGATGATCCTTGAGTACCATAATTTCATCCAATGTCTCTGTATTTGTTAGCATCCGACGCCATTGAATTCACTATTTATGGACAAATAAATACTACATTAATTAGTGTAAAAACTAAATTAAGTAGGGAAGAAATAATTACAAAGGATTAAACTTTTTTTTTAAAAAAAATATAGGCAGATTGTAGATTGCTGTGAGCACTACAACAAAATCACTACCGCTAAAAACAGAGCGAGTTCACTAGTCACTACCACAACCACTGAAAACAGAGCATAGTCTCAGCCACTCACTACTGAAAAACAGAGCAGAGACTAGAGAAGAAGAAAAGAAGAGAAGAACTTGGAGATAAGAATAAGAGAAGAACTGAAGAAGAAAACAAAAAATAAGGTCTCGTACCTGAGCTGAAGGAGTAACAGTCATGATTCGCGAAGGTCTCCGGGGGTCGCGCGACTTGAAACTGAGGAGTAGAGGAGAAGTCTTGCGAAGGTGAAGGTTTGCAAAAATACCCCAAAAAACCCTAATTTTGGCTTTCAATTATTAAATCAGACCTTTTAAGAAATAATTAAAAAAAAGGTGACGCCTATCGCCTTGTCACGCCATGTCGCCTTTCTCCTTTCTGAAGTCGCATCACTTTGCTGGAGATAGGCGATGACGCATCGCCTTGTCACTAAAGGCGAAAGGCGAATGCCTTTCATAACAATGCCCCTAGCAACAAAACCAGATCCAGATGATTGCTCGAGATAGCCTTCTTCCTCGAGATCATCATGAAAAAAAACATTTTTTAATGTCCAATTGTTAAAAGACCAATGGAGAACGACAACCATAGATAGAAAGAAACGGACATATGCTATTTGACGGTATGACCCTACTAAAAAAAGGAGAAATTATATGGGTATGGGGTTAGACGGAATGGTGACACAACTCTATGAAAATCAGATTTGAGGAGTCACCGAATGACGAATAACTATGCAAATCAAATCTAAGGAGTCACCAGAAAGACACACGGTGATATGCAATTCAGATATGAGAAAGTAGTTCAGAAAAATCCACGATACTACACAAATTAATTATGGAAAGTACTCTAGAGAGATGCATACACGGTGCTATGCAAATCAAATATGAAAAAAAAGTAGTCACCATAAAGATGGTACAGTGTTAAACAAATTAAATATGAAAAAGCAGTCACCGGAAAGATGACACGATGCTACACATATTAAAAATGAAAAAGTAGTCACCGTAATGATGGCACGGTGCTACACAAATAAGATATGAGAAAATAGTCACCGAAAAGACACAGGATGATCCAACTTTTGGTGGAAGCTCTTTGATTCTCTAACAAGATTGTAGAGGCTCTGATACCATGTGAATAATATAGGAGAAAAATATTATTGAATATTGTATCTACATTATTACTTTGAGATCGTATTTATAGACACTACATTTACTCCTTTTCCAACTAGGACATTACAATACAATCCTTTTCTAAGTAGGATTCTATATACTATTTTTATTCCTAATTTTATTCTCAGTAGTATTGTATATATTATTCTTGTTCCTATTTCTGTTCTAACACTCTAAAAAATTGAGAACTAAACTTATGTGGTTTTATTTTGAACTTTTTTTTTAAATTATGCCTGAATGCATTGTTTATATTTTGTGAATCTTTTCCTCTTGGGAAGAAAAAGAACTTTTAGTAGCCTTCTGAATGTGCCAAGATTTGTGAAAGAACTAGATTAATTGCAGACATTTTGAAGCATGTTGAGTGCATGTTGCTGTCAGATAATATTGCTGCTCATAACTCCATTCTATTTTGTTTGACCTAAGAGTCAACCATATTTTCTTTGAATGTGATCTATCTCGTTCCTTTTAAGTAAATATTCGTAGTTAATAGCATTTTCTGGTAGTTTCTAGATCAAGAATTTATTTGAAAAATTAATTCCATTGTTAAACTGAAAATTGATCAAATCTACGTTTGTGAACGTGAATTATGTATTCGGGCAGAGTAGTAATCAGATCTTGATTTTGTGGTTTCTTCTCCCTTACAATACTCTTTTGTATAACCTTTATTACCTTATGGATGTATCAAAACTGAGCTTTCCTCAATTGTGTTTATTTTTTCCTGCATTCAGTATCCAGTTATCTTTTTTTTTTTCTGAACAGGTTAACATGTAGTATAAACAAGAAATACATCAACGGTGTGTTGTGGTGTATTTCAGTAGTAATTACATCAGTAGTATAGAGGGAAAAACAAAAACGATCTATCACCTATACCCCTCATAAACTGTCTAAAACTTGGGTGATGTCCCCAATCTCCTTAGGAAAATCATGAATACCTTTCAGTATCCAGTTATCTCACTGATCAATTTTCTAATTGTTTGTAGCATTATTCTTCTGCATGGACCTCCAGGAACAGGAAAGACATCTTTATGCAAAGCATTAGCACAAAAACTTTCCATACGTTTTAGCTTTAGGTTTGTACAAATCTAATACTTTACTGGATGTCCCAGCACTTGGATACTTTGCTGACCTCTTCTTCCTGTTGATTAATACTCTCATAAATCAGATACCCACGGAGCCAATTGGTCGAAGTCAATGCACATTCATTGTTCAGTAAATGGTTTTCTGAAAGTGGCAAGCTGGTATGTTTCACAGTACACTCTGAGATAACTATTCAGCTCTTGTATAGTCAATGTTCTGATTAAGTAATGAACTACTCTTTTGAGTAGAAATGTTCATGATGTCATCTTTGACAACTCTCTACGTTAGTAAGTCAAGCTTAGACTTGTAAATGAATTTGAAATCCACATTTCAAACCTACACAATTTAAGACTAATTTAGTTTGTTAGAAAGGGATATCACGCTGGGGATTGGAGATCCTGCTTTAGGCATTGATCAGACTAATAGGAATTTCCGTTACTTGATTATGATATGATTTCTCAATTACATTTATTCATGAAGAATACCAAAGCCTTTTCGACATCATAGCCCAAGGGAGCACTTACCAAACTGTAGAAGTTACAGACTATAAGTCTTCACACTGCTGAAACCAATAGAAAGATATTCTTTATATTGGCTTATATGTTTTTGAATACTCTTTTCTGCCATTTGGCAGTGACCGAGTCCGTGGAGGACAACGAATTTGAAGAGCACACAGCTAGAGTTTGGAATTGTTGGTTAACGGGATTGGATATTTGCGGATTTTGTTTCGATACTTGAAATGATAGGATTTCTTTTCAACTTTGAACTCCACCATAGGATATGTTGCCTAATTCATTGTCAATTTGACTTCAGGGTTTGAAATTATACATTTCAAGTTCATACTTTCTAATGATGCTTGAATAATTGCAATAATGGAGTCTACATGTGCAATTTGTGAGAGAGTGAACAGTGGTCAAGATCATTGATTGTTTAACAGACAAACATAAGAGCCAAACTGACAATAGAATAAGGGCACCTTCTTATATTAGTTATGTCGGGGATTATCATGTAGAAATTGTTCTTACGAGGAGAGATGGAGGATTGTCCCAGCTTGTATATGGTGGACAGCTTGTATATGGTGGACAGTGTGGAAAGAAAGGAATCAAAGATGTTTTGAGGGCAAGAAGAACAATTTGCAGAATTTTAAGATGAATTGTATAGCTCTTTATTTTTTTTGGTGTAAACAGAAAGTAAGTTTTAGTACAGGCAGAAGAACTTTTTGATGTTATAGACTATTTGTGACAAAAAGCACAGATGGAGTCTGTCTAGTTTGTAATACTTTTGGAGGGGGGCTGCTTTGATGTAGTATACCTGTGGATAAATAGGAAAAAAAAATTATCATTCTCAAAAAAAATAATAATAATGTCATAGGGATTTTTATCAGTTTCAAAAATTAAAATAAAATATTGTAGGGACTTTTATGCTGTTGTGAATAATGTAGGGATTGCTACCTAAGGTACTTTTTTTTTGAAAAAAGGGTAACTTGATTGCTACCTAAGGTACTTACTTTAAGGGCAGTTTTATCTTAAATTCTTTTAGCCTCGTATTGCTAATTCATGTGTTTTTATTTCACAGTCTGTCCGACATAAACTAATCCGTAAATTCCTAATGCGGGTATTAAGACCACCAACCAAAACTACATTAGTTAATCACGAAATTCCTTTTCTTATAACCAACTAAATGCTACATTTGTCATGTAACAATTATTTTTCTTAGTCCCTCCACCCAAGCGACTCCTTGTATGCTAAAGTTTTCATATTAAGCTGTATCTCTTCACTTATTGTCTTGGTCATACTTGTCTTGCATGGGCTGCATATTTGACAAATATTGTCAAACAATTATTATGCCGGTCAAGGTGTCTTTGATTGTGCCAGAATTTTTCTTCAAAAAGGATAATCCGATTGCTAAATGTAAATATCCATGACGTCTCTGAATACAATACTTCTTAAACTATTATTCCCTTCATTTTAATTAATGTGAGGGCATTTTACTGTGCATGAGTTTAAGAAATGTAGTAAGACTTTTGGAACTTGTAGTCTTAAGTATGTCATGAGATTTTTTTAGACATTAACAATTATATTCAATAAGAATTTAGCCACCTAGAAAAATATGCTAAGTTGTAAACTTTACTAGCATCAAAAGGGTGCTTAAACTCCTGCCCAGAGCCTATAATTATACATTGCCAATTAAATCTACTAAGTCCTACTACTCTTCGGGGTGGCCCAGTGGTTTGAGCTTCCATGTTGGAGGTCTCAAGTTCGAAACCCTTGCCAGCGAAAGCAAGGGGTTTGCCTTCTGGGTCGAGCTCGTCCATGTGCGGGTTACCTCTCCTATGTAGTTTGCGAGCTATTGCATAGGAGCGGGGATTTCACCTCGTCCTGGTGCGGGTTACCTCTCTTATATAGTTTGCGAGCTATTGCATAGGAGCGGGGGTTTTACCCTGTGCGCATCCAAAGGGTGGTAGCGGCTGCGGGATTCCCTTGTTATAAAAAAGAATCTATGAACTCCTAATTCGCCCCATATATTCTGTTTATACCAAATAAAAAACAAGCTAAGACAATTCAACCTAATTTTCTGGATAGAACTGCTACTGCCTTCAAAATGTCTGCCATTCTTTTCTTTCCACACTCCACCAAATGCAAGCATGCATGATCTTCCACCAATTCTCCTCCTCACCCTTGTTCCCGATACTCCACCAATTTTTCAGTCGTGCCTAAGTAGAACTAGGTATTGCCCAAGTTATTCCCAAAATATGTTGTGAGAGTGAGATTTCTATGGCTGTAAAAGCACGCCATTGTAAAATGGAAAATTATAAGTTGAATCCTTTTCAAATATAGATAAGTGTTATTTTTCTTGTAACTGACTAGCTAAGAAAGTGTGTCGCATAAAATGAAACAAAGGGAATATAAAGAAAGGGGTTTGCCTTCTGGGTCGAGCTCGTCGCACCGGACTTACCTAGTGCAGTTTACCTCTCCTATGTGGTTTGCGAGCTATTGCATAGGAGTGGGTTTTTTACCCTGTGCGCATCTAAAGGGTAGCAGCAGCGGGTTTCCCTTGTCATAAAAAAATACAAAATAATATACTATGTGTCCTACCTACACTAAACAAGAAGTAACAAACTGTAGTACTATTTATTTAACTACAAAGTTGTCCCTCTTGGATGATTTTAGAATATCCCTTATGCGCTACCAACTAAAAATGTTCAGCGGCTATAAGAGGCTCCAACAAATATTTGATCAATGGTTTGAGATGGCTCTGTTTGTCCAAGCATGCTTTGTACTCAATTTAGTGTTAGGCCCTTCATTTTTTAGTTTGGTTGAATGGAATTAGAATCTGTAATATCTTCTATCTTCTCCTTTTTCCTTTTCTGCTTTTCTTGTTTGCTCAATTTTGTGTATGATGCGTGATCCCTCAAGTTGGAGGGAAGAGGAGCGATCCCTAGTTTGCCGAGAATTGAATTGTGAGTTGGCTCGAAAAGGGGCGTTCCAAACAAATCTGCAAGTTTGTTATGAAGAAGGAACAAAGAAAGAGAAATCAAGTCACAGAGAAATTGTTGTCTAACAAAGTGACAATCTAATCGACATGCTTAGTTTGCTCGTGGATACTGAATTTTGAGCAATATAAAGCGCTGCCTGACTATTAGAGTAGGGAGTGAAGGAGTTATCCAGATATCTTCGACAAGATGGAGTAACCAAGTTATTTCTGTAACAACCCTACGCATATATCAAAATTCAGCCTTAAATGATGAAACTGCTGCACAAGATTGTTTGATGAAATAGATGCTGGCTGAATGTTGGGTGTCTAAACAAGAACCCAATTTGCACCGCACAAAAGCATGCAATGTAATTTGTGAATCAACTCTCAATTAAAATACCCACACCCGAATCATTTCGAAGATAGCAAAAGTCTCCATGCTGTTGTGAAGATAGAAATCCAGAGTTGTTGCATGTATTCGTTGAAATGAAGTATGACATAAGAAAGATCCAACCTTGAATTGGTCACGTAATTAAGCTTACCTACACGACGCTAGTAAGTTGGACCAGAGAGAAGTTCACCTAACTTTGCCATGAGTTTTGTTGATTGATTGGAGATTTCATAACTTTATTGAAGAAGTAGATTAATTCTGGAATATTGTAATTGATTGTATAATTAATTGTGTTCCCTTATTTACTCTTAGTAGTTAGGGCTCATTAAGCACCCATTCTCACGGGATCCAAAATAATCTGGAAATATACAACGAAAGAGTCCTTTTCTTTCTCTCTTTAGATTTAGGACTCTTGATGTTTATCAAAAAGGTAGCAGTCAATGAACATTCTCCCAAATAAGAAATAGGAACTTTTGATTGATGAAGTAGAGCTCTAGAAGTCTCCAAAAGATGTCCCTCTCATCAATCCTTTTGTTGAGGGCAACAAAAGAAATCCAGTGAAAAATCTTCACTCCCCTGAGAAACAAAAAACTAAGAGGCCGAAGTCCCCTTCCTAATTCTAAAGCATTGTCTGATCTTATCACTTCACTTTGGTGTTGAATTATATACATCTATGAGAAAAATTGAAAAAGAATATTATTGAATTGTGTATCTACATTATTATATTAAGACCCTATATAAATACTACATTACTCCTTTTCCAACTAGGATTGCTCTTCCTATTCTAAGTAGGATTGTATATACTTATTCCTATTCTAACACTCCCCCTTAAGCTGGTGCGTACAAATCATATGTACCTAGCTTGTTATAGATGTAATTAATATAAGGACCGCTGAGGGACTTGGTGAAGATATTTGCAAGCTAATCATTTGACTTCACAAATTTCGTAACAATATCACCTCAGGCTGAGAGTATCTTTTCCCGACAAAGTGACAGTCAATCTCAATGTGCTTAGGGATCGTTTGGTTTGTATTAGTTATGCTGGGATATGTTATACTGGGATAAGTTATGTTTGGATAAGTTATGCTGAGATTAGTCTTTATTATTTGTTTGGTTTGTCACATTCAAACTTATATGCATTGCATAGTTTCTAACACTATGTTCTTTGTTTACAATAATACCTCCACCTTAATTAGTTTTTTTTTTTACATTTTCTCTGCAAGCTTTAATTAGTTATTCATTCTTACAAATAAATTTTCGATCTTATTTAGCTTAAATATTTTGTATGTGCATTTCCATGATTGTGCTATTTGTTTTAAAAACTAAACTTTCATCTTATTTAACTTTAAAATAAAATAGAACTCCATCTTTTTTTTGAGGCTGGTAACATTAGTCTATAGATATCCACAGGTATACTACAACCAAAAGTGTAGTTCCCCTTCAAAAACAGTTGCACATCTTACAGAACCTTTGACTTAATTAGATTGATGCCTATAAACAATGTAGTACATCAAAGATGTCTTCTGTTCTAGCTAAATTATCTTGTTTACACCAGAAATAGAGAAGAGCTAAGCAATTCATTTTAATCTTCTCAAGGCTATTCTGTACATTCTCAAAGCTCCTATTGTTCCTTTCTTTCCAAATTGTCCACCAAACGCATCTCTCCTCCTTTGAAGCATTGCCATCCCTAATCCAGCTACTTAGAACTCCTTTGATGCTTCCTGGTTTCACCCACGTAATTCCTTTCAGGCAAATGAACATTCTCCATAGCTGCTCAGTCCACTTACAGTGTAAAAAGAGATGGTTGATTTTCTCTGCTTGCTCTCCACACAGAGTACATCTAGAGGCAAATTGATATCCTCTTTTCTTCAGATTTTCATGGGTCAGTACTGCTTCTTTTGACAGCAACCACAAAAAGCAATTCACCTTGTAGGGCACCTTTAGTTTCCAGATCATCCTCCATGGCCAGTCTGTCTTCTGCTCTGCAGTCTCGTTGAGTGCCCTATATGCTGGATTGACTGAGAATTTACCATGAATGTCACTCTGCCAAACCAGCGAGTCCTTCTCCTCAGTCAGATTGCTAAAATTGTCTACTGAATTCTGGAGTGCGATTACCTTTTCTATTTCCCAGTCATTTAGGTGTCTCCTTAGGAACAAATTCCAGCCTTGACCAGTCCACATTGTGGCCACTGTTGCCTGTTGTTGTTGACATAACATGTATAGTTCCGGATGCAGCTGTTTCATGGTGTTGCATCATTCAATTTGTCCTCCCAGAAGGAGGTCTTTTGACCATCTCCCACTTTGATTCTGGATTTGAAATACAACATAGGCCCCAGATTCCTAATTGCTCTCCATAGTGAGTGTTGACCACTTTTGTCATCCACTTGTCCTCCATGCCATACTTTGCTATGATGACCTCCTTCCAAAGCATACGATCTTCATTGGCAAATTTCCACAGCCACTTCAACATGAGACTTTGGTTTTGCTTCCTTAAGTTCCTGATGTATCCTTGTTCACTATCAGTTCCTCTCATTTAACTAGTTGCAATTTTTTTTTGTCTTGACTGGCTTGCCATAAGAAATTTCTCCTAAGGGCATCGATGCTCTTAGACACACTTGCAGGCATTGGATATACTGTGACATCATATAGGAAGGTAGTGCATCGAGGACTCTATTGATTAAGTTAGTCTGCCTCCCAATGAGGCATGCATAGGTAGGTTGTTGGAAGTTCCCCAATCTTGCCTCCTAGCTTACTAGCCAATCTTTCCATCCCTGTCACAGTGTTGATAGGATAGATAAAGCTCTTTCCCCAATTGATATGGAGTCTAGAGACTGCCTCAAAAATGACAATAATAATCCTCAAAATCAAGATTTGGTCTGTTTTTGCTTCACAAAACACCAAAGTATCATCTGCATATTAAAGGTGAGTTTCCTCCAAGTTGTTTAGTTCTCCTGCTTGGAATCCTTTGATCCATCCTTTCCCTTTTGATGTGTTGATCAAGTTACTAAACCCTTCAATGGCTATAATGAACAGAAAGGGGGATAGTGGGTCCCCCTGTCTCAATCCTCTTTGAGAAGCAAAAAATCCAGTAGGTGCTCTGTTGCAAATACAAATGTTTGATCCCGTTGATCCATTTAACTCCAAACCCATTCTTTCTAGTATCTGGATGAGGAAATTCCAATTGAAGTAGTCAAAAGCTTTCTGGATGTCCAACTTGCAGGCAATCCCTGTCTTGTTGCTTCTTTCTCTAGCTTCAATACATTCATTTGCGATTAAAACATCATCCGTGATCTGTCTTCCTTTGATGAAGGCCATCTGTTGCCTGTCTACTATGCCTTGGATTACTTTTTTTAGCCTCTCTGCTAGGAGCTTAGATATGATCTTGTAGACCCCCCCAATAAGGCTTATGCATCTGAAATCTTATAATTCCTCAGCACCCACCTTCTTTGGAATCAAAGCAACAAAGGTTGCATTCAGGCTCTTTTCGAAGAAGCACTTATCATGGAAATTTTGAATTGCAGCTACAAGGTCTACATTAATAATGTCCTAACACTGCCTGAAAAATTCCATGGAGAAGCCATCTGGACCTGGGGCCTTGTCCCCTGCACATGCCTTGATGCTTTCCAGTATCTCATGTGGTTCAAAAGGGGCTTCCAACATGGAACTGTCTCTGTTATTGATCCTAGGGCAATTCTCCATATCTAAATGCAGCCTCCATTCTTCTGTTTCAGCATATAAGTTCTCATAGAAGGTCACTATTTTCTTCTTGTTTTCGACTAGATTTTCTATCGTCACCTCCCCTACTTTCAGTCTATCAATAATGTTGGTTCTCCTATGAGCTTTAGCCACACCTCTATGTTGCGCGGACTCTTCAGTTTTGGACCTGAACCCGTCTAGACGTGAGACTAGTGGGAGCGGGTCGGATTCGGTCAATCCGATCCAGATACTTTGACCAGAGCCGAAAAAAATGGGGAAGAAAATATTAATTTCATGGCCAACGAAAGTTAGACGACTTTTCTCCAACGAAGTTGTCACAAGGTCTGATTGCTCCATACAAAAAAATTCTTGTACAAGAATAGAGAGGAGGTGAAGGCTCCATGGGAGAGAAGAAAAAATTCGAAGTCTTGTTCTTGAAAAAGAAGAGAGTAAACTTTTTTTTCATAAAAATAAACGAGAAGGCTAAGGGTTTCTTGGGAGAAGAGAGGGCTTTCTTGGGAGAAGAAAAGGCAACACCAGCACTTTAATGAATTGTACCATCTAATTGTTAGACTATAAGGATTATTTTTTTTATAATAAATAAAAGAAATTATAATTTTTCAAAAATTAAGTATTGTAGTAACTAGTCATAATTAATTTATGACTTTAAATTTGCACATTTTTAAGTATAGAGTTTTACAAGATATTAAATATTATTATTATTATAACTATATTTATAATATTGAATAATTTAGCCGAATCCCCACACCGATATCCATACTCGGATTCGCACCCCTAAATCTTAACATTTAAATTTTGCCAAATCCGACGGATTCGCATCCGTCTCGGATACCCGCACTCGATTCCGAGCAACTTAGAATGCCATGTTGCCCTGGACCTCTGTCACCAAGCTATCTCTTCCTTTCTAGCAATATCTTCAAATTCATTTAGAAGAGTCATTCTGGAGACTTCTGGTTCTTACCAGTGAGTCTACATGAAACAAAGTATTTCCCCACACTAGTTTCTTCTCCATCCCAGAACCTTTTGTCCCACATGATAACTATCCCCCCAGTCCCACTGGCTTCTAATTGGATATAATTTACCCACTTACTTCCCCAGACTTCCTTTATTAGTTCAGTGATTTCCCCGTGCAGCTTAGTTTCTTGGAGGCACACTACATCTGCCTTCCAAGATCTAATCATATTGCTGATCAATCCCCTCTTTCTTCTACAATTTAGTCCCCTCATGATCCAAGAGATGATTTTCAGATTCATAAATCTTTTATGGGTAGATACCCCCTTGCTTCTAGACCCATAACTCCAGAACATATTATCTAGCTCTAACCTTTTCAACTCTATTGACCCTTCTTCATGATGGGTTGTCTGTCGGTATTTGGTTGCTTGTTATTATCTACCTTCCTGAATAGTTCCTTAGCTTTCTCCTCACAGCCTTTAAAGTCCACCCCGAATTCAGAGCTCAACTTGCTTATGTACTCTTGAATCCATTCTGCAATGTCTTCATCATGTTCAATTCCATCTGCTATCTGAGGGGGATAAAGTAATCGGTGAATTTGGTAGTGAAATGGAGATGAAAAGGTAATATTTGGTGAAGCGTGTGTTGTCAGTTTTGCTGAATGCCTCTCAAAGTGAGAGTTTTTCCATTATATAGAGAGAATAAATATTACAAATCCCTAAAGATCCGTCATTCCTATCCCTAAAGATCAGCTATTCTATCTCTACAAATCTGCTATTCAATCCCTCCAAATCTGCTATTCTATCACAATATTTATTTCTTTGATTCTACAACAAATCTATATGATCATGCTAATTTATATCACTATCTAATTACATTAATATATACAATTATTTAGATTTCCATCATGCTAACATCCCCCCTCAAATTGATGCCGGTGGATCAAGAAGCATCAATTTGCCTACTAGAAACTGTTGGCGTTGTCGTGCCATAGATTTTGTAAACGCATCAGCTATTTGAAGATCACTGGAAACATGTGGAAGAGTAATGACTCCTTTATCTACAGCTTCTCGTATATAATGACAATCTACTTCGATGTGTTTGGTCCTCTCATGAAAAACTGGATTAGTAGCAATCTGAATAGCACTTGTATTATCAGCATGGAGAGGAGTAGGATGAGATTGAGGAAATCCAATCTCAGCAAGTAATCCACGAAGCCATACAACCTCGGAGCAAGCAGTAGACATGGATCGATATTCAGCCTCTGTTGAAGATTTTGACACACGATCTTGCTTTTTACTCTTCCACGATATCAATGACTCTCCAAGAAACATGCACCAACCAGTGACTGAACGACGAGTATCAGGACATCTCGCCCAGTCAGAATCACTAAAAGCATTAAGACGAATAGGAGAACCACTTGGAAAGAACAATCCACGAGTAGATGTTCCTAGAAGATATCGAATGATGCGACGAACAGCCACCAAGTGGAGATGACGGGGAGCTTGCATAAATTGGCTAACTTGTTGCACTGCAAAAGAGATATCAGGCCGAGTAATAGTAAGGTAATTTAGACTCCCAACTAATTGTCGAAACATAGTTGGATCAGGAAGAAGATCGCCTTCCTCACGACGATACTTCACATTCAATTCCAATGGAGTATCTACAGAGGAGGAATCTTGAAGACCAGCCAAAGAAATCAGATCCTGAGTATATTTGTGTTGGTTTAGAAACACACCTGAAGCAACATTATGAACTTCCAAACCCAAAAAATATGTGAGAGTACCAAGATCTTTCATATGAAAAGAATCTTTAGCTGCTGTTGGAGGCTAGTAATTAGTGAAGAATCAGTTCCTGTGATGATAATGTCATCTACATACACCAAAAGAAGAACACAACCTGTAGATGTTTTCCGAAAAAACAAAGACGAGTCATATTTGCTCTGCTCAAAAGAAAATTGTAGCAAAGTAGACCGGAACTTATCAAACCAAGCTCTTGGAGCTTGTCTTAATCCATACAAAAACCGCTTCAACTTGCACACATCTGATGTAGGTGATGAGAACAAACCAGGTGGAGGTTTCATATAAATCTCTTCTTTGAGATCACCATGGAGAAAAGCATTTTTGACATCCATTTGATAAAGAGACCAGTTTTGTGAAGCAGCAATGGCAATAATAGTTCGCACCGTAGTCATTTTTGCTACTGGTGCAAAAGTCTCCTCATAGTCCACCCCATACTCTTGTCTGTTACCAAGAACAACCAATCGAGCTTTGTACCGATCAAGAGTTCCATCAGAATGAAGTTTAATTGAATAAACCCATTTACATCCAATAGGGCGGACATTTGAAGGACATGAAATAATGTCCCATGTGTCATTTTCTTTAAGAGCCAAAAGTTCCTCCTCCATTGCTTTTTGCCAACATTCAAGCTTGGAGGCTTGTGAGTAACCTGTTGGAATAGAGATGGTGGATAAAGTAGAAGAAAAACCATACCGTTTAGGAGTTTGAGACACTCTAGTAGATCGCCGAGGAGGCTCAAGAGGAGCAGGCCTTGAAAAAATCTCAGATTCTGGTTGTAGAGCAGTCTCAGGTGGCGGATCTGTTTCAGGATGGGGTAAAGTTGGCCGACGTCGTTCATACACAAATCCTGGTTTGAACCGCTAAGAAGACAATGACAAATCCTCAAAAGTAGGAAGAACAGGAGAAACAGAAGATGACTCAATATGAGTAGGAAAGAAATACTGATTCTCAAAGAAAATAACATTCCTAGAAACACGAAATTTGTTAGAACTTGGATCATAACAAATAAATCTTTTCTGCGAAGTACTATAGACCATAAAAGCACATTTAATAGACTGAACAGAGAGTTTATTGCGTTGAGAAGGAGGAAGGTGCACAAAACAAACACAACCAAATGTATGAAAACTATGATAGCTAGGATGCTTGTGAAAAAGACGATAATATGGAGACTCAAGGTTTAACACTTTAGATGGAAGTCTATTAATCAAATAGACAGTAGTAGACACAGCTTCAACCCAATATTTAGATGGAACAGAGGACTCAATCAATAAAGTACGAGTGACATCCAAAAGATGACGGTTTTTACGCTCAGCAACCCCATTTTGTTGTGGCGTGTATGGGCAAGAGCATTGTGATACAATTCCTTTCTCAAGCAACAAATTATTGAATTCATGAGACATATATTCTCCACCAGAATCAGATCTTAATATTTTGATGCATGTGGAAAATTGAGTCTCAACGTAAGCCAAAAACTTCTTGAATATGGAAAACACTTCAGATTTAGATCGAAGAAAATACACCCATGTAAACCGACTATGGTCATCTATAAATGTCACAAAATACTTGAAATGAGCATGAGAAATTACTGGTGAAATTCCCCAAACATCACTATGAATGACATCAAAACACTCTGCAGCACGACTACCAAAATTAGGAAAAGGAAGAGTTTTACTTTTGCCTAATTTACAAGTAGAACAATCAAAGGAAGCAACTGAAAATTGATTTTTATTTCCCAATAAACTAGAATTGGACAAATGAGACAACACAATAGAATTTGGATGTCCTAGACGTTTATGCCAAACCTCATTCTTAGTAGTGGTGGAAGCAAAAGCCAGAACATGAGGAATAAAAAAGTGTATAGGAAACAATCTTCCAACTTTAGGCCCCTTCGCGATTATCGTCCCCGACACCTGATCCTGCACAAGGCAACCATTACGAGAAAAGTTCACATTACAATTGTTATCTACCAATTGGCCAACCGAAATAAGACTAGTGGAGAGCTTTGGTGATACAAAAACATTCTTGAAAGTTTCAGTAATATCCCCAACCTTGGTAATGGGTAAATTACTACCATTGGCAACCTGAATTTGTGTTGGACCATTATACTCACGGATGTTTTTGAGTATATCAGTTGAGTTGGTCATATGATTGGAAGTGTCAGAATCAACAAGCCAAAATTTAGATATTACCTCATTACCTTGTAGTCCCAAAGTTGAAAATGCTGACAAGATCATTTGTTGTACCATTTGAGGAGTAATAACTTGTCCTACCGAAGATGAGCTATCTGTAGTGGAATCATTTATCCCAACTTGGAAAGCCTTTGTCCTACGGTTTTGAGGACGTGTGAGACACTCTTTGATAATGTGTCCTTGTTGTTTACAATAATTACAGAACTTCTTGCCACAATTGCGAGCAATATGACCATATTTCTTGCAACTGTAGCATTGAGTTCTAGCCATATCCACGCCCTTTCCTTTCCTTTGAGATGCAAATGCAACAGTGACAACATTTTCTTGATGAAAAGCATTTTGTGTGACGAGACGCTGCTCCTCACGAAGTAATTCCCTAAAACAGACATCCAACGAGGGAGATGGATCACGACTCATCAAGTTGGAGCGAACACTTTCAAAGTCGGATCGTAATTTCATCAAAAATTGATCTCGCTTGCTTTGTTCACGAACTCATTGAATGATGGAGAGAGATTCAGAAAGTATTTTATCATAAACGATATCGATAAATTCAGCCCATAAATTGTGAAATCTAGAGAAATAATCTTGAATAGAGAGACCTCCTTGTGAATGCATAGAAATTTCATGCTCTAACTGAAAGCGCCTTGCGCTATGGTATTGGTTGTAAACCTTTCGTAAATAATCCCACATGGCCTTTGCTGTCTTGTATGGCATGAGATTAAGAACAATAAGAGGGTCAATTGACCCTAAAATCCATGTCATCACCCGAGCATCTTTAACCTTCCATTGACCGAGCTTTTTAGGATCGGTAGGAGTAGGATCGCTTCCATCTATATGTCCCCATAATTCTTTTCCGGTGACAAATAGTTGAAATTGAAATTCCCAGGCGGAGTAATTTTTTCCCGTGAAACGAACATGGAAAGACTCAAACTGATATGACGACATGTTTTTGACAAGTTAAGGAAGATAGAAATGCAATGATGCAAAATAACCAGAATGAAAAGAGACTAAGATTCCAAGATGCATTAACTTCCAAGATACTTAGGACTAACTGTTTACTAATAGTAAGCAGAACCAAAACTTCCAAAAAAAATTCTGGAAGGAACCACAGATGAAGGACACTAAGAATCAAAGCACTGAAAAAGGCTCTGATACCATGTCAGTTTTGCTGAATGCCTCTCAAAGTGAGTTTTTCCATTATATAGAGAGAATAAATATTACAAATCCCTAAAGATCCGTCATTCCTATCCCTAAAGATCAGCTATTCTATCTCTACAAATCTGCTATTCAATCCCTCCAAATCCGCTATTCTATCACAATATTTATTTCTTTGATTCTACAACAAATCTATATGATCATGCTAATTTATATCACTATCTAATTACATTAATATATACAATTATTTAGATTTCCATCATGCTAACATGTGTGTGCGTGCGCGTGTGTGTGTGTGAGTGTGTGAGTTGCCTTGACTTACATGTGAAATTACAAACTTGACATTTATTAGACTTGATAAAGGCATCAACTTAGAAAAGGTTGAGGAATAAGTGGCCATATTTCAGCACTCTAGAATCTGAGATCTAGGACATAGATTTTGTGGAAACAGAAAAAGAAACTGAATTTGTGAAGATTATACCAGAACAGGTAGCACCATTGACAAGGAGTTTGAAGATGAAGATCCTGGCTGTACAAACATCACTTGTTGGAGAAGCTGCACTAGCAGGGAATACTGCTCCTGAGTGAGCTGTTGTTCTGTGTTCCCTGCTTCAGTCACATTGAGTTTTTCACCATTTCCTTCAACTAAAAAACTGCATTGCTCTCGACGGTCTTGCTACCTCTTGGATTTCGTAACTATCCAATAATCCAATATCATTTATCAACATTGTGCCCAGGTTTTTGCAGTAACAGCAAAACAAGTTACTCTTTCTTTTGAATTCAAAATTTCCTAACTTCTTTCCAGTAGAGTTCTGATTAGTTGCCAATAAAGAGGAGTCTCTTGGGTACTGCAAGTTCACAAGAACCTCACAGTGCTTTTCATTTTGGATTAGCAAGGAATAAGCCTGATTTACACTTGGCAGTGCCGCAGTGGTGAAATCATGATGATATTTGTCTTCAGCCTTCCATCTTGAAATGATGTTGTCAGTTTAGTCTTTCCACAACACAGAGTCACATGAGCTGCTTTGGTTTTAAGAATGATTGTTGTCGATTTCAAAAAATTGTTTTCAATATTAAAATAGACAATGTTATCAAAGGCGCGCTTAAGCCCTGAAGTGAGGCTCAAAACGCGTTGAGCGCTTCGCCTTGCTTAATGTGCACTTCAGTGTCATCATGAACGCTCTAAGGCATACTTCTCCTCATGAATGAGCATTTCCTAAAGAGGCGACACTAAACCATTGATTTTCACTTTATCTTAAAAATAATTAATTTCTTTGTCCATATATTTCTTTGTCCAATTAGCAGTTTGAAATCCTTTTGCGTTATTAGTCTCTTCCATTGGGGCAACTTATCCCTTGTAAATGATATATTACCGCTCTTAGATTTCATTAGCTCCCTCAGTATGGCTTAGCGGCCATTCTTTTGCTTGTGGTTAACTCCCTAATTAAATAGGTGCTTTTGTTGTCAGGAGTTAACCATATTTTTGTGTATGTAATTTGCATCTCCATGATGCCTTTCTTATACAACATCTTACTTTATCAAAAAATAATAATAATTGTTGTTCATTCTTCTAGTTATTAATCTTTTACTAAACATACACTCCCTTCGTCCCATTTCATGTGGCATCCGTTCATTTTTAGTTCATCCCAAGAAGAATGTCACCTTGCTATAATTGGATATCATTTAACTTTAGAACTCTCCTTTTACCCTTAATGAAATGATTTCCAGCTACACAAATATCTAAGGATTGTTTGATCAGAAGTTTTAGAAGTCTTCATGTTTTTCTTAAATACCGTGTCAAGTCAAAGGGTGCCACATAGAATGGGACAAAGTGCAATCTTTCCCCTCTTATTATACTCCCTTATTACAATGTGCAATGTTTATTGTTCCTCTATTTTCCTTTTCTGTATCCACCTTGGAAATTGGTAGTTTGGACTGGACAACCATGATGGATGCATCATAGGAATTTACCTTTGGTAGTGCAGATGTGATGCACAATGATCTTGCAAATACTTCTTCCAAGGTAGGAACATATGGGCTAGAAAGGATTTGGTCACGAACTGAGGTTAGGTCTGCTCGCAACCCAATCAAAGCCAAGACATGAAGAACCTGTCTCCTTGTGTCTCCGGATCATCTAATTTGGTAGTACAAGGCATAAGATAATCAAATTTATCCCTTTAAGATTCTACCCGACCCAAATAACTTGGCATGTCTTGTTGATTTAATCGTAGATGAACAATATCTAACACAACTTTGTAGATGAGTTGTATATCATTTCTATACAATGTATTTGCTTTGTTCCACACTTTGCAACAAGTCTTACAAAACAAATTTAACAACTTAGGATCAAGTGAATTCCACAGAAGACTACACCATTGTGCATCTATTTTGACCCAAGCAGGTCTATCAATTGGTCCATTATTAGTACTGTTTTTGAGCAACTGATCGTCAAATCCTTTACCTAGAAACCACAATTCTACAAAGGTTGCGGAAGAGGTGTGATTACCACTACCATCTAATTTTATTGTAGTAAATTGCAAGAAATAACAATTTTTTGTACTATCTATTCAATTACAAAATTGCTCCTTGTGGATAATTTTAGATTATCCATTATGCTACAACTGTTGAGAATGATCTGACGACTATAAGAAGCTCCAGAAAATCATTCATCAATGGTTGAGATGACTCCATTTGTCCCACCATGCTTTGTACCTAGAAACACTTATGTAGTGGTTGGGTAAGATAAAAAAGTGCTTTTAAGCTCTTGTTTTTAAGCCAAAATAACAAAAATGAGCTGAAGGCTTTAAGCCATTCAAATAGGCTCCTAATTTAGTGTCCGGTCCTTCAATTTTTAGTTTGGTCTGAATGCAATTAAAAAATGGGAGGCCAGGTGCACTAAAACTTACTTTATGCACGGGTCCAGAGAAGGGCGGGAACCAATTTGGTTTGAAAGGAATTAGAATTCCCAAATTTATTCTATCTTCTTCCCTTTGCTTGTTTGCTCGTCTTATTTGCTCAATTCTGTGTCACCATTGCTGTGTGAGTTATTTATTTCCAATGAAGTGACTTAGACTTGTATTTCGACCTTAGGTTGCAAAGCTGTTCTCGAAGATTCAAGAAATGGTAGAGGAAGAAAACAATCTGGTATTTGTTTTGATTGGTGAGAATTATAATAACTGAAGAATTCAGCTAATATGATGAACTATTTAATTATCTTTCAGCATAGTAACTCCTTACCCTTATTTTAACAGATGAAGTTGAAAGCCTCGCCGCTGCTAGAAAAGCTGCTTTGTCTGGCTCTGAACCTTCAGATTCTATCAGGGTACCAATATATTTGTATTAATAATAAAATTAGAACCTGTTGAGATTTCTTTTTGTTGAAGAACTAATGTATTTTTTATATTAAGCTGCATATTGGTTTATCCTTTGACTCATGCTATATCTTGTCAGGTAGTGAACGCTCTGTTGACCCAGCTTGACAAGTTGAAGTCCGCGCCAAATGTCATAATTCTGACTACGTCCAATATCACTGCTGCCATTGGTAGGCCTGTCATTAAATTCAGATGCTATATGAGTAGAGTTCATCTCAGCCTCTTCATTCAAATATTGTTAGTTTATCAGTTAGATATTTTTAGATCTATGCACTGGCCACTGGCTAGAGAATATGAAATTTCCACATTTAGCCTCCAACATCAATCTTATGCCCATATTATTGCTTCCTCTGTCCTAATTTGTATGACTCACTTTCCTTTTTAGTCAGTCCCAAAAAGAATGACACATTTCTAAGGAAAATGTTTTGAGAAAATAGCCAAATCCCCCCCCCCCCCCCCCCCTCCTCCCCCAATCTATAACTGAATTTTCAACTACACTTATATTTTATGGGGTCCTATACCGCCTTGGACTCTTTAAAAGCAGAATAAATATACCCTTAAGTGGTGACATGACACAGTATGTGTAGATTGGAGGCATTTAAGAGTCAAAAGAATTTATAAAAAGATATTTTAAAATATTTGAATCTTTTGTTCAATATATTTTTTTACTTTAGTCTTTTATTTTTGTTTCTTTACTTTCCATTTCTTTTTCTTTTTTTCCTCTCTCATCACTCAACACCCACCCCACTTATACATTCCCTCCATCACCATTGTTGAACCACCACCACCATAGCAGTCTCATCTCCTTACCCATCTTCTAATACTTACTCACAATTTGTCTCACCATTACCCACAACTATTAACATTGCAAACGCTATCAAAATCACCAAATAATCATTAAAACTTTTACTCATATGGCTGGAAAAATCAAATCTTCATTAATCTCCTTGCTCCAGTAAAATTCATTAACCTTCAAATCTTATCTTTAGTCTTGATTATTGTCTGATGAAGAATATTGTTGGTTTCTTTTACCCGAAGGACGGATGATAAGTGCTGATATGGGTCTTGGATTGAGATTTGATTTGTGGGTTATAGAAGGTGGGGGATGGGGGTGACTAGGGAGGAATGGGGTGGAGAGAGATTAAAGGTTAAAGGGAGTTTACCGTGAGAAAACATGGATGAAGACTATGGAGAATTGTGAAGAGTGAAAACGATGATGAAGAAGAATGTGAATTACCTTATCTTTTTTTCTTTGATATACGTGGTATTTGGTAGCTGACAGCGCGTGTGCATCACTACATCTTAAGAATATGGTTGTCTAGTCTTAGAGTGGTACATATTCCGCTTTAAAGTAGTCTAACGGGGCAATAGGACTCCGTGAAATATAAGTGTTTAGTTGAGAATCTGATTACAGGTTGGGGGGCATTTGGCTATTTTCTTAAAATATTTTCCTAGAAATGTCTTCTTGGAAAGCAAGTTGGTTTCTAATTTATTCTCATGTTTGGTTGGTGAGTAAATATATTTCTTTAGTGTTCATTTGATAAATAAAACATTTTTTTAGAAAATATCTTTTATTTTTGGCTATAGAATAGAAAATACTTTTTAGGAAAATAGTTTCACCCAAAAATCAACCTCAATAATTGATTCGGGACCCAACTCGACAGTCAATCTTGGACCTGATCTCGACTCCCGACCTGGGATCCGACCCAGACCCTAACACCCTAATCAGGACACAACTCTGGTGAACAATCAAGGATCGGACCTCGAGAGCCGACATAGGAGTTGACCTTGACTCTTGATGTAGAACTCGACATTCGAACTGTAACCCGACCTCGACATCATACCTAATAAAATCCCACGAGTGAGGTGTGGGGAGGATAGAATATACACAAACCTTATCGCTACCTCATGAAGATAAAGAACTTGTTTCTAAAAGACCCTCAGCTCTAGTGCAACAAATCCTGGTATACTGATGAAGGAGTCAATTAAGAAAATATAGCAAATGACAAGGAAACAATGCAAAAGTCTTCCAGAGAGGAGCCAAAACGAAAATGAAATCATGTGTAATCGAAACACCATAAACTACATACTAGGATTGATTTAGAAATAAAATCTACAATATTAAACTATGATAAAACTACCATAATACCACTAGTACCATCGCCAACACCCGCACCCTAAGCAAGACGTCACTACACTACCTTCTACCCTAATATGTGCCCTCCTCACCCTCCTACCTGGGGTCATATCCTCGGTAACTAAAGCTACGTCATATCATGTCTTATCATGTCTCTCCAAATACTTCTTCGGGCTACCTGTGCCTCTCTTCATACCCTCTATAGAGTACCTCTCACACCTCCTCACCTTGGTGTCTATACATCTCTTCATATATCCAAACCATCTCAATCTCATTTCCCTTATCTTGGCCATTATGGAGGCCATTCCCACCTTATGTTTGATTTCTTCAATTCTAATCTTATTGCTCCTACTATGACCTCACATCTACCTCAACATACGCATCTCCGTAACATGCATCTTTTGGATTTGAGAGTTCTTAGTGACCAACACTCAGTCCCATACAACAATGTCGGTCGAACCACCACTCTATAGAAATATATTTGAGTTTTGGTGGTACCTCTTTATTAAACAAGACCTCGGAGGCAAGCCTCTAGCTCATTCATGCTGCACCAGTACAATATGTGATATCACCGTCGATGTCCCCACTCTCCTGAATTATAGACCCAAGATACTTGAATGTATCCCTCTTGTACATTTTGTATGTCAAGCCTCACTTCCATGCCTACCTCATACGTCACCTCAATTAATTTGCACTCCACATATTCAGTCATGGTCCAATTCCACCTAAACTCCTTAGCCTCCCAACAATTGATTCAAAATTTGACCTCGAGGCCCAATACCCAATATCCGACTTGAGGCCTGACACCAAAACTAGGATCCAATTTTCAAACTAGGATTCAACATCTAACGCAAGATCTTGAATGAGAGCAATAACAAAAATAAAATAGTGCGAAAAGGAAAGTAGTACTACACGACGAAAAGGAGATCGAACAATAACTACAATTGAAAGAAGTAAGCTATGTTTTTCGAAGCATACTAAAAAGAAAAGTATGATACATAAATTGGAAGAGAGGTAGTATGATTTTTGAAAATAAATAATTGTGTCCTCGCTAATTTCATACATTAAGTTAGTGTTATTAAAGATGAATAATTCAAAAAAACTCTTAAGGTTTGTTGGGCTTTAGATGAAAAGCGCAAATAAAGTGTGAGCTTTAACGAAAAAGGTGTAAATGATTTTTTTTTACAATACATGATGTCCAAGACTAATAATTATAAGCATGAATAACAATATATAGGATAGAATTGATAAATAATTATTATAATCTGAAATATCAATTATTTAGTGTTGCCTTCTTAGGATTACATTCATTGGCGAGAAAAAAAATATGTTTTAGAGCCTTGATGACGGCACTGAAGTGCCAGCCCAAGCTAATCGAAACACTCGACATGTTTTGCACCTGCTTTAGGGCTTAAGTGCACCTTTGACAGTGAGAACACTTCATTACGTTTTGATGCAGACTGGTGTGATTACTCTCAGCAAGGAAAATTCTTTAGCCACCCAAATTGATGGGATAAATCAGGGAGTTGAATTAGAGCCCATTTGGATTGGCTTAAAAATAATTGATTTTAAGTCAAAAATAAAAAAGTCAAACTTAAATGACTTTTAAGTCAAAAAATTAAAGTAGGGGGAGAGCTACTTTTGGTTTTTGTCTTATTTAAAGTCATTTTAAACTTATTTCAAGTTATTTTGATCTTGTCAAATACTTTCTAATTTATTTTAACTCATTTTGACTTATTTGAAGTTATTTTTAATCTTGTCAAATACTTCATAACTTATTTTAAGTCATTTTTGACTTATTTGAAGTTATATTTATATATGCCAAAGACTTCCAGAAGACATAAACTAACTTAAAAGTAGGTTTGACCAACTTTATAAGTCAATCCAAACACCTTCTCAGCAATCCTGCTCATACTCTTCAGTTTCCGGTAATATTTCGGGTTTCCATATGGGCCTGAAATTCCTATAGTAAGTTTCGATTATTGATCTTTACCATCACCCAGTATTGATCTACCCAGAACTTTGGAATGTTTAGTGCCTTTTGTCAAATTGTAGTACAAGATGTCATCTACACTCTTGTTTCATGCCAGAACTTAAGAACTATCTCGGCTGATTGACAAAACTGAAGTATTTGAACAATATAATGTAGATGTCTAGTTCTCCAAGTATTCTGCTGTAAGTTATGCAAGCTGAAATACGAAAGGCTATATATTGCTTTGACAATGGAATCGCAAGCACGGTGACTCTAGAGTTTCTTTAATTGTCTGAGATCACTGTGCAGATTCTAGTTCATATATTAATATCAACTTCACTTTGTTGTTTTATACTCTCTCTTTTTCTTTTCAAAAAGCATGTGTGGATGATCTTACATGTGTTTGTTCTTCCCTTTTTGAATCTTGTTCACGAGTGCCATGTTCAAATTTTTCTACCATTGGTTTCTTCTGCTATTAAAATTTTAAACCAGTACCAGCTGTACAATATGTAATGCATGTTTAGCATTGCTTTTTTTTGAGAAGGTAACAGTTGTGTTTATTGACAAGTCAGTACATGGGTTGCACTGAAACCATATTTACAGCAAAATAAAAAAGACATCTAACTGAGTCTACTTCTAACAACATCCTAGGATGTCTATAATTGAGTCAGTGTCCTCTAAGTATATTTGTTTACACCAGAAACAAAAAAGTCTTAACGCAATTTAGTTTGATCATCTGTAGATCACAATTTTTGCTCTCAAAACATCTTGCCATATAGTCCACCAGATACAATCCGGGACAATTCTCCATCTGTCTTTGTCTCAGCAGCTCCTATTCCTGCTTCCTCCCAACTATATAGCAAATGTGTTATTTTGTTAGGCATGACCCAACTAATACCCCTAAGGCTAACAAAGATTCTCCACAACTGAGTAGTTGTCCTGCACTGTAGAAACAGATGGCTAACTGTCTCAACCTGTTCACCACAAAGGTAGCATCTGGAACACAAAGAGAATTTCCTCTTCTTGAGGTTCTCTTGTGTCAAAACAGCCTCTCTTGTCAATAACCAAGTAAAATTAGCATTGCTAGTTTTAATATCTTCATTTGAAAGCTATTGGGTCGTGATGTGCACTAGAAGATGAAAATTTGGAATTTTCATGAAAGGTTAATACTAATTAAACTGATGTTACCGTGCCATTGGTGCATTTTTCTTTTACTTCCATTTTCTGCCAGGTGATATGCTTACCACCATCTCCTGATCAGATTCGCGTGAGTTGCAATTTATTTCTAAAAGATGTAACCTTCATGGGATTGCAGATATAGCTTTTGTGGATCGTGCTGACATTAAGGCTTATGTTGGACCACCTACTCTTCAAGCACGTTATGAGATACTCCGTTCATGCTTGCAAGAGCTATTGCGTACTGGAATTTTGTCAAATTTGCAGGTACTACTTGTTGGTCTTTGGTTCACATTTGCTTTGTTTAGCAATTCTTTACAAATGACTGGAGTATGTGCAGGATGAAGGTTGCCTTGTTCTTCCAAATTATGGTAGTTTGAAGGAGAAGATGAGCGAAGTAGTTTCAACTGAGTCTCAAATGTTTCTACATCTTGGTAAACAATTGCTTGAAGCTGCAGAGGCCTGTGAGGTAAAGATTTGCCCTTTATTTCCAGTCAAGTAAATGCAGCAGCATATAATTGTGATGAACAAATATGTGTATCTTTCAGGGTATGAGTGGAAGATCACTTAGAAAGCTACCATTCTTGGCACATGCTGCACTTGCTAAGCCTTACGGTTGTGAACCTGGCAAATTTTTGCATGTAATGATGCAAACAGCTAAAAGAGAGCGTTCAGAGCTGTCCGAGTGATTTCCCCCCCATTAATTGTTAAAAATCCTGCTTCTGTTACCAAGCTCAACTATAAAGCAAACGGGGAGAGAAATTATCATATGCATGGCTACTTCAGCCAGACAGAAAGAAGCTCTTTGGGGAGGAGAGTTGAAAGGTTTCTGGGCAATGTGATATATTTGAAAGTTAATGTATTCTTGCATGTTGTAACATCCATTGAGCTACGAGCTGCATATGCATATATGAAAGTTAAGCTGATTAATGGCATATGTATATCGTATTTCAATCAGATATTGATTGAACATTGGGTCGAATAACTTTGGTTTACCAAGCAGGGTTGACACTCTGATTATGTCAGTCACTGAGCTTTAATGAAGTTGATAATAGACCCCACCCCGTCTTATTTTGGCATCACTAAATTGTTGCAAATAATGTCGATATTATATTCTATCTATATAGAAAATTAGGGTTATTAAGTGAGTTTGAGATAAAGAAATTTGCTTAATCGTGTCTCTGAAAAAGTAATTTGTATACCAATGTTCACTCTAACTTTCTTAACTTAGACAATGAAGAATAGCTTGGTGGAGTTTTGCCAAATTGCGACTAATCAAAAAAGGGTTTTCAAACTCCAAACTCTTCTATTTTTGACTCTAAGCATGGGTCTTGCATAAAAATATTTTAATGAATGTATTATGATATTATTCAATGTTAGTTGAGGATTTTAAGGTTAAAAACTCAATAAACTCATGCTCATTCAATTTCTCAACTTTTGGCTTATGAAGTTGGTTTAATGTACATGATTTGATAATGTTAGAACTATGGTTTTCTTTATGTTATAATGTGATTTAGCTACTGCCTTAAATGCTATTTTATGATGTGTTGATGGAGAAATTGAGAAAAGGTGGTAAAGGCTTGGATGAAGGGTAAGTTATTCTATATTGCTTAGTTCTTATGGTGAAATGATCTTGAGTGGTATGGTCCACCTTTGGTGGTGGTGTTTAATTGAAGTATATGAATATGTTTAAGTATGTGTATTGTGATTATGGCCTTGAATGCATAGTATGTGAAGAAGGTGATGATTATGATGCTTATGCATGATATGTTTTAGGGGATTGAAATGTGTATCTTGATGATGTTATGTCTAAATGAAGGTTATGTATATGTGAAGCATGATAATGTGTAAAGCATGCTAGTGTGTGAATTATGATGAATGAAGGTATGAACATGTTTAGAAGTCAAGTTATGAATATGGTGATTATGTGAAAGGTGTGCTCACACGTACACACACTATGAAGGAAAGAATGAAGTTATGAATGAAAGAATGAAGTTATGAATGAAATGGGGAATTTGTAGGGTAGACACTCTTCGTGAGTGGAGATGAAGTGTCTAGACCATCCCTACTATTCCTATAGTATGAAAAGGAGGATTTTGGGGTGAACACTCTTCGTGAGTTGAGATGAAGTGTTTAGTAGCAACCTCACTATTCCCAAGGGCTTTCCAAGATAGGTTGGAGGTTGGATACCCTTCGTGAGTAGAGATGTGGTATCCAAAAGTAACCTCTAGGGACAAGTACCCTTCGTGAGTTGATATGTGGTGCTAAATAGTTATCCCTTAACCTATAAGTAATTGAATGTCTAAGACTCTGTGGAGGAGTTATGCTTATCACCGACAGGATTTGAAGAAGGGATGGGTACACTTCGTGAGTAGAGATTTTGTATCCAATGTACCTCTTGAGATGAGTACTCCTCGTTAGTAGAGAATGAGTTACTAGAAGCAATCTCCTTATCTCTTAACTATGCGCCCGCATAGGTAGAGCTATTGGAAACCCCATGTAAATGCTCAAGAACGACCCTACCTTAGGCAAGTGGGGATCCCTCATCTGGTAGGGGTTAATACCGGAATTCCATGTCTAGCTCTCATGGTCTATGTCGGTTAAAGATAGCCCCCACAAAAGAATGTAATGAACTAAGTCTTAGGGTGTACTACTTAGGGTAGGTAGTGGTATGAGACGCTATCTATCCACTGCACAAGTAGGCATTTGGAGGGAGTCTTGGTGTGTCTTTATATGAAATGTATGAATGGGTCATTATATAATGTAAATGAAGTTATGTGACTTAATGTCTAATGTTAAGAAAGCATGTTAAGGTTATGTCTTGTATGATAAAGTTTATTAATGATGAATGTGATGTGCTTAATCTAAGGGAATCCTCTAGGAGCACTTGTGTCACGACCCGAAAGCACCCCCTAGAAGTTAGGGAAAACCTTCGAATCGTGACCGGGCGTACTTGACCCTTTGGGGTCTCGTACAAGCCCTCTAACTAGCGTTCATAACATAAAGCATGAAAAGTAGTGCGAAATTAAAACTTTTCACGATAATAATAATAAAATAAGTCTTTTCATAAATACTAGGAAATCTTGTCGTCACAAGCCAACTTAAAGACACAACTTAAATTCTTAGGGACACGGCCCTTTACAATAAAAAGGAAATACAAATTAAGTCTTAATAGAAAAACTAAGAAACATAAACTATGCCCTCGAATATATGAGGACATACCAAATTCTTGAGAGATAGAATTCCCAAGCTTCAACTCCGATCCTCCAAAAGGCTTCCAACCTATACTCATAAGGTATATAAAAGTATGGGGTTAGTACAACAATGTACTAAGTACGGCATATGCAAAAAGGGACATTTTAGTAAAATAACCTTTCATGCAATTTGAGTGTAACATTCATGAATTTATGTATAAAACAACATAAGATTAAACACTTAAAGAAGAATTTACATAATTTTACCTCAACATTTCACTTTAAAGTAAGCACACTTGACTTCATAGTGGACTACACATGTATACGACTCTCACACAAGTACTCTCCTCCAATGGACTCTTAGGTCACACTAAGTGAAATGTGAGAGTAGCATCCTATACTACCACACCCACTAGCGCTCCTAATGGATTCCCAAGGATTTGAGCACGTTACAACAAGTTGACCAAAAAGATGCATTTACAGTGAACTACTAAAACTTACAGTAAATTGAAGGAATATTACAGTGAACGTTTTGAACTATTATAATGAAGACCTTACAGTGAATGGCATGGTCCAAGTCATATGAACTCTTTTTCCTTTGAAGTTTCCCTAACCCAAGGTCATCCTAAGACTCCCTAAGGTGAGCAAAAAAGGGATCTTCAATACACCCTCCTTCAAGGCACACCAAAGCGACCCTTAAAACCATCTAATCTTAGTCTTACTTCGTTGGAAATCAAATCCACGCCCTTGGCTAACATATGCAAAACACTCATGGAAATATAGGTCACACTAAGTGCAATGTGAGAGTAGCATCCCATACTACCACTCCCACTTAGTGATCCTAATGGATTCCATTTACTCAAGCACTTCACAATAATCATCCATAACACCACACCATAACACTCATTCACACGGATTTCATGAAAGTACTCTTCTCTCATAGTAGGTATAGGTCACACCAAGTGCAATGTGAGAATAGCATCCCATACT
>JABWTJ010000131.1:770924-873424 GCA_016801875.1 Solanum sitiens | reverse complement strand
ATTTTCGGAATATGATAGATTATGATTCCAACCAAACACACCCCTGACTTACTTTATTGATCAATATGATTTGAAGAAGTGGTTACAAATGTTTGTTGAATGTCAATATATTGTTGTGCCTCCATATGTAAGAAAATAGCTCATTTGCGATCGAGCTTTATGTAGATCAAATAAATATTTTGCATCTACATAATCAAATCATTTCTGACTCATGAGAGATTGATTGATTTCATTGAAGCTCGTCTTTTCTTCTCAAAGTAAGTCACACATCTTCTAGCATTTGCATAATCAACAATATGTAAGTGCACCAATTGAACTAATACATAATATTTTAAATCATTTTCATGAGGTTGAAAAAATCCTTTCTTTGTGTTAAGTAATGCAAAAATCATTGAGTACTCAATGGAATAGCTTTAAGACCTTTTAAATCCTTCAAGGATTTTCATATAACCTTCATCGTCTAGTTAGACGTAATAATTATTCATTATGCATATTCAAGTATTTCACCTATTGTCAGACTGAAACAAGTCTCATTGCATTCACCTTTGGAGAACATATCTCCATTTAATAATGTCAGGACTTCTGCGATTTTTTTATGCCCCGAGGCACGAACCGTACTTTATATCTTACGATTATACTTTCGCGCAATGATTCATTTGTACTCTCACTGACATATATTTTGATCTATGAACTATATGTTCAAAAGCATCACTTTTCTAAGTGAAACAAAATATACTTGAATAGTGTCAATCATTTATCAGTCCACACTACATGACAGATTCGAATTTAAGATCCTTGTAACCATTTATAGCACTGAGTGCTACATCATATCAAATATGCCGTCGACGGCCATTTTGATATCGATTCCAATACGACATAACTTATTTAGATCTCTTTATTTTTTTTTATCATTTTCAGGTACCTGAGCCTTTGCCAAGGTTTTATGAAATGTTATGTCATAGTGCTCTTTCAAAGCACTTACCTCATTATCAATGACCATTTTGATAATTTTCTCCTCTCCTTCCTCAAGAAGTTTTACATTAGGAATCGATTGGTCTATCACGCTTTTGGCGTACCTAAACTCTGTCCTTCAAGGACTATTTATTGAAACATTTGCAGCTTAATTAAAATATTAGGTCAGCAAATACATCTGGCAAATTACTTGCAACATTTTGCAAATGAATTATCTCTTGAACTTCAAGTTCATATATATATATATTTTAATGAGGATCTAGATAATTCACCCCACACATAACTTTCAGCTGCTACACATATCTCCCCCTAATGTTAGAAAATCTAACATTCACCGTCAACCTAAATTGGGGATACACATATCTCCCACTAATGTTAGAAAATCTAACATTCACCCTCAACCTCAATTGGGGATCCATCTTTGTGCATGGTGGAACAATAAAATCATATGTGCACAAGTCAAAGGTTTAGATGGAAATTATTTGGTTCCTGACCCTGAACCAATTGTGTTGGGAGAACCTTGTTGGCTTGATGCATACATGTTAAATAAACTCATCTCATACCAAATTTTATTTGAGAGATTTGTTCTCATAATCAATGGTCTAGCTATAATTGGAGGTATACAATTTCTGCTAAATCAACCAGCATTAGCCACATGATTTTATAGTTTGGAACTGTGCTTTTAATTTAATAATTCGAGCAAACAACCTTACAAAAACCAATTTGTAAGTTGATACAAATGCACATGTGAACATACCATAGATGCATCCATTAAATCACAATAGTAAATGGTCCACATGGCAGGTGAACGGGCCCATATTCACCTTTTATATGTTCCAAATAATTTCAGGGGATACAATTCCACCCTTAGCTGGTACAATGATTATTTTATCACGAGAACAAACTACAAAAGAGAATTCTTGAAGAATCTTTTATTTCTTCAACATATAGCCACATGAATTCTCAATTTCTTTTGCATCACATTTGAATCGGAATGGCCAACCGATTGTGCCAACTGAGATTTATTCTAGTAAACTTCTAATTTACTTTTGCATGTAATTCCATCAGCATGCCCATATTTGTATACAACAAACAAGAGAAAGACGGGTAACCTTTTACGTAAATATTCATAACCCGCTTTGATTGTAGTAATTTGATGATAGTTCATCTTTCAATAATTTACAGTCTCAATATAATAATTATTTTCAATCCCACTGAAAATTAAAAAGTTTCTTTTGAGACTTACTACAACCTCAATATTGTGAATAATTTTATTCCCCCCGGATAGTAACAAATTAGCCCTTTTGGAACTCAATTAATTTTGTGTACTACCACAAATTTCACAACGTCATTCTTATGGTGACCATCTCCTTAAAGAGAAAATTATTATTATTGTCATGGTTAAAATTATTACATTCAATACTTATTTCTTGATAACCAATGACAAATTTGTGTTGCCACACAATAACATTTATTTTGGTCATGGCCACAACCTTTACAGAAAAGATTTATTTCTTTCTTTTGCCCTCCAATAGTTCATAATAATACATACCACAATATTTGTGTAGTACTCAAAGTATATATGACCAAAATTACTATTTATGTCAAAATATTTTCTTTCAATCTCTCAAACCTCCCGTAGAGGTGAGATATGACTTTCATCCAACAATATATGAACATGTTCTTATCCATACGAACACAAGTCATTTTTTCTTCAAGAAATGAACCATAACCATTTCTACATGTTCCATAAGTTTTTATTAGAAACTCATTGTCATGTTTTGGCATTATGTGACTCACCTCAACATCACTTTAAAAGATCAAAGTACCAAATGTACTATCACTTTGTATTCATTTATTTTGATGGAGGATTTATAAAACTTTTTAAATTGGGTTGCACCAACAACAATGTGCCCAACTTCTCATACCACTTTGATGGATAACAATTACTTTTAACAATTACCTTCACATTTGAAGGACTATCTTAAGAAACAATGTGTCCAATAACCTTTCATACAATTTTAATGGACAAAATTACCTTCACATTTGAAGGAACATCTTAAGAACCAATGATGTCTTCCTTTTAATTACCACAATGATGACCATTAACAGTTTACCATACCCATATTCATACATTCAACCACTTGTCATTTTCAGATATATTAAGATACTGCTACCACATTCACATAAGAGAATGGAGCAAATTAATTGGGTTAATTCCATGACTTTCAGTCAAAAGTATAAAACTTTATGTTAGTCATCATCATATCATCACTATAATGCATTAGGACTTTAACCCAATGTCTTACCCATATAAAGACACCTTTGGTCATAAATTAATGGGACTTGAACCCAACTTCTTATTATCATGGTGCACCAAGACTTTAACTCGATGTCTTATCCACTTGGTGCGGTGAAACCTGAATTCACCGTCTTACCCTCAATCAATGCCTTAATAAACCAGGTGCATTACCAAAAAAATAATTATCAAAAATCATAAATATAATCTGAACTTGACTTAATATACAAGAAAAATTAACAAAATCAATTAATTAGAACAACATGTTAGAATCATATAAAAGTCCCAAGTTAAAATAAATTTAAATATTTTAATAGTCTCTCTCAACATTGTTACGAAGATAATTATAATCTACTAACCATTTTAGAATAACTACAAAACAAGCTTTGTTAGTACAAATAATATATAGAATATGAAGTATACCATGCAATCGAAAAGTTATGGAGTATACCTTGCATGAAGAATTACTAGGATAATTTATAGAAAAAAAATACCTACCATTGATTCTTGACGGAAATGAACAACTCGTGCTGATAACGTGTTGTAAAACTAAAGCAAAATAATACAAGAAATATAAAAGATAAAGCAATAGAAATGGGGATACAAAAGATGAGAGCATTTCTTATCTTCAAAGTATTAATCAAATCTTCAAGTGTATACAATATGAACCCTTATGCCTCTATTTATAGTGTAGCATAGAGGCATACAAAATGTTAGTCATAAACATGACATTAACATGAATATAATGGGGAGGTTATGAAAGTGAAAGGTTACAACAATAATGGTTATAAAGGTGGAAGTTATGGAGGTTATGGTCATCTCCATAATGAGGAAAATAGTGGAGATAATGGGTGAGTAACTTTTTGGTGTAGTGGACATCCATATTATATTGTTTTATAACACAAAATTAAATATTAGCAATATTCACGACACCTTTCTACTAGAAGATCTCCAACAAGATATGTACATAAAAATTCCACTGGGATCCCAAGTACATTCGAATATGATTTGTAGACGACAAAAATTACTATGTATTGAAGCAAACCTCAAGATATTAATTTGTAAAGATAGTAGCTTTCCTTAAAAGAGTAGAGTTCCACGAAGTCCCACTTTGACTACTCATTATTGACATATTTAATTCATAGAATTTATACATGAAATTATGAAGGAAATTTTAAGTGGTAAATTAAATTTGAATTGTGGTTTAATATACTTCTGAAAAGAAAATAATCATATATTTTAGATAATTATGAGTCTGGGAAAAGGCTCAAATATGTAATCAAACTTTAAGATAAGAATTATTTATGTCATTCGTTAAAAGTTTGGTTCATCTATGTCATTACTATTAAAGAAAAAATTCATCCATGACTTTTTTTTTAACTCCGATTTCACAAACCATTTTTTACACCCCAAACAAGGTTTAACACTTTTCAATTGAAGTTTTTGGATCAAATGTACTCTTTTTGCTTGTTCTTCTTTAAGAATATCAAAAACACATGAAAAACATAAACAACTTCCAAATTGTCAACATATTCAATTCTTCACGAAATCATCACAAATTTCAAGATTAGTCTTCCTCAGAGCTAGATACCGAAACTCAATATCCTTTGAGGGCGAATTCAACCTAACTCAACAAGACCACTTGAAATTTCTTCAAAGTTTCAAAACTTCAACATTCTTAATGGTAGAATTTTCTCCACAACTCCAGATCATTTGAAATTTGAGCATGGATTAAAAAAAAATACTAGAGAACAAAGATATGATGTTAAAAACAACTACAAAACACAAATCAAAGAAGTTTTTTGAAATTTTAGGATTGGTTTTTGTTTGTTTGAATTATTTTTAATACGAGTGAATTTTTGAACTCTACAAATGATTTTAGAATTTTGATTTGTTTTGAGAAATGAACTTAATGATGTAGCCGAAGTGAAGAATTGAATATGTTGAACATTTGAGAGTTGTTTACGTTCTTCGTGTGTGTAGACAATAAAATTCGCGTCGAGAAAACAATAATCAAGAACGAAAAATTATAGCAACAATCGTTTTATTATTTCAAGTGCGAGTGTTACAATATCTATGATTCCTCAGAATTCGCCTTTTCAAATATAATTCAAGGGCTTTAAAGCTTGTTCTTGAATCTCTAACGAACTTGAACTTGAACTTTATCTTGATCTTGACTTTTATTTGAATTCAAGGGCTTCGAGCTTGTTCTTGAATTGGATGGTCTTGATCTTGATCGTTCTTGTACTTGAATGCTTGAATTCTTAAACTTGTAGCTTTGTAGAGAATTAAATGGCGTTTGTACCACGGATTTTCTCTAACTTCTTGTTTAGATTTTTCTCTCTCTTTTCTAAATTATAGGGACCCCTATTTATAGTTTTAGAATAGGAGAGTTGTAATTGGAATATGATTCCTTTCAGCCAATAATATTTAAGTGACATGGCATATGGGCTTTATGGAGCGGGCTTGTCATCTTTGACACATGTAATGATTCTATTGATTTTCTATTTGACTTGGCATGCCACATCATTTGCCCACGTGGTGCCAAGATGGACTCTAGAATGAAATGGAATTGGGCTTAACAAATTGGGTTCATCCATTGTAGCCCAAATCAATTAATTTAGACTTTAATTAAGTACATATTTATTGAACTTAAATATTTAACTCAATTATATCAATCCATAATATTTATTTGGATTAATATATTTACGAATTTAATATAATCTAAATTATTTTATAAATTTATATTTAATAAATTTTAAATGATTACAAATGCCTCATGCTTCAAGTCTTGTCGAGATATTTTATCTTTTAGAGACTAGGCTTGAAACATTAATCGGTTACTAAATTCACCGTAGTTAAAAATGAACTATAATTGAATTAGGAATTGTAATCCTACTCATTTTCATATTCATATATATGTTTTATTGTCTTAGTCAAAAAGGAATTGTAATAGAACTAGGAATTGTAATCCTACTCAATTTCATATTCATATATATGTTTTAATGCCTTAGTCAAAAAGCAATTGTAATTGAACTAGGAATTGTAATCCTACTCAATTTCTTATTCATATATATGTTTTATTGCCCAAGCCAAAAAGGAATTGTAATTGAACTAGGAGAAGGATTTTATTCCCACCACATGACAACTATAAATAGATACATTGTCTCTACAATTTTATCTTCAATTCCAGATTGTGAACCTGCGACGAAAAGAGCATATTCAAGGTAATTTTCCTCTTTTGTTTTTTAAATTTTCGTCACTTTTTTACAGCTTGACATGTCTGTCGTAGAAAATTCATATCTCATTGTAGAAAAATCAAAATTATGAACCGTTTGATTATTCAGAAACTAGACTTTTTGATCTCTAACATATTCAAAATTCAGAATTTAATACATTCATAATCTTTGTAGATGATTTTTTAAAGTTAGCTCTACATTCTGTCATGCTAAAAATTTCAGATTTGTGTGACTTTACTAAAAATTTCGTGTCTTGACGTAGGAACGTCTAAATTACAATCCGCTTGATGATTCTGAATCTAGACATAAAAGTCTAAAACATATCCAAGATTCAAGATTTAATATCTTCCGAGTCTCAAACATCTTGACGGGTAACAATCTCTTCTTATTTTCCTCTTCTTATTTTCTCTCTTTTTTTTTTAGATCAACAAAAGCAATTGTATATTTTACGGAGGCTACATACTGGAAAGATTTATCACACAAAAATATGTTCAACGTCCCTGCCTTCAAAATAAACTCAAGGTGTTACAAGGTCCCGAATGCTTAACCAACTTGAAGCTTTACTAGAATACCGTGTAACGCTCCCGCCTTGAAAATAAACTCAAGATGTTACAAGGTCCTGAATGCTTAACCAACTTGAAGCTTTAATAGAATATCATGTAACTCTCTCGCATTGAAAATAAACTCAAGGTGTTACAAGGTCCCGAATACTTAACCAACTTGAAGCTTTACTAGAATACCGTGTAAGCTCCCGCCTTGAAAATAAACTCAAGGTGTTACAAGGTCCCGAATGCTTAACCAACTTGAAGCTTTACTAGAATACCGTGTAACTCTCCCGCCTTGAAAATAAACTAAAGGTGTTACAAGGTCCCGAATGCTTAACCAACTTGAAGTTTTACTAGAATATTGTGTAACGCTCCCGCCTTGAAAATAAACTCAAGGTGTTACAAGGTCTCGAATGCTTAACCAACTTGATTATTTACTAGAATACCGTATAATGCTCCCGCCCTGAAAATAAACTCAAGGTGTTACAAGGTTCCAAATGCTTAACCAACTTGAAGTTTTACTAGAATACCGTATAATGCTCCTGCCTTGAAAAAACTCAGGGTCACTACTAGAAATTTGACTTACACCAACGCTTATGTAGCCACAGTTATTCAATCGTAGCAATAGCTTACCTATTACAACAGTTATAAGCGTGGCCAAATATCCTTGAATCTAATAGAACAATTCTTTAAATAAATTACGGCATCATCCCTATAACCATCCCTATAGAGATTCTATGGCTACAAATTTCAGAACCGTTGCAATAACTCTATGACTTACTCCCTCCGTCCAGAAATAATTGTCAGGTTTAGATAATACACATCCCTCAAGAAAAATTTAATATAATATGTAATTTGACTAATATAACCCTACAATCAATTATTGTCAATTAATTAGGAAGTAGCACCCACTTTCTCTTTATTAAGGGTAGAATTGGAAAAAATAAGCTAATTAGTTGTTGATTGTTTAAATTGACAATTAATCTTGGACATCTATTTTTAGTATACCTGACAATTATTTCTGGACGGAGGGAGTATTAGCTAACTCTATGACAACAGTTATTTTAGGAAAAATATTGTGGTTTTGATTTTTATCACTAAATATATTTCCCTCCTAAACAATATATTTCCCTCCATTAATTTTCTAAAGGGCCAGATATAGTCTCTCATTAAAAAATCTAAAAGAAAAAAAAACCCTATTCTCTAGAAACTTTCAGCGAACAACTAGTATACATTGAAGCAGAACGACGAAGCAACAGGGAACGATTGAATGAGCTATTTTAGAAATTTTCAGCGAGATTTTGGTGTGGAAAACAAGAGGGAACGATTTCTAAGCTCTTGATAACAAGATCTTGGACAACGAAGCTTTTGGTGAAGCTCGTTGGTTCTCTTGGACAACTAGGCTCGACTACAGCTTTTCCATATAAAGCTGAATAATGTTTAAGTTTTCTCTGCTAGTTCATGATTTCTAGGTCTCCATTGGATTATTTATAAAAAAAATCTTAAAAATAATAAACAATGAATTAGTCTTAAATCTATGTTTTTTGTTCTAATCTAGGTAGTGTATACACTTCCCTTGTTTGAATTTGTGATGTATACTGAAACAGGAAAAGAAAACACTTCTAAATTTAAGTGACAGTTGAGTATTTTGGGTTAAACTTGCAGAGGATTTAAGGTTAAACTTGAAGATGATTTAGGGTTGAGTCATCCCTTGGTAAAGTAGAACTGTAGAAGAATCGGTTAAAAATCTTTTTGTGTTCTTGTCTTAGTGTTGCTGCCCCAAAAAGATAATCCTTTAGACCTCAACTTGTTTTAGGAGGAATTTTGTTTTGATAATGTGAAGCTTACTGTCACCTTTTGTTCTCCTTTGTTCGAATGCTTCTTTTTCTTCTTTGATTTACTGTTGGTGCCTAGTGATGGACAGTTTGGCTTCAGATTGAGTGTGTCTTAGTTGTTTGAGGTATAAGCAATGCTCTTGTGTTTGTTGTTGTTTTGTTCGCTAGTGATATGGCTTCAATCACTGGTTGGTTCCTTTGAATGATTTTAGTCAAGTATGTTTTAGGAGTTATCTATCGACTTTATTTAAGTTTGGTTAGCATGGTTTCTAGTTGTCTGGTTGCTTTACTGTTCCTCTATTTCAGCTTGTGTGCTTGCTTCTTTTTACTTATCAGATTAATTTGAGTAGTTATTTTTCTCATGTCTGTTTCTGATATGTGGATATTCGTCTTTCATCTTTAACAAATTTCGATGAGTTTAAAGAGCATAGAACATGGAGGTTGCGACTATCGACCTAGTTCATGTAATTTCTTTGCTCATCTCATTAATCCTTGACCTATTTTCTCATTTTATATGGCTGATTTAAATGTCTTTGGATTAGTAGTTTATGTGGTCTAGGAAGTATTTTTTCCAATTGGGATGGGACTTATTTTGTTGTTAAGTTTTGACTTTGGCTTCCCCCATAAATATTTTGTCCTTTCTTCACTATTGAAAATTATTTGGCTTGATCTTCCCGTAGTTTGATTTGTGCTTAGTTCCCTGGAAATTTTTCATTACATCAACTAGCTCTTAATTCGACGGGATTAATGTGTGTTGTGTGTGGCATCAGTTGTTGTATAATATGTCCCATTCTCCTTATTGCCGCAACTTAAATGTTGAGAAATTTTGTTAGCTTTGAATCTGCGAAAACACTAATACTTTCTGGTTGGTGTATCCTAGTTAGACCTTTTTCTTGACAAAGTTAGGCGTTCTGTTAAAAAGAATCAAGCAGATGTGAGGTTACAAAAGTACAGCTCTCATAGTCGCCCCTTTACAATGTATCAATATGCTCATCGGTACTAATAACAGGGATTAATTTAGTCCCCTCCCCCCAAAAAAGGTAAGAAACATCAAGCCTTAAAAGAATGATTTGGAGTTGGGATCCTTCCAAGCATCTTCAATTTCTTTCAGTCCACTAAGATAAGACAATAACTGATGGGATCTGAAGAACTTTTGAAAAAAAAACATTTCTTTGTTTTTTTTGCAATAACTGCATAACACGAATTGTCCCAATATTGCACGCTTTGTGGAATGCATGAGTTAGGCACACATCGTGGGCTAGATCGCTGCCACAAACAAAAGTGTGATATGTGGAAGGTTGAAAAAAGAGCATTCATCCCTTATCCTTAATATTTTTAAGGAATGTTTGGTCGAATTTTGGCACATCAAGGTTTGGGGAATCCATAAGCTTATATATTAGAGTCAAGTGAGTCATAGGGTTGTTTATTAGATCTAAGTCGTTCATAAGGTTGTCTATAAGAGCCAAGTCGATTTAAAGTTGCCACGACTTTTTATTTCCTTTAGCTTGTAAACCATGTTAGAGAAAGTGGGGACTGTAGAAGTGATGTTTCTGTCACTTGAATTCCCTGTGTTTTTCTGTGTGGGACGCATGTGAAGTGTGATGCTCTATGTGAAATAGATCTTTTGTATAATACGATTATTTCTAAAAGATTTTGTATGAATGTGAGAGAAAATTTCGAGGGAAGAGCTTGCCGACATAGAAGTTACCCATATATTAGTTGCAGCAGCAGATACCCCTGTAAAGAACTCCTTGGTTGTAAGGGAGATATAGATTATGCTATATGCTATGTAATAGTGTTGATTTTATGTATCGAGTTCAACATTGTGCAACAAGTAATCTTTGGGAACTTCTCAGTTTTCAAAACAATAGTACTCCCTGGTTATAAGGTAGTTATAACTCATGTTATATTCTCTGTAATGACATTTACTTTATCTACTGAGGTCCTTCGCTCCAATGCTTTTTTTCTTATTTGATTTACTGTTGATGCCTAGTGATGGATTGTTTGGTTTTAAATTGTGTGTGTCTGAGTTATTGGAGGTATAAGCTATGCTCTTGTGTTTGTTGTTGTTTTGTTCGTGAGTGATATGGCTTTAATCACTGGTTTTGTCGAATTGTTTAGTCAATTATGTTTTAGGAGTTATCTATCGATTTTATTTAAGTTTGGGTAGCATGGTTTCTAGTTTTTTGGTTTCTTTACTGTTCCTATAGTTCAGCTTGCTTCCTTTTACATACCAGAAATTATTTGGCTTGATCTTCCAGTAGTCTGGTTTGTGCTCTAATTGTAAAAAACCAATCAATAGATGTCACTAGATTTATTCTACTATTTTCATTAGCTGTAGGATCAGTACTACAGTGAATACTTTTATATGTATGGTAGTTGTTAAACTGATCAGCCAACACCCTTGTGTTTTTTTTTTATAATGAGATAGCAGTTGTTACTGTTTGTCCTAATCACGTTGTCCATGTGAACAATCAACTCTGTTACTATTTTAGAATACATGAAATTGTTTGCTAGAATCAAAATAAATGTATTGATAGTTATTTGATTTGCTTGATGCAGTCTGTTGCATTGTGGTGTGACTACTTAAGTTTTGTTCAAAAGCACGACCAATCTGATTGTACACTTTCTGCAGCTGGAATTTCAAAGGTGAGAAATCTTTCCTTATTGCTTTGAAATCTGTTTTAGCATGCTTTAGTCATTTAACTGTATAAAGTTTCTTAAATGGTGGAATCCTCTAATAACTTGTCAATTGGGTTATACTATTAATGTTGTCATTTTTTGGTGTTGAATTGGTATGAAGGTTTGCGATTCGATGAATCTAAAAGTTCGAAAGGTTAAGTTCTGCCGATATTGCTTGTACTCATGAATTTATTGGCTTTAATGTTTTGCTTATGTCATGTAGGATATATATTCAATGGATTTTGGAGATAAAAGTTGGATGAATCTCCGAAGATCCACCAATGAATATATTCATGGAGTTAATGATTTTTTTGATAAAGCATTTGAACGAGCTTACCAAGGAAATGAATATTGTGTCCTTGTAAGAAGTGCTTTAATCGTAATTGGCATTGTCGAAATATGGTAGAGGATCATTTGATTTGTCATGGATTTGTTCATGGATACACCAAATGGGTTTTTCATGGAGAAGGATTTTCCTCAAGAAATACGCCACATCCAACCAATGAAGAAGAAACTTCTAACATGCATGACGACATTGATAGATTACTTCATGATACTTTTAGAAATGTAGTAGATGATCAGAGACATGAAGGAGTGACAGAGGGGCCACCTGAAGATGCAAAGAGATTTTTTAAATTAGTGGAGGAAGGGAAAGAAGAGTTGTATCCGGGGTGTAAGAATTTTTCTAAGTTGAGTTTTACCATCTGGATATACTTGTTTAAATGCATTCACAAGTTGACTGATGTGGCCTTTTCAGATTTATTGGACTTGATAAGAGAGGAATTTCCATTTGCTCAGATACCCGACTCGTTTTACAAGGCAAAAAAGGTCACAAAAGATTTGGGTCTTCATTATGAGAAAATACAGCTTGCACTAATTATTGCATGTTATTTTGGAATGACAATGCAAAGTTAGATAATTGCTCAGTGTGTGGAGCTTCAAGATGGAAGAGTGTTCGTAATGACTTAAATAATAAGGTTACGAAAATCCCAGTGAAGATTTTAAGGTACTTTATTTAAATCCTAGGCTTCAGAGGATATTCATGTGTTCTGAAACATCTGTAGCTATGAGATGGCAATATACTGAATGACTTAAAGATGGAAATTTAAGACATCCCACAGATGGTGAAGCTTGGAAGGATTTTGATTCATTACATCCTGACTTTGCTAATGATGCTCGTAATGTTAGATTGGGTCTTTCAAGTGATGGTTTCAATCCATTAAGAACTATGAGCATTTCCCATAGCACATGGCCGTTATGTTGATGAACTATAATTTATCACCATGGACTTGCATGAAGTCGGAGAATATTATGTTGTCAATGATTATTCCAGGTCCATCATCTCCGGGAAATGATATAGATTTATACTTGCAACCACTGATTGCGGAGTTGAAAGAACTATGGGAAGTGGGAGTTGAGACATATGATGCTGTAACTAATCAAACATTTCTAATGCGTGCAACTTTATTGTGGACAATTAGTGATTTTCCAGCTCTAGCAATGCTTTCTGAATGGAGCACCAAGGGGAGATGGGCATGCCCCACTTGTAACCATAATACTTGTTCCCAATATCTCAAACATAGTCGTAAGATGTGTTACTTGGGTCGTCGGGCATTTTTACCTCCTGATCATCCATTCAAAAGAGATAAAAAATCATTTAATGATAAAGAAGAGCATAAAGTTACACCTACTCCATTATCAGGTGCACAAATTCTTGAAGAGCTTCGTGAATTCAATAATGTATTTGGAAAGCACAAAAAGAAAAGAAAACGAAAGAATGATGGTCCATGGAAAAAAATCCATATTTTTTGATTTGCCATATTGGGCAACAAACAAATTGAGGCACAATCTTGATGTGATGCACATAGAGAAGAATATTTGTGACAGTGTGCTTGGGACTTTATTGGATATACTTGGAAAGTCCAAAGATCATATAAATTCTCGCTATGACTTATATGAAATGGGGATACGTAAAGAGCTTCAACCTTTAAAAGATTGTGATACAGGAAATATCCATCTAGCTAAAGCTTGTTTCTCTATAACACCAGATGAGAAAAAGTTATTTTGCACCGTCTTAAAAGATGCCAAATTACCAAAAGGGTGTGCTTCTAATATATCAAGTCGTGTGTAAATTGAAGAGATGAAAGTATCATGATACAAAAGTCATGATGCTCATTTCATAATGCATTACTTGCTCCAGGTTGCAGTCAGAAAAGTGTTACCCAAGAATGTAGCTATGGTCTTGATTAGGTTGGGGAATTTTTTTAGAGCCATATGTAGCAAGGATATAAGAAAAAATGATCTTGATAAGACGAAAGCAGAAATCATAGATATTGAATGTGAGCTTGAAAAGAGTTTTCCTCCATCTTTTTTTGATATAATGACACATTTGCCTATCCATCTAATAGATGAAATTAATCTTGGAGGCCCAACTCATTTGCGTTGGATGTATTCTACAGAGAGAACTATGTGTGACTTCAAGGGGCTTGTTCGTAATCGAAAAAATCCTGAAGGATCAATAGTAGAAGGTTTTTCAGCTGTAGATTGTTTGAACTTCCTTTCCATATACCTACCGAATACGGTGAAGACAAAATTAAGTAGGTGTGAAACAGAGGATGATGAGGACATTCAAACAGAGGAAGGTGGTGTTTCACCTTTATTTCCTAAGACAGGTCATCCAACTGGAAGTGATAATATAAGGAAAGGCAAGATTATTAACATGGAGCGGCATGAGTTTTTTGAAGCACATCGATATACTTTGTTCAATACAGGAGATGAACAAGTAGAGGCATTTATTAAGTAAGATAAAATAGTCGTTTGTTTATAAACTTCATTTAGATGTTATGATAATGTATTTCAAATTTCATTTCATTTATAAATACACATTGATTAAATTACATTACATGCTTACAGGGAACATAAGAGCTTAATTGATTATCGTACTAGAGGCAATGCATGGATAAAAACACAGGTCTATAGTAGAGAATTTGGTGATTGGTTTAGGGACAAAGTTAAAAATATTGAAGTGTCCAATCATTTAAAATGGCTAGCTAAAGGGCCTAACTTTGTGGCAAAAAGATATACTAGATATTAATGGATATCGATTTCATACGAAGACACGGGATGCCCCTTGTAAAACAGAATAGTGGAGTGACTTTATCAGCCACAACGGATAGTTTTGCTAGTGCTAGGGACCAAAATCCTGTTGATGGAATGGTTCTCTATTATGGAATTATTCAGGATATCATTGAGATTGATTATTGGGGTTGCTTTAGTGTTGTACTTTTTTAATGTGATTGATTTCATAATGAAGTCGATGAATATGGATTGATTCGGGTACATTTCAACAAAAATGTAGTACAAATTATCCTTTTGTACTAGCATCTCAAGTGCATCAATTTTTTTTTTGTGGAAGACCCAGTTGAGAAAAATATATATTATGCAAGAAACAAAGTCCCTGTGGATTTATATTATTTGGAGGAAGAGAATTGTCCTAATATTGAAGAAACATTTTGGAGAGAGCCTAATGATGATATTGGTTCATTAGAAAGATTACTTGATGTAGATGTTAGATGGTCGAGAGAAGATCTTCCTGTTGATATCATCGATGCTCCTTCCATTGCACAACATTCACAAGATGAAGTTATGGAAACATCGAAATAGGATGATGACTTTGATGATACTGATTGGGATTGGATGGAAGTTGATAATTGACAAAGGATCTTGTGAACTTGTTCGAATACATTCTGTTTTTGTTTATTTTGTAGTAAGTAATGAATATCATTTTGAGTTGCATCATATAAATTATGAATGTTGAGTGAACTGTATTTGCTATCTCTTCTTTTTGTTTCTATGTTTTGTTTTTCATGTTATCTAAAAATTACTACAACTTTGGGATTATTACTTTTGGTAAGTCCTTTTTCTCTCTTATTCATTTTCATTCTTCTTCTTTCTGCAGTTTCTCTGAGTAATTTCGACATAGTAGTGGACCAACAGTTCACCAGGTTCTTATCTCTTTACTAAGGTCCAAAACCCCAGGTTCGTATCTCGTTTTTATGATTCTTTGAATATTTCTTCGCTAATACTTTTTTTTACATCTTCTGACATTTCTATGAAGCTATATTGTATCCCACATATCATATCCATTGAAGTAAAACTGGACTACTAATCAATCAGATAATACTTGAATGTACATTCTATGAAGCTATATTGTATCTCTAGACCTAACATAAGTCGCAACAAACTGGAGTTTAGAAATAACTTCAGAAACCTCAAAAGAGTGAAATAAATTAAATCATGCTCCAGAAGTGAACCTCAACTAATCAATCAAGGACCTTTATCTGTTTAAGTAGGTGTACACTGCCATACATTTTAACTTTTTAAGTTCTATTTTCACACAGGTTTGAATAGTCATAGCTATGAGTCAACAAGAATCTTCAAAAAGAACCAAAAAAGGCAAAAAGAAGACATTTGCTAAACCGGGATTGTTATCATTTTTGGCAAATAAGAAACGGCGATTATTGACAACAAATGAAATTGTTAAAGCAATAGAGTGCGAGAAAGGACATCTGCTCAAATTAATTGGAGCACAACAATCAGTAGCACCACAATCTGAAGCAAAAAGACAATCTGTCGAGGAGCAGCCTATTGAGGGTTGCCTTTTGAAAAGCAGCCTGTCGAGGAGTTGCCTCTTGAGCAGCATGTCAAAAATTTTCCTTTCGAGGATCAAGTGCAAATGAATTCTGTCACTCCTCAAACAGATGATCAACCTGAAGAACAAGGTAACATATAAGCTTACAAACCTATTAAATATATCCATGATTTTTAATTATATTACTTGTATTTTCTTATAGCTGAAGATTTTTCTAGTCCAAATAAAAGAGGTAGAACGCAAATGCATGATGTTCATGTCCGAAAAGAGCGTAAGTTGATCATACTGAATAATCAAAATCAACCTGTTGGTCCTACTGATGATGTTGTCATAGAGCTAAGTAGCTTCCTAGGAACATTGACTAGAAATGCGACTCTTTGCACATTTGATATATTAGATGGGAGGAGCATGGACACTAAAAAGAATTTATGGGATTATACCAAGGTTTGTAGCTTACAATAATTAATTATTTGTTAAAGTATTTTACTTCTATTGGCTAAGTGAATGAAACAAAATTATAGGAGAAATACATTATTCCTGAAGCTGCGTACCATTGGACTGTGGTAACAATTCGAGATGCTTGGAGAAGACATAGAAGTGATTTGAAGATGAATTATTACGATCCATATGATGATGATGCAGTTCGAATGGCAAAAACGCCTGGTCATATTCCAGAATGTCAATTTAGAGAGCTCCTCAAATATTAGAATTCTAAAAAATTCAAGATAAAAATGTAGTTCAGAATCTCAATTTTTTTTTTAATAAGTAGCATTTGTATTATAGCTCCTGATTTTTTCTCCCTTCCCAGCTTCTTCCCACCTAGTGACCCCCAACACTTCAAAGCTATTAGACAAAATAGTACCTCTGTTTCCAATAGCATCTCTGTGTCTAGCATGTTTGGATATTTCATTTGATATAGCTGGTTTGGCTTGCCATGTTTGGATATTTCTATGCTTCCTCCTAGATTTTGTCTTTCTCGTAGGTGCCTCCTTAATCAGCAGATGGATCATTATCATGCCTAAACTTTAAGCAATTAGAGCAACATTTTGGCCTATATTTGTAATTCAGACTTTACTAGAAAGAACCATAAGGAGCATCAACTGTAACTATCTCCACCAAAGGTTGAGATATGTCAACTTCATCTAGCACTTTAGCATATGAAATATGATTCATCTCTATTTGTAATTCAGACCTCTAGCATTATTATGGTTTGTATACGGACCAGCCTGCATAACCTGCTCTCTGTCTGCTACAAAAGTAAATTGAAACATATAGTAACCATCTGAATAGTATAGATACTGAAGCATCTGGATAAAGTTCCACAATGCTGTGACATAATTGTCCATAGTGTGATATCGGTGTTGCTGACATAATAGTATAGATTCTGCTTTACTTGAGGCTTGGTTGGTACTTTAGTGTCTGATGTAGTGTGATATCGGTGTTGTTGTTGCTTTATTTTTTCTTTTACTCTCTTCTATGTTGTAATATGTTGCAGCTTCTTTCTTCATTTACTGTGATAGTCACATGTATTGATTCATTTCTTTGCAGAAAATGTCTGAAACAAATACAAAGAATCGAAAAAAGCTGATAAATCCACACGCTGCTGGCAAAAAGAGTTTCGCTTTAGTTCGTAATAAGCTGGTGTGTTCTCTTGTATATCTTATATCTCAATTGGTCCTACTCTCTAATTCTAGTTAGTTAGGTACACTTTTCATGAAATTTGCTTTTGGATCTCCTCCAGTGTGAGTATTTTTTATATACATTTCAATATGACTAAGAGAAAGATAGGGAAACAGTATCATCTAAGGATCTCTTTGTGGTTACAAGAACAAGAAAACCCGTGCGTTTGTACAAAGCTTCAAATGAAGATACTACTAGTGAAATTGTATGTGTACTGTCTATTTTCATTTTTTTTTAATTGAGATCAATTATTTATTTCATAAGATTATGTTTGTTGGATATGCTATAGGCTGAAATGGAGGACATTGAAAAACAAATAAGCATAAATGGTGAGTATGTTGATGCATTTTCAAGCGTCATTGGTCCTGAACATCCGGACGTCTAAGACTATATGGCGCAGGAGTTACAAAGACTACTTTGAAAAAAAAAGTTGGCAGTCGGAATCAACTTTGAGTGCAACAACTGATGGAATGCAGCAAATGCAAGAGAGGATGCAAAAAATGGAGAAACAAATGGAAGAACAAAAGAAAATTGTGCGACAAGAAGTTATTGCAGATGTTATTGCACAACTTATGCATGCAGGATTAATTGATCCTAACATACAGGCAGCATTGTCCACTCCTTCACCAAGAGAATCTACTTCTGTTCAAGGGGCTGAACAAGGTTGGTGTCGCTAATTCTATGTTTTGATTGTTGAGGATTAAGGTAGAAGTTGTTTCTTATCCGTATATGTTGTTATTTGTTATTGCTACTTGTTCTTTTCCTTATCGTAATGGGTTACATTGGTTATGTTGTTTTTGTTGTTGTTACCCTCTAGGATTGACTGGAAAAGTTTTAAGAGTTATAAACAATAACAATGGTTGTTACTATACAATCGATCCAGGGAAGTTAGGGAAAAGTTAGAGGAATTATCTGATCCTTAACAATGAATTTTCTGGTCTTGCTGCTTGTATATGTTGTATTGAGTGAATGATATAAATCAGAACTTATACAACTTATACAACTTATACAAGCAGCAACAAGAAACAAGAAACTAGTTGCTCCATTATGGAAAACTACTTGCTGCTTGTATAAGTTGTATTGAGGTAATACAGTGTTCATTGAAACCAAGATATGAATCATTATTTCTTGTTGTATTGAACTCTTTTGTCATCTTTCTAGCCAAAAGTGTCAAGAAACAAGCAAAATCTTAAGGCTTAATTACTTCTAGCTTAATCACATTATGTGTAGTCAATACTAAATCTAGTTCGAATGTGTACCCTTCTAGCTTAATGACTTATCTGGGTTGCCTTCCCAAGGAGGTTACTGTACTTAATTTTGTGAAATTTTTTCTAAATTATTTATATATTTTTTAATTGTATGTAGGTAATGAAATCAAAGAAGGCGATGAAAGCAGTAGTGAAGACTTGACATATGAGCTGAATTATTGATGTTAACTTTATTGATGTTCTAGAAATGTTATATTTTTGAAGATTGAAAACTATGTGGTGCATGTGTTTCACCTTTTTTTGAATGCTATTAAAAGATTTGTATATTTTGCTTTTATTGATATTAGAATCACGGATCTTGAATTCTAATTTTGGTAATGAACATTTATTCTCGTGAACGATTTATGTGTATTTTTATGTTAAAACAAAATCTTGTGGAAGTGGACCAATAATATATATAGGTAGCAATAGCTTAATTATATAACTGTTGCATAATGCAAGAATTGTTGCAATACCATGTATTAACCGTAGCAATAGCCATTGAGCGATAATTTTATAATTGTTGAAAACTGTTGCATTACCCTATAAAAACAGTCGTAATAGAGTAAAATTGTATGTTGAATAGAAATAAAAACTGTAGCCATAGCCTCAATAGAACTGATGCATAAATCTCTTTCCCAGTGGTTCATAACCGTACCAATACGATAGTAACCGTCGACAAGTAATTAAAGCGAGAACCGTGGCAATAGGTCCATCTATGGCTACGGTTATAAGAATCGTCGCACCTAACCATAGCAACAGATCTATTGCTACACGATTTGTTGTAGCGGTTGACATAACCGTAGCCTTAGACCTATGGCTACGGTAAGAATGTCTATTGCAACGGTAAATGAACTGTGGCAGTAAGTCAAATTTCTAGTAGTGGGTGTTACAAGTCTCCAATACTTAACCAACTTGAGGCAGGATAAACCCGTGAAAAGACGAGTTTAAGGTGCAAATGGGCAAATATTGTCCACCTTAAGGCATGGAAATTTAAAGATCCTTTTAAAGATAAATCCGTGGAAACTCTAGCTTAAGGTGCAAAGGGACAAGTTTGTCCACCTTAAGGTATAGAAATTTAAAGATTCGTTGAAGGATAAATTCGCAACGAAGCTAGCTTAAGGTGCAAAGGGACAAATATTTTCCACCTTAAGGCATGGAATATTAAATATCCTTTTAAGTATAAACCTGTGAAAGGGCCAGCTTAAGGTGCAAAAGGACAAATCTTGTCCACCTTAAGGCATGGAAATTTAATGATCATTTTAAGTATACACCCGTGAAAAGTCCAACTTAAGGTGCAAAGGGACAAATCTTGTCCACCTTAAGGCATGAAAATTTAAAGATCCTTTTAAGTATACACCCGTGAAAATGCCTAGCTTAAGGTGCAAAGGGACAAGTTTGTCCACCTTAAAGAATAAAAATTCTAAGATCTATTGAAGGATAATCAGCAACAAGGCTAGCTTAAGGTGCAAAGGGACAAACCTCGCCCACCTTAAGGCATGAAATTCAATTACATGCGCATTTGGAGATTTTGGAGACTTCTACTTACATACTTGAAGTCTTACTTTCATACTTAGAGGATTTGAATACTTCTACTTGTATGCTTAGAGGATTTGGATACTTCAAATAATAAACTTGAAGGATGTAAAGACTTCAATTTGCATACTTGATCTAATTTGAAGACTTCAACCGTACTAATAAGAGACTCATATTTTATAGGGGTTTTCCCCCTCCATTGACCCATCAACACTTCGTACAAGTCTAAAGTTTGATGAGACAAAAAATAAAATAAAATACATATCGCTTTGACTTTCATGCGACAAATCAAGTGGGAACATTTTTTTCGACACTCATGCAACTGAACCTAGAATATGGTTCTAAGCACCTACGTACCTCAATGAAGAGGATCAAGTCACAACGTAGTTCTGGGGGATTGAGTGATTTGTTTTTGTTCCATACACAGTTTATACTCTTGCGGGCCAGGAGTGACATGCAGTTTAGGCTCGTACCTTAAGGAGCATCATCTTACTTCAAGGGTAGTACCTCTTTAGGAATTTGGCATTAATAGGACCGATCCTTAAGAAATTAGCATCAACAAGCTTGTAAGCACCATTTGAATATGCTTCTTGTACGACATATGGTCCATCCCACTTTGAGGTAAATTTGCCCCCAGACTTGTGCGAAGTAATAATGGGTCTTCTTACCGCGAGAACTTGGTCTCCAACTTGAAAGCACCTCAAGCGAACCTTCTTATAGAAAGCACGAGATAGACGATCTTGATAACATTCAAGGTTTTGTTGGGCTTCTAGCCTCTTTTCATCAAGTGCTTCTAACTCAGTAAGACAAAGTCGAGCATTTTCTTCCTTAGTGAGCCCTTCTTGAATAGCAAGTCTTAAGAAAGGTATTCGACGCTAGAGTGGCAGGACTGTTTCAACTCCAAAAGCAAGTGAATATGATGTTGCTTGAGTTGGAGTGCGATATTTTGTCCTATATGCCCACAAAGCTTTTTCCATTCTTTCATGTCAATCCCGTTTGGATTTGGAGACAACTTTCTTGAGCAGGTTGCATAGAGTCTTATTGAATGCTTCAGCAAGACCATTGGCGGCAACATGGTACATAGAAGATTTACGCTGCTTGAAGTCAAAGGATCACAAATCTTGTTCATTAACTTGTTATCAAATGGCTTTCCATTGTCTGTTATTATATAGCGAGGGATGCCAAAGCGATAGATAACTTCAGCCCATTTTGAAAAGTAATCAGTTGCAGCCAAGATGTAAAAGTGTCCACCAGAAGACTTTGGTAGTGGTATGATAGACCGTGGTTTCACGGTACTTTCAATGTTTTTTCCTTAAGTTTAGTGTGTGTCTAAAGCCTTTTTGTATTAGTTTTAATGTATTTTTCTCTTTGTTTGCAGGAAATCTGTCCAGGATGGAAACGCGAAAGAAGTGTGCTAAAACTGCAGAAGTGACTACCTACAGACCCCTCGACGGTCCGCCGACCCCTCGACGGTCCGTAGATGGCCACCGTCATATGAAGGAAGAGATGCTGAAGGAAAATTGGGGAATTCTGACTAAGTGTGGGGCTAAGGAGGCTCTCGACGGACCGTCATATCCACGACGTACCGTCCTTCACATCCGTCATCGTTAACAGAAAGTAGCCCAGTACCCATCTTGAAAAGAAGCTAAGTGTGGAATGACGGGGGACCACTACGGTCCATCGTGGACTCGACGTTCTGTCATCCAGGTCGTCAACTTAGATGCGGTTTTTGGGCAGATTTTCCTTAAATAGATTTCCCTTTTATGTTAGGACTCTATTATTATAAATACTTGTAAAAACCTCGCTTTTGAGGTTAGACTCTTGTATATTTTTCAGTTTTATTGTTCTAAGTTTGTTTGTTGCAAGATTATTAAGTAATTCAAGTAATTTTCTAGATTTTCTTCAATCTCATCTAAGTAAGTGCATGAATTCTTATCAAACTAATATGAAATGTGTGATTATTAACATGGATAACTAAATCCATAGCTAGGAACCATTGGTAAATAACAAGGTAAAAACTAGCTAAAATAATAATCCTAGAATAGTGTCTTGCATGTATTGATAATTCTTTCGTTTAGAAGTCTTTTTAACGAGTGCACGCGTTAGAACTCGCCTTGTTGCTACTTGCCGGACCAAGGAGGTAGATAATAAGAAAAGAATTATCAACGTAGATTTAGTATACACTATCTAATAGACTAGTGTCGATTGGTGCGAAGTAACAACTAAGCCAAACATCGATTATGATGGTTAATATGAGGTAAAGGTAAGGTTTAGTAAAGCATACACACGTAGCCGGACCAAGGTGCGGAGTGAAATTTCCTAGTTGCCGGACCAAGGAATTAGGGAAACATAACTTACCACTTTGCATGCAAGATATTAGGAAAGGATTGTTATAGCTAGAATTACCGATTTATGAACCTGTGGAGAACACTTAAGCCCTAGTTACTCTCATTACTTGATAAAAATCAAATCTTTGAACTTGTCTATTTAGAAATAGCTAATTATATTTGTTACTTAAAACCCCCATTTTTGTTATTTGTTTTCGGAAAAGACTTGACTAAATAGAAGTAATAGTAGATTAAAGTTAAATCTAAATCATTTTCCTCGTGGGATCGACCCCAACCTTATAGTTGGGTTCTTTACTTGATACGACCGCTTATACTTCTTTTCGAGAAGTAAATTTGAGTGTATCAAATTTTGGTGCCGCTGCCGGGAAAAGTGGCTTTTAGATTAACTTTAAGCTTATTACCGAAGTTTAGTCAACATTTTCCTAATTTTACTTTTTCTCTTTGTTTTTGTCTCTTACAGATCTAACTTCTGTGTATGCCAAGTACACAGAGTAGAGGAGAACCCATACTCTTACCCGACCCCGAACTGGAGCGTACACTGCGCAGAATGAACTGAAATCTGGGTATTCTCGATGATGGGCTCAACCCAGAAATTCCACCACCGGTTGAAGCTCATGATCCATTATTACTTGAAAATCGTGGGGAAGGTGAAATACGGAGGCAACCTCCCTCTCCACGCCCTCAAGAGTATTATAGGGGATATGATAATATTACTGACTCTGACGTACCACTTGTCTTGCCTCCCCTACCACATGACCATACTTTCGTGGTAACTAGTAGTCTGATGCAAATTCTCACCGCTATAGGTTTGTTTTCGGGGCTACCCTCTGAGGATCCACATGCTCACATCGCCAAAGTGAGGTCGGTGTGTAAGAGTTGTGTAGGGAGGCCTGATATGAACATGGACGTAATTGGGTTAAGAGTGTTCCCTCTCTCACTGACGGGAGAGGCTGCTATATGGTTTACAGAACTCCCCTATAACTCAATCTACACTTGGAATCAATTGAGAGATGTGTTCTTAGCACGTTACTACCCGGTGTCTAAGAAGCTAAACCACAAAGATAGGGTGAACAACTTTGTGACACTACTGGGAGAATCAGTCAGCAGTTCTTGGGACAGGTTCACTTCGTTCTTGAGAAGTGTCCCCAATCACCGCATCGATGATGAGTCACTGAAAGAGTACTTCTATCGGGGATACGATGATAATAATAAAGCAGTATTGGATACGATAGCGGGTGGTTATTATGGGGAGTGTCCTTATGCTGAGATTGCTAAGAAGTTAGAGAAAATCTCCTGAAATAATAAAGCTTGGAGCACTAGGAAGTCAGATACTGGGAGAAACACTTTTGCAGTGCAATCCGCACACAACCCAGCCACAGATGAGATTTGTGAGGAAATGGCTCAAATGAGAACTGAGCTTGGGTTTGTGTTGAAACATGTCACTGGGGTGCAGAAAAGGTAAATGCGGTGAACTACCTGTCTAAACCACCACCGCCGACTGATGAGTATTACTATGAGGAGGAATCTTATGCGCTAAATGAGCAGACGGGGGGTTTCCGACCAAACGCCCAAGGCTCCAATCAGGAGAATTGGCGCCAAGGTCAAGGAAACCATGGTCGAAACTATGGTAATTACAACCGAGAGGGTCATTATGTTTGAGATGGGAATTACAACCGCGACAACAACTTCAACCGGGGTAACTATGGTAACAAAAATGATAGGTGTGGGCCATATGTTCCACTTCAAAATCGTGAAGTTACTCCTAGGGACGGTGGAGGTAGTATGGCGCGAGTTGAGGATATGTTGCAGAAAATGATGAGGAGGTTCGATGCTAGTGATGAACACACTAAAGAGTTGAGGAGTGACTTAGCCAGTATTGGGCAGAAAGTTGATACACATGCAATCTCAATCAAGCATCTTGCGTTGCAATTTGCCCAATTGTCTTCGACTGTGAACCCACGCCAACCGGGCACTCTTCCTAGCAACACTGTCCAAAATCCGCAAAATGATGGACATTGTATGGCAGTCACAACTCGAGGCGGTAAGCAAACCATTGACCCACAGATGCCGTCTGGTGTAGAAAAGGTGATAAGAGGTGATGATGAGGTAGTGGAGGTTAGTGGTGAGTTAGGAGACAAAACGGGGAAAGAAGCTGAGGTACCCCAAAAGGTGACCCCCATGCCTAGACCAACACCTCCATTCCCACAAAGGTTAGAGAAAAAGATCGAGGATGGTAAATACCGGCATTTTATCAATATGTTGAAACAGCTTTCCATCAATGTCCCTTTGATAGAAGCTCTTGAACAAATGCCCGGTTATGCCAAGTTCATGAAAGATATGGTTACTAAGAAAAGATCGGTCGGTTTTGAGGATGATGATAGAATGCAGCATTGTAGTGCTATTGCTACAAGGTCTCTAGTGCAAAACAAAGAAGATCCGGGTGCCTACACTATTCCATGTACAATCGGGTTATTACACTTTGCGAAAGCATTATGTGATCTTGGGGCAAGCATAAATTTCATGCCTTTCTCTATTTACAAGAAGTTGGATTTGGGTGACCCAAAGCCCATTGCGATGCGGCTACTGATGGCTGATCGAACGGTGAAGAGTCCTATTGGGATATCCACGATGTGTTAGTAAAGGTGGAGTCATTCATATTTCCGGTCGATTTTGTGATTCTTTATTGTGAGGCCGATTTTGAGGTGCCTATTATTCTTGGGAGGCCATTCCTTGCTATAGGTAGAGCCTTGGTTGATATGGAGAAAGGACAAATGAAATTTCGGTTGAACAATGAAGAAGTGACTTTCAACATTTGTAGGTCCATGAGGCAGAGTGGTGAGCTCCAGTCGGTATCTGTCATATCTTACAGGGTTGAAAAGTCATCTGAGGTACAAATAGAAGAGCATCTGGGTGTAGAAGAACTAGCGGCAGTGATCATGAATTTTGATAGTGACTGCATTGAAGAGTATGGGTCATTGGTCGCGGCACTTGATCGAGGTAATGTTCGGTTTAAACCAAAGAAGTTGGAGTTAGATATGATGCATCGCGAGTCTACACCTGCGAAACCATCTATAGAGAAGGCTCCAAAAGTAGAACTTAAGGCTCTCCCACCTCATCTGAGGTATGTATTCTTAGGTAAAGGTGACACTTTGCCGGTAATTATTGCATCAGATCTGAATGTGCATCAAGTTGAGAGTTTGGTGGAGGTGTTAAAAAGTTTCAAAAGAGCTATTGGTTGGACTATTGTGGATATATTGGGATCCCTCCCGGTATTTGTTCGCATAAAATCCAACTCATGCCCGATCATAAGTCAAGTATTGAGCACCAGAGACGTTTAAATCCACCTATGCAAGAGGTGGTGAAGAAGGAAATCATTAAGTGGTTGGATGCTGGAGTGATATATCCAATCGCCGATAGTAGTTGGGTATGCCCTGTTCAGTGTGTACCTAAGAAAGGGGGAATGACTGTGGTCCCTAATGAGAAAAATGATCTTATTCTGATGAGGCTGGTGACTGGATGGAGGGTGTGTATGGATTACCAGAAATTAAATACATGGACCGAGAAGGACCATTTTCCTATGCCCTTCATGGATCAGATGTTGGATAAACTTGCAGGAAAGGGGTGGTACTGTTTTCTTGATGGTTATTCGAGTTATAATCAGATTTCTATTGCACCGGAAGATCAAGATAAAACCACCGTTACTTGTCCTGATGGGACCTTCGCGTTCAAGAGAATGCCGTTTGGGTTATGTAATGCACCGGCCACGTTTCAGAGATGTATGATGTCGATATTCTCCGATATGGTGGAGGACACTATTGAGGTATTTATGGATGATTTTTCAGTGGTTGGTGACTCCTTTGAGCGGTGTTTGAGTCATTTGTCCGAGGTTCTTAAGAGGTGTGAAGATTGCAACCTTGTGCTAAATTGGGGAAAATGTCACTTTATGGTGAAAGAAGGTATTGTATTGGGTCATCATATTTCAGAGAAGGGTATAGAGGTTGATCGAGCTAAAGTTGAGGTGATAGAGAGACTTCCTCCACCCATCTCTGTAAAAGGTGTGAGAAGTTTTCTTGGGTATGCAGGCTTTTACCGGAGGTTCATCAAGGATTTTTCAAAGATTGCACATCCTTTGTGCAAGTTTCTTGAGAAAGAGTGTAAGTTTTATTTTGATGAATACTGTCTTAAGACATTTGGTGAGTTGAAGGAAAAGTTGGTGTCTGCACCTATCATCATTTCTCCGGATTGGAGCAAGCCATTTGAGGTGATGTGTGATGCGAGTGGGGTTGCTCTTGGTGTGGTATTGGGACAAAGAAGGGACAAAATCCTTCATCCCATTTACTATGCTAGTAAAGCCCTGAATGAAGCCCTAAAGAACTACACCGTCACTGAATAAGAGCTCCTTGCAGTAGTCTTTGCTTTTGAGAAATTTCGCTCCTATTTGTTTGGCACGAGGGTTATAGTGCATACTGATCATTCTGCTTTGAGATATTTGATGGCAAAGAAGGATGCGAAACCGAGGTTGATTCGTTGGGTATTACTATTGCAAGAGTTTGACTTTGAGGTGAAAGATAGAAAAGGGACTGAAAATTAAGTTGCTGATCACTTGTCTCGATTAGAAGATGAAGCAATGAGGGAGTTAGGTGAAAAGGCTGAAATTGATGATACTTTCCCTGATGAGCATGTATTGGCTGCCTCCCAAGACTTGATTCCATGGTTCGCAGATTTTGCGAATTATCATGCTAGTGATATCGTCCCACCGGATTTGTCCTTTCATCAAAGGAAAAAGTTCATGCATGATGTGAAAAAGTTCTTTTAGGATAATCCATACTTATATAGGAGTTGTGCCGATGGGCTTATTCGGCGTTGTGTGCCGGAAGTTGAGATGTTGAGTGTTTTGGAGGCATGCCATTCTTCGCCTGTAGGTGGGCATCATAGTGGTATCTGGACTGCCCACAAGATCTTGCAATGTGGCTACTATTGGCCAACTATCCACCTAGATTCTGATGAGTTCGCCAAGGCATGTGATAGATGCCAAAGAGATGGTGGCATTTCGAGAAAGCAAGAGCTCCCTTTAAATCCCATTCTTGTGATTGAATTGTTTGATGTGTGGGGCATTGACTTTATGGGCCCTTTTATGAGTTCTCATGGGATGAAGTACATTCTTGTGGCAGTCGATTATGTGTCTAAATGGGTGGAGGCTATCACACTTGCAAATAATGAAGGGAAGAGTGCCACCGCGTTCTTGAAAAAGAATATCTTTTCCAGATTTGGCACCCCACGTGCTATTATCAGTGATGGGTGATCCCACTTTTGCAACAAGCTATTTAAGCGATTATTGGAACAATATGGGGTTCTCCATAATGTGGCCACTCCGTACCATCCTCAAACTAGTGGGCAAGTTGAGGTGTCAAACAGGGAGATTAAGCAGATTTTGGCAAAAATGGTGAATGCTAGTAGAACGGATTGGTCAAGGAGGCTTGATGATGCTTTTGGGTCTACCAGACAGCTTACAAGACTCCCATAGGTATGTCCCCATACCAACTTGTATATGAGAAGGCTTGTCACTTACCGGTTGAATTAGAGCATAAAGCCATGTGGGCAATGAAGAAGTTCAAAATGAATTGGAATGAGGCTGCGAAACAGAGGTTAAACGGATTGAATGAGCTTGATGAATTTCTCTTGAAAGCATATGAAAGTTCAGCCCTCTACAAAGAAAAGATGAAGAAGTACCATGACCAAAAGATTGAGAAGCGCAATTTTTTGGTTGGGGATTTGGTGTTTTTCTTCAATTCTAGGTTGCGCTTGTTTCCGGGCAAACTCAAGTCCAAATGGACTGGTCCCTACTTGATCACCCAACTATTCCCTCATGGTGCAGTTGAGTTGGAGAACAAGGAGGGTGTGAGGTTCAATGTAAACGGGCAGCGCATCAAAATCTATCTGGGCATGCTGAAATGGCGAATGAAGTGATCGAGGCATACCATATTGATAAAGTCTGAGTAATCAAGATTCCTTCGTCGTGCCGCGATGTTAAATCAAGCGCTGATTGGGAGGCAACCCAATATGTATCCTCTAGCCAACTATAGGTCTTTCGTGGTTTTCTAGGAATAGTTGCATTATTTTTGCTTTTATTACTTAATGTCCCGTTTGAATGTTCTTTTATTTTTCTTTAGAAGTGTTGTCTAGAGCGTAGTTTAGGGTCCGTGTCCAAAAAAAGTGTCCAGAAAATACAAAAAATAATAATAATTAGCTTAATGGGTGTTAAATGTGCAGGGACCATAGCACCAGAAATCTACAGAAAACTGGTCTGGTGCACCCATCGACGGAAACAGACCGTCGTTAGGATTCGTCGTGTCCAGGTATGTCTTTTAAATTTTCTAAAGTTAGGGCACTGACGACAAAGGCCTCGACGAACCGTCGACCATTACGGTCCATCTACGGGGAATCGTCTATCCCTCGCCACCAACCCGACCCGACCCGTCCGGCTATATATTAAAAGTTTTTAAACTTTTCAGTTACCCACCTCTTAACATACCCCACTTAAACGGTTTCCCTCCCTATTTCCTCTCATTCTTCACCCACTTCATCACCCATTAACTCCCAATCACTCCTCACATTCCCACACTTCCCCCAAACCCCAAGAATTCCTTTCTCTCCCAAATCTCCCATTCTCTTCAGACACTTTGCCGGTCGGTGTTCGTGGTTGTTGTTGTTGCTGTTCAACTTCTAGTGTTCATTTGTCAGATACAAATGGCACCCAAACAAGACTGGGTCTACTCACGAGGCCGTTCCAAGTCCGTTGCCCCACCCAACCGACTGGTCATAGGCTCAAACGATGAGCGTGACCCGGAGTACGTGCCACCAGGCAACCGCACTGCTAACCGTGCTGCCCGCCCCACCAGAGCCACTCCCACGAGGGTGGCTCCCGGCGTAGTCACTGCCTCCCAGTCTGACGAAGAGCGCATACTGATCGACTCACCTTCTGGGTCGGCTGCACATTCAGAGGGAGCTTCTGGCTTCGTGGAGGCATCTGGTTCTGAGGAAGCTTCCGGCTCTGTGGAGGCTTCCGGATATGAGGAGGCTTCTGCTTTTGCCTCGTCTGATGAGGCTGACAGTGCTAACCCTACTCCAGCATCCCAGACTGGCTTCCCCGCTCCGGTTGCTGATCAGCTCAACCGGTGGTGTGTGGAGGGGCAATACCAAGTCTACATTGATGCCAAGATGCCCAATGACAAGGGGGTCATGACCCGGACCCTGACACTTGAGCGGCGGGTTCTCATGGGGACATCCACCTTGCCGGCCATTCATGAGTTGTTCACCAGACATCGGCTGGAGTGGACGGCTCGAGATGTAGGCCGCTATAGCGAGGAGATGGTCCGAGATTTCGATGCCTCCTATGTGGCAACTCTCCGATCTCAGTTGGAAAGGCGGGCAGCCCCTGCCAAACATGCACCGTTGGAGTACGTCTGAGTCCGCGGTAAGCGGGTTGATATTTTCGTGCAGGCCATTCGCAGGTTTCTCTATGGCGTGGATGTCGATGCCACCCGAACCCCTCTCACCGCCGAGTTTGACTACCGATAGAAGTTGATCAAAGATGGCCGATTCCAGCGTGAGCCATATATGAGAGAGACCACCAAGCGGTGGATTGCACAGAACCTCTCCGTAGATGGTGAGGCTGCCAATTGGGTGCGGGAGCCCAAGGGGAGTATCAAGAAGGCTAACCTCACCTTCCCAGCCAAGTTCTTATGGCTATTGGTCCGACACTGCCTCTCCCCCGCTGCTGCTGATAACATTGTCACCTGGGATCGTGCAGTGCTGATGGCTGCCATGATTGTGGGGTTCGAGGTGGACTTCGCATGGCTATTGCAGGCGGTAATGCATGAGAGGGCCTTTAAGGCCACCACTACTTACCCCTTCCCGTGCATGGTTTTTGCATTGTGCAGGTCTGCAGGAGTGCCCGTGTGGCACATTGATGTGATCAAGACCCCTCCTGGCCAGGTTGATATCGGTCTTATCCGGGATGAGGCAAATGAGTTGGCCCCCAACAAAGGGCCCCGTATAGAGGTACAGCTGCTAGGTGAGAACCTGGCAGCCACGGTAGAGCAGGCCCAAGGGGATCATCCGGCTACATCTGAGCCTACCGACACTACTCCGGTTGAGTCTATCCCGGGTGGTAGCACCGCTCCGAGCTCCTCCCGCTCTATCCCATCAGCTACACTGGTCCCGCTTGCTAGGGTCCAGAAACTAGAGGCTCAAATTTCCACACTTATGCATCACATCCATTCTTAGATGCAGAGGTCCATCGCTGAGGCAGAGAAGCGTATTGAGAGGAAGATGGCCCAGCATACTAAGCGGAAGATCATGGAGGTTCACCAGCGCTTGGATGCGTTTGAGTTGCGGGTTCTCGCTCGGCCAGCCCCTACAGTAGATGTGATGACTCTCCAGGCTGCTGTGGAGAGTCTGAGAGCAGACTTGGATAATATATTGGAGGCTTGGGTGCCTGAGTTTGAGGCCCCTTCTGCAGAGCTTGCTGAGGACACGGTGATGGATGCCCTGTTCGCCACTACTGATGTGCCACCACCTCAACCACGAGATCATGACAAGAGGCACCGTATTAGAGATGAGGATGAGTCCCGGGCACGGAAGAAGGAGCGCCATGAGTTGGAGGCTGCGAGAAGAGCCTCACTGATTGATGAGAAGGCCTGCCAGTTGAGGGTTATAGAGGTGGTTGCTGGGGCGTCTAGTTCCAGAGTTGCAGAGGCTGAGAGGAGCACTACTGATGGTGCTGTCATTGCTGAGGACACTACTGATGGTGTCCCTACTACAGAGGGAGCGGGTTCCGAGAAACTGGACCCGCCAGCTTATTGATCGCCGGCGCTTTGCGCCTCAGGTTTGCTTCACCTACCACTCTATTTTATTTACTTTTATGCATTGGGGACAATTGCATGTATTTTTTGTTGGGGGTGGGGTAAATGGAAAGTGAGTGCTAGGGTGAAGTCTGAGTAGCCCAACTCACGATCCTCTCTTGGGGTTTTCTTGCCTGTGTTCTTTTTCCCCAAGAGACTGGTTATTTTATTGTTGAACCGGCATGTTGGTATCTATTGTACATAGTATAGGAATGGAATCTGAAGCATGATGGCTAAACAAAATGATATCCTGATTTAAAGAAAATGTTGCATGACTAGGCACAGTAACTGATAAATGTGTGGCTCTAAGCATGACATAGAGATACACCACTGCATGACCCTAAATCTAAGACTCGAACTAGGTTTCTGATAATTTGGTAGAGTAATGAGATGTCAAGTGAGTGTGAGGAAAATTTGAATATTCCACCATTGGTGCTGAGCTAGAACTTGCCTGGTTAGTCCTGCTAAAAGTAAGCTGTGATAGACAATTAGGAAAGGATCATAGACCCTTATTCAAGATAGCCAATCTTTAGCCTAGATAATAGAAAACCGAACGAAATTAATCCTTTCTTGATCCAAATGATTTGAGTTTATAATGGACCTTTCTTTTTCACCCAAACTGATCTTTTCTAGGAACAATGTGTTGTCCCTGGTCCCTCCTTGGACATGTGCACCTCAGCTTATGCCAAAAACATAAGTTGAGGGTGGCTAATGCAGAAAAATAACCTTGTCGTGGCCCTGACCCAACTTTGGGTATCGTGTACCTTGACTCATGGCAAAGCCATAAGTTGAGGGTGGCTATTATGAGAAATGCTCCGGAAAGTGGGGTTGAAAGAATAAAGAGAGAGAAAGAACAAAAGAAAAGTGACTCAAGAAAAGTTGAACGAAAAGTGAAAAATTTGAAAATTTGAAAATACAAGTAAGAAAAGAAAAGAGTCACTTACACAAAAGGAAAAATAAGGGAGAATAGCAAGGTGAAAGAATACAAGAAAATCAAGAAATAGGGCGGAATAAAATGATGAAAAGGTAGGACGCTTAGCCGTTATGTCAAGGAGGGAAATAAGTCACTAAAATACATCTAAATGTATCCTACCTGACCCCGAGCCTAAGTTACAAGCTAAGAAAGTCCTATCGTGATCCTAAGCGTCTATTATGGTGAACTTAAAGCAATGAAAATAAGGGCAAGCCTATGGCAATAAGTATAAATGAGGTGTGAAGTTGTTCTGAGAATGCGTGTTGAAAAATAATCCTTATACTCAAACTGAAATCGTTGTGTGAAAAATAAGGATGTTCTTTTGAAGCGAGGACATTAGTTGCAATACCGGAAAATTGGTACCTTGGGGAGAGATCAAAGAGGATAGGTGTCGATGTGTGGTGAGTCTGTGTCATGGTCTGATCCGCATGAGCGAGCCTAATAGTGATAGCATGCATAAACATAATGAAAATAATCAGGATTGATAGCCAGATGATTGCGAAAGCTAAAATAAGGATACTCTTGTACAAAGATTTTTGTGGTGAGTCTCAGTGCGTCGCTTGAGGACAAACAACGAATTTAAGTTGAGGGTGTTGATGTACCGTGGTTCCACGATACTTTCAATGCTTTTCCTTAAGTTTAGTGTGTGTCTAAAGCCTTTTTGTATTAGTTTTAATGTATTTTTCTCTTTGTTTGCAGGAAATCTGTTGTAACATTTTGAAATCCCAAGGTCATGTTATAAGACTTAAATAGGCTCCTTAAGGTCTAAACAATTGTTACTAGCCAAATTAGGCGTATATGGAGTCGTTGAAGTGTTTTGGAACCAAACGTCCGGTAAGTTGGTTCATAAGAGGGCTAGAGTGTCCTTTTAGTTTAACCAAGTTAAAGAGTCGAAATTTAGTAAAATTTTGTAACAATAGGTGTAACACATAGTGTGGGATGGTTTCATGTTGGAAAAGTCAGGGTACGACTCCCCGAGGATCGACTAAGGGCCCTCGAGGAGGACCCTTGAGACAGTAGGCCACGACGGACCCCATGACAGGGCGTCACATACGCGACGGGGTGTCGAGGCCACCGTCGTGCCAACCTTAGCTGCTGGGAAGAAAGCCTCCGCCTTCACAGTCTCTGACTAGTTCGAAGGACGTGCAGGACAGAGGGATCCTGCCCGTCACGCCCACGACGGCCCGTCAGCGGGGAGCCATCGTGGAGGGCCTGTGGTGGTTTTCAGATTTAAGTTTTATACTAATTATTTTATTAAGTGTCTTAGTGGTAATTAGGATTAAGGGAAGACTAATTAAGTGACTTATGACCCCACTATAAATACCCCAACATTCATTAGCCTAATCATTATTCTCAAAACAAAACTCTCTTCCTTCTCTCTACTTTCTCTCTCTATTGGAAGACTCCATTGGAGAACAACTTGGGGAGATCATTGGGGGCTGATTTAGCACGAAATTCACCATCAAAACGTCATCAAATCTTAAGGTATGGGATCTAATTCACCTTTGAGATTATTCCCTCAAAGGGCTCCTTCAATGGTTTTCCAAAAGTTGAGTTTCATATGGGTTTCATCCAATTTCGAATTTGATTATATGAATTGAGTTGTTTATGTATTCTTTGGGTTATAATGAATAGATTATCATGTATTGTAACTTGATTATAATGAATTGATGTAGTTTGGTCTAGATTGTGGGAGATGACCCTAACCCTTAACCCTAGGTATTGGGATTGATATGAATTTGGGTTGGATTGATGTAATTGATCTAATTATTGTTTAAATCATCTTTAATGGTTGTTATTGCATTGATCATGAGTATATTGTAATGAATGGAAGCTCTTCATGCCTATTTCTTGAGTATTGAATCTAGGGTAAGAAGATAGACTTTGATATCATGCTACCAAGCTTTGATTTAGTATTGCATTGTGGTGTAGTGCTTCTCGTAAATTAGTTCTTATGTTGATTATTGAATTACATTGGTATGATGACCCAAATTGGGGTTGATCTATGGGTTGATGGTAAGGCCCTTATTGGTGAACTATGGAGAAGTATTGGTAAGTCTTGAATATCCTAATCTTTACTTCAAATTGTGATTAATTGTCATCAAGTGATAATGTTGTATTGAAGTATACCTCGTTTAAGGTGATAGGTTGGTATGATGATCGAATTGAAATTTTTAGGTTGGTTGTGAGGCTGCCTAGGAGTACATGATATAGGGAAGTTGTTATGTAAAGATGTGCCCTATTGTGATGAGATGTGTAAGGGCTAACTTCACCTATATGAATTGTTAATTAAAGGATTAGTTTTCATAAAATTCTTATTGAGCTATGATAAATGAATGAATATGAGGGCTAGGCCCTATGATATATATATATATAGGTATGTATATTTATGATTATGATAAGAGTAAAGGCTTTTCAATAAAGGGACCTAACTTAGCACCGAGTGAGCTTGTATGTGAGGGAGTGACACTTTCTTATATAAGGAAAGGTACGGTTCACTACGGTCCTCACGGGTGGATAGCCTCATGACCCAAATAGGGTGTAGAGTCGATGCGTCCATGGTTCTTTTCCCCAAGATCCATCAACTATGTTGCCACCATAGGATACTAGCTAGTGGATCCACCTAGATAGCTACGTTTACGTTAGGTTCTACCTTGGCTGGTAGACCACCTTCCATCGGTGTAAGGTTTCATGACACCGGATTCCACATTTGCTCATGTGGTCTATGTCGGTTAAGACAAGGTTTCCCTAAATTAAAATGAATGAATAAGATATAGACTAATCGAAGTAACTTGAAAGGGTTTGGCTATAGCTTAGGTAAGGATATGGGACTCTACTTAAGCCTTGCACTAGTTTGCCTTGATAGGAGCTTTGAGAGGTCAATATTATGTATGTAAAGTAGTGATATAATGTAAATGACTTTGTACACTGAATAACATGCTTATGAGTATAAGGTTGTTGCTTTTGGTTGAAGAAGAATGTTTTCATGAAATGGGAGAGTATGCTAGGTAAGGATAATTGCTAATTGTAGTCTTGATAGGTTACTTGATTAAGTATGAGTCATGGGAATTTACTTGATCATTGCACTTGTAACTTTATGAAGGGTATAGTTAGTATGCTTTGCTTTGCTATGCTTCACTCGTATACATGTTTTATAATGATTTTTCTTAAATGTCCTTTTCTACGTATATTTGATTGGTAAGTGTATATATGGTTCCATAGTTAGTACATGTGGAGTACTAACCCCATTTCTTTCTCTTTTTCCCAAACATTTTAGGTTCGGGTCGTTGAACTTGCTCCGAATTGCTGGAAAGGAAGACTTGGATATCTTACCATCCAAGTGGTAGGTCCTCACTCTCCCGAGGGCGTTGCTGACATCTTACTCTTACGTTTCTTAGTTACTCTAATTCTGTATTGACTCTATTATTCATTTGAGACGATGTTGTATATAGCCTATATGTGGCTTCTTGTATTGATGTAGGGCTATGCCCAAGATTTATTGTCTTTGATAGATGGTTTATAAGATGAGACGGCTTTTATGACTATTATTCTTTACTATATAAATGGGTGAAATAAAAGAAGAAGACTATGTAATCTTCGTATATGAACAAGTCTATGTATACTTGATATAAATACGATTATGTGTATGTAGAGGTCTATGTAAACCTCCGAGTAGTTATAGATAAAAAGTTCTAAATTCCTTCACATTTTTAATCGATGAATGCTATGATGAGGCTAAGAGGCTTGTCTTAGTCCTCAAAGAGGACGACGACGCCGGTTACGTCTAGGAGGTAAACCCGGATGTGACAAACTTAGTATCAGAGCATGAGGTTGAATATCCTTGATGTTAACGTCTCTCTCAACCACGTTATGTTGGTTTGTATTCATAATTGTGAAGCGCGCCACACTTATGAATAGGAACTTATTTTGATGCTTAGGAATCACTCTCATTGTTGGAAATCCATATCGTGCCTCTAGAATGTACGTTATATATGTAATTGCCTAAACCTTGTGTTTTGGTTATAGGAAATGAATACTAGAAGGAATGCAGCCAGAAGACTTGAGGAGGAGATTGCTGCTGCGGGAATCCCTCCCCGTGGTGATCCAGTTCCTCCTCTTGAAGAGATTGCTGTTGATGGTCAGGTTCCCGTTGATCCTCCACCTATGGAAGAGGCTCAGATGAGGGCTATTCTTGCTCAATGGCCCAAGCCATGACTACTCAAGCTCAAGCCGCAACGGTGCAAGCCCAAGCCATGACTGCCCAAGCTAATAGGGATTTGGCACCTAGAGTTCATGAGCAAACTATGGCTTCCCGACTTAGAGACTTCACCCATATGAATCCTCCTATCTTCTATGGGTCAAAGGTTGATGAAGACCCTCAAAAACTCATTGATGAGGTTTATAAGATTTTGTGTGCTATGGGGTTGTCTTCTAGTGAGAATGCCTAGTTGGCCTCATACCAACTCAAGGATGTGGCTCAGACATGGCATGTGCAATGGAAGGACAATAGGCCACTTCAAAGTGGGCCAGTGACTTGGGAGTTGTTCAAAAGGGCTTTCCTTGATCGGTTCTTCCCTAGGGAGATGAGAGAAACTAAGGTGGTGGAATTCATCAATCTCCGCCAAGGAGTAATGAGTGTTCATGAGTACTCTTTGAAGTTCATTCAATTGGCCAAATATGCTCCTTCCTTGGTCTCCTATCCTAGAGACGAGATGAGTCGATTCGTGACAGGTGTGTCGGATGACTTGCAAGAGGAATGTCAATCAGATATGCTACATGATAACATGAATATTGGTCGTCTCATGGTGCATGCAAAAAGAGTTGAGGAGGCTAGAGAAAAAAGGAAGGATAAGAATTCAAGAAGGGCAAGGTCTTCCGAGAGTGAAACTACTAAAGATAGGTTTGGAATTCAAGACAAGCCTAGATTCAAGAAAAGGTTCTCAAATCAAGTTCCATCCAAATTTTCCAAGGCTACGGATGGGAAGGTCCCCAGGCCAAGAGTTCAAAAAGGGAAAAGTGGGAACTAGTCTAATGAGAATCCACCTTGCAAGGAATGTGGGAAGAAGCATTTAGGTGTTTGCCTCCTAGGTTCGGACAAGTGCTTTGGTTGTGGAAAGATTGGTCACAAAGTGCGGGATTGTCCAAATGCTAAAGGGCAAGATAGGGGTGGTCAGCCAAGTGGTTCTAATGATGTTCCCAAAAAGAACCGCTTTTATGCTCTTCGTTCGAGAGATGACCAAGAGGCCTCTCCCGATACGGTGACTGGTATGTTACAAATCTTTGCTATTGATGTGTATGCTTTGCTTGATCCGGGTGCTACTTTGTCTTTCGTTACTCCCTTAGTAGCTAAGAAGTTTGGTACTTTACCCGATGTTTTGCTTGAACCTATTTTGGTGTCTACTCTGGTGGGTGAGTTGGTTGTAGCAAAAAGAGTCTATCGAAATTGTCCCATTTCAACACCCCATAGAGTTTCTCATGTCGATCTAGTTGAACTAGACATGCTTGATTTTGATGTCATTTTGGGTATGGACTGGTTACATGCTAGCTTCGCTTCTATTGATTGTAGAACTAGAATTGTGAGGTTTAGTTTTCCAAATGAAACCGTGTTTGAGTGGAAGGGTGGAAATTCTCTTCCAAGAGGTCGTTTCATATCATGTCTAAAAGTGTGTAAAATGATCTCAAAGGGGTGTCTTTATCATATTGTGAGAGTCCAAGAAGTTGATTCCAAAGTTCCTCCTATTGAGTCGGTCCCCGTGGTGAGTGAATTTACGGAGGTCTTTCCTGATGACCTTCCCGGCATTCCTCCCGAACGGGAAATCGATTTCGGTATTGATTTGCTACCGGAAACAAACCCTATCTCTATTCCTCCTTATAGAATGGCTCCGGTCGAGTTAAAGGAGTTGAAGGCATAACTTAAAGATTTGCTAGACAAGGGCTTTATAAGGCCTAGCATTTCTCCATGGGGTGCTCCGGTTTTGTTCGTGAAAAAGAAGGATGGGTCCTTGAGAATGTGTATTAACTACCGCCAACTCAACAAGGTTACTATCAAGAACAAGTATCCTCTTCCTCGGATTGATGATTTATTTGATCAACTCCAAGGAGCGAGTTACTTCTCCAAAATTGACTTGAGGTCAGGGTATCACCAGCTTAGGGTGAGAAATGAAGATATTCCAAAGACGGCCTTTCGGACTAGGTATGGGCATTATGAGTTCGTGGTTATGTCCTTTGGTCTCACAAATGCTCTGGCGGCGTTCATGGACCTAATGAATAGAGTGTTTCGAAGTTACCTTGATGCATTTGTTATTGTATTTATCGATGATATCTTGGTGTATTCGAAGAATGAGGTTGATCACATGAGTCATCTAAGGGTAGTATTGCAAACCCTTAAAGAGCATAAATTGTTCGCCAAGTATAGCAAGTGTGAGTTTTGGTTGAGGTCGGTAGCGTTTCTTGGGCACATCATCTCTAGTGAGGGAGTTGAGGTAGACCCAAGGAAAACGGATGCGGTAAGAAACTGGCCTGGACCCTTGACCCCAACTGACATTAGGAGTTTCTTGGGTTTAACAGGCTATTATCGAAGGTTTGTATAAGGTTTTTCATCCATTGCATCTCCATTGACTTCATTAACTCAAAAGGGTAAAAATTTTGAGTGGTCGGAGGCCTGCGAGAAGAGTTTCCAATTGTTGAAAGATAGGCTTACTTCAGCTCCGGTATTAACTTTACCGGAAGGTTCTAAAGGGTTCGTTGTGTATTGTGATGCATCCCACATAGGTTTGGGGTGTGTGCTTATGCAAAATGGGAAGGTGATTGCCTATGCTTCACGGCAACTTAAGGTTCATGAGAGAAATTACCCCACTCATGACCTTGAATTAGCGGCCGTAGTATTTGCTTTAAAAATGTGGAGACATTACTTGTATGGTGTTCATGTGGATGTTTTCACCGATCATAAGAGTCTTCAATATGTGTTTACTCAAAAAGAGTTGAATCTCCGACAAAGAAGGTGTTGGAATTGTTGAAGGATTATGATATGAGTGTCCTATATCACCCCGGCAAGGCCAATGTGGTGGTGGATTCTCTAAGCCGTTTGACTATGGGTAGTGTGTCTCATTTTGATGAAGACAAGAAAGAATTAGTGAAAGATGTTCATAGTTTGGCTAGATTGGGTGTTCGTTTAGAGAGTTCTCTAAATGGAGGTGCCACGGTTCATCATAGCTCTGAATCATCATTGGTGGTTGAGGTAAAGTCCAAACAACACCTTGATCAACTATTGATGGAGTTGAAGGAATCTGTTCTTGGCAAGATGAATGAGTCTTTCTCCTTAGGAGGAGATGGTTTGTTGAGGTACCAAGGGAGGTTATGTGTTCCTGATGTTGATGGATTGAGGTATCGGATCCTTGAAGAAGCCCATGGGTCCCACTATTCCATCCATCCGGGTTCTACTAAGATGTATCATGACCTTCGAGAAATATATTGGTGGGAAGGTTTGAAGAAGGAAATAGCGGAATTTGTTGCTAAATGTCCAAATTGCCAACAAGTGAAGGCGGAACATCAAAAGTCGGGTGGCTTACTACAAGAGATCCAAATTCCTACTTGGAAGTGGGAAGACATTAATATGGACTTTGTGGTAGGATTGCCTCGGACTCAAAAGTCATATGATTCTATATGGGTGATTGTTGATAGATTGACTAAGTCCGCTCATTTTATTCCCGTCAAATCTACGTATTCGGCGGAGGATTATGCAAAGATCTTCATAGATGAGATTGTGTGTCGCCATGGTATCCCGTTATCCATCATTTCGGATCAGGGTGCACAATTCACTTCTAGGTTTTGGAAGTCTTTTCAAAAAGGTTTGGGTACTAAGGTAAAATTGAGTACCGCCTTTCATCCTCAAACGGATGGTCAAGCGGAACGCACAATTCAAACCCTTGAGGATATGCTTAGAGCTTGCATTATTGATTTTAAAGGAAGTTGGGATAAGCATTTGCCGTTGGTGGAGTTTGCGTATAATAATAGTTTTCATTCGTCCATCTCCATGGCTCCCTCTAAAGCCTTGTATGGTAGGAGGTGTAGGTCTCCTATAGGATGGTTTAAAGTTGGTGAATCATCGATCTTTGGTCCCGACTTGATTTATAAGACATTGGAGAATGTGCATATCATAAAAAATAGGTTGCAAACAGTCTATAGTAGACAAAAGTCCTATGCCGACAATAGAAGAAGGGATTTTGAGTTTGAAGAGGGTGACAAGGTGTATTTGAAGATTTCACCTATGAAGGGAGTGGTAAGATTTGGCAAGAAAGGGAAGTTGAGCCCTCGTTATGTGGGTCCTTATGAGATTTTGGAAAAAGTTGGTAAAGTTGCCTATCGCTTACAACTACCTAACGATTTAGCTTCGGTTCATCCGGTTTTCTATGTCTCTATGTTGAAAAAGTGTGTCGGGGATCCCGAGTCAATTCTCCCTATTGAAGGTCTTGGAGTCAAGGATAACCTCTCTTATGAGGAGGTTCCGGTTCAAATCCTTGATAGGCAAGTGAAAAGGTTGAGGAACAAGGAGGTGGTTTCCGTAAAAGTGTTATGGAAGAACGACCTAGTTAAGGGTGCAACATGGGAGGCGGAGGCCGACATGAAAACCCGTTATCCTTATCTTTTTGATGATTAAGGTTAGTCTTTCTCTCTAATGATATAAATATAATAGACTTTGTGTATTCTTGATGTTTTGGTGAAGTTTCTTCAAAAATCCTAGTTTCTGAGACTTCACAATGAAGTCACTGTAGGGTGACCTTAATTAAATTGAATTTTCTTGCTTCTTGCATATTTGAGTCAAGTTGTGTATTGTGATATAGTGAATCCTCGTGGATGTTATATTGAGCATATTGATAAGATGAACTTTGTGCTAAGTGACTTGTATATCAAATGATTGAGCTCATGTATATGTGAAAAGGAGAAACCTCATGAGGAAATTTTGGAGCTTATGTATGATAAAATGATGTTTTGAAGTATTTTTATTGAAATAATATGATTCATGCTAATTGAATATTGTGAATTGGTTGAGCTGCTAGTCTTGAGTCTATTCCCTCATTTAAAGAGTGTTTGGTGTCATTCGGGGACGAATGTTCCTAAGGGGGGGGATAATGTTACATTTTGAAATCCCAAGGTCATGTTATAAGACATAAATAGGCTCCTTAAGGTCTAAACCATTGTTACTAGCCAAATTAGGCGTATATGGAGTCATTGAAGTGTTTTGGAACCAAAACGTTCATAAAGTCCGATAAGTTGGTTCATAAGAGGGCTAGAGTGTCCTTTTAGTTTAACCAAGTTAAAGAGTCGGAATTTAGTAAAAGTTTGTAACAATATGTGTAACACATAGTGTGGGATGGTTTCATATTGGAAAGGTCAGGGTACGACTCCCCGAGGATCGACTAAGGGCCCTCGAGGAGGACCCTTGAGACAGTAGGCCACGACGGACCCCATGACGGGGCGTCACAGGCGCGACAGGGCGTCGAGGCCACCGTCGTGCCAGCCTTAGCTGCTGGGAAGAAAGCCTCTGCCTGCAAAGTCTCTGACTAGTGCGACGGACGTGCAGGACGGAGGGGTCCTGTCCGTCACGCCCACGACGGCCCGTCATCGGGGAGCCGTCGTGGAGGGCCTGTGGTGGTTTTCAGATTTAAGTTTTATACTAATTATTTTATTAAGTGTCTTAGGGGTAATTAGGGGATTAAGGGAAGACTAATTAAGTGACTTAAGACACCACTATAAATACCCCAACATTCATTAGCCTTATCATTATCTCAAAACAAAACTCTCTTCCTTCTCTCTACTTTCTCTCTCTATTGGAAGACTCCATTGGAGAACAACTTGGGGAGATCATTGGGGGCTGATTTAGCACGAAATTCACCATCAAAACGTCATCAAATCTTAAGGTATGGGATCTAATTCACCTTTGAGATTCTTCCCTCAAAGGGCTCCTTCAATGGTTTTCCAAAAGTTGAGTTTCATATGGGTTTCATCCAATTTCGAATTTGATTATATGAATTGAGTTGTTTATGTATTCTTTGGGTTATAATGAATAGATTATCATGTATTGTAACTTGATTATGATGAATTGATGTAGTTTGGTCTAGATTGTGGGAGATGACCCTAACCCTTAACCCTAGGTATTGGGATTGATATGAATTTGGGTTGGATTGATGTAATTGATCTAATTATTGTTTAAATCATCTTTAATGGTTGTTATTGCATTGATCATGAGTATATTGTAATGAATGGAAGCTCTTCATGCCTATTTCTTGAGTATTGAATCTAGGGTAAGAAGATAGACTTTGATATCATGCTACCAAGCTTTGATTTAGTATTGCATTGTGGTATAGTGCTTCTCTTAAATTAGTTCTTATGTTGATTATTGAATTACATTGGTATGATGACCCAAATTGGGGTTGATCTATGGGTTGATGGTAAGGCCCTTATTGGTGAACTATGGAGAAGTATTGGTAAGTCTTGAATATCCTAATCTTTACTTCAAATTGTGATTAATTGTCATCAAGTGATAATGTTGTATTGAAGTATACCTCGTTTAAGGTGATAGGTTGGTATGATGATCGAATTGAAATGTTTAGGTTGGTTGTGAGGCTGCCTAGGAGTACATGATATAGGGAAGTTGTTATGTAAAGATGTGCCCTATTGTGATGAGATGTGTAAGGGCTAACTTCACCTATATGAATTGTTAATGAAAGGATTAGTTCTCATACAATTCTTATTGAGCTATGATAAACGAATGAATATGAGGGCTAGGCCCTATGATATATATATATATATATATAGGTATGTATATTTATGATTATGATAAGAGTAAAGGCTTTTCAATAAAGGGACCTAGCTTAGCACCGAGTGAGCTTGTATGTGAGGGAGTGATACTTTCTTATATAAGGAAAGGTAGGGTTCACTACGGTCCTCACGGGGTGGATAGCCTCATGACCCAAATAGGGTGTAGAGTCGATGTGTCAATGGTTTTTTTCCCCAAGATCCATCAACTATGTTGCCACCATAGGATACTAGCTAGTGGATCCACCTAGATAGCTACGTTTACGTTAGGTTCTACCTTGGCCGGTAGACCACCTTCCATCGGTGTAAGGTTTCATGACACCGGATTCCACATTTGCTCATGTGGTCTATGTCGGTTAAGGCAAGGTTTTCCTAAACTAAAATGAATGAATAAGATATAGACTAATCGAAGTAACTTGAAAGGGTTTGGCTATAGCTTAGGTAGGGGTATGGGACTCTACTTAAGCCTTGCACTAGTTTGCCTTGATAGGAGCTTTGAGAGGTCAATATTATGTATGTAAAGTAGTGATATAATGTAAATGACTTTGTACACTGAATAACATGCTTATGAGTATAAGGTTGTTGCTTTTGGTTGAAGAAGAATGTTTTCATGAAATGGGAGAGTATGCTAGGTAAGGATAATTGCTAATTGTAGTCTTGATAGGTTACTTGATTAAGTAAGAGTCATGGGAATTTACTTGATCATTGCACTTGTGACTTTATGAAGGGTATAGTTAGTATGCTTTGCTTTGCTATGCTTCACTCTTATACATGTTTTATAATTATTTTTCTTAAATGTCCTTTTCTACGTATATTTGATTGGTAAGTGTATATATGGTTCCATACTTAGTACATGTGGAGTACTAACCCCATTTCTTTCCCTTTTTCCCAAACATTTTAGGTTCGGGTCGTTGAACTTGCTCCGAATTGCTGGAAAGAAAGACTTGGATCACTTACCATCCAAGTGGTAGGTCCTCACTGTCCCGAGGGCGTTGCTGACATCTTACTCTTATGTTTCTTAGTTACTCTAATTCTGTATTGACTCTATTATTCGTTTGAGACGATGTTGCATATAGCCTATATGTGGCTTCTTGTATTGATGTAGGGCTATGCCCAAGATTTATTGTCTTTGATTGATGGTTTATGAGATGAGACGACTTTTATGACTATTATTTTTTACTATATAAATGGGTGAAATAAAAGAAGAAGACTATGTAATCTTCGTATATGAACAAGTCTATGTATACTTGATATAAATACGATTATGTGTATGTAGAGGTCTATGTAAACCTCCGAGTAGTTATAGATAAAAAGTTCTAAATTCCTTCACATTTGTAATCGATGAATGCTATGATGAGGCTAAGAGGCTTGTCTTAGTCCTCAAAGAGGACGACGACGCCGGTTACGTCTAGGGGGTAAACCCGAATGTGACATCTGTCCAGGATGGAAACGCCAAAGAAGTGTGCTAAAACTGCAGAAGTGACTACCTACGGAGCCATCGACGGTCCGTCGACCCCTCGACGGTCCGTAGGTGGCCACCGTCCTATGAAGGAAGAGATGCTGAAGGAAGATTGGGGAATTCTGACTAAGTGTGGGGCTACGGAGGCTCTCGACGGACCGTCATATCGACGACTGACCATCCTGCACATCCGTCATCGTTAACATAAAGTAGCCCCAGTACCCATCTTGAAAAGAAGCTAAGTGTGGAACGACGGGGGACCATGATGGTCCGTCGTGGCCTCGACAGTCCGTCATCTAGGTCATCAACTCAGACACGGTTTTTGGGCAAATTTTCCTTAAATAGATTTCCCTTTTATGTTAGGACTCCATTATTATAAATACTTGTAAAACCCTCATTTTTGAGGTTAGACTCTGGGATATTTCAGTTTTATTGTTCTAAGTTTGTGAACTTGAGATTTTGGAAATTAATCTATTTTCCGGAATCGTTCGTTGCAGGATTATTAAGTAATTCAAGTAATTTTTTGGATTTTCTTCAATCTCATCAAAGTAAGTGTATGAATTCTTATCAAACTAATATGAATTGTGTGATTATTAACATGGGTAACTAAATCCATAGCTAGGGTTGTGGGAACCATGGGTAAATAACAAGGTAAAAACTAGCTAAAATAATAATCCTAGAATAGTGTCTTGCATGTATTGATAATTCTTTAGTTTAGAAGTCTTTTTAACGAGTGCACGCGTTAGAACTCGCCTTGTTGCTACTTGCCGGACTAAGAAGGTAGATAATAAGAAAAGAATTATCAACGTAGATTTAGTATACACTATCTAATAGGCTAGTGTCGATTGGTGCGAAGTAACAACTAAGCCAACATCGATTATGATGCTTAATATGAGGTAAAGGTAAGGTTTAGTAAAGCATACACACGTAGCCGGACCAAGGTGCGGAGTGAAATTTCCTAGTTGCCGGACCAAGGAATTAGGAATACATAACTTACCACTTTGCATGCAAGATATTAGGAAAGGATTGTTATAGCTAGAATTACCGATTTGTGAACCTATGGGAAACACTTAAGCCCTAGTTACTCTCATTACTTGATAAAAATCAAATCTTTGAACTTGTCTATTTAGAAATAGCTAATTATATTTGTTACTTAAAACCCCCCATTTTGTTATTTGTTTTCGGAAAGGACTTGACTAAATAGAAGTAATAGTAGGTTAAAGTTAAGTCTAAATCATTTTCCTCGTGGGATCGACCCCAACCTCATAGTTGGGTTCTTTACTTGATACGACCACTTATACTTCTTTTCGAGAAGTAAATTTGAGTGTATCATGGTACAAAAATATCCAATCCCGAGGCGTCAAATGGACAAGATGCGATAGTTGGGTGCAATACTTCTGGCGGCTGATGTATTAAATTCGCATGAATTTGACAAGCATCGCACCTCCGAGCATAATCTAAGCAATCCTTCACCATGGTAGGCCACTAATATCCCATCCTTTTTATGTGAAAGTGGAGTTTTTGTCTAGATTGATGTGATCCACACACTCCCAAATGTGCTTCTTGCAGAACTTGAATTGCTTCTTCCTCTCCCAAACATCGTAATAGTACACCCTCAAATGATCTTCTATATAATGTGTCCTTGTAGTAAAGGAAACAAGGTGCACGCCGACGAATGTCCATCCTTCTTTTTTGATTTTCTAGAAGTATCCCATAACACATGTAGTCAATAATGGGTTGTCTCTAATCTTCCTCTGCGGCTTCAGAAACGACAACGAGATGCTCAAGCTTCTTTTCTATATATTCTTCCTCATTTGGCGGTGGTACTATTTTTGACAAATAGTAACTTATGTTTGATCAGGAAGGGTCAGCATTGAAGCTAGGGCAACCAATGCATCAACTTTTTTATTTTCCGTTCTATGCATATGTTGAAGGGTTACTTCTCCAAGCCATCCTATCAACTTTTGAGCATAATCATGATAAGGACACAATTTAGGTTTATTCACCTCATAACTTCCCAAGAGTTGGTTGATAACCAAATGAGAGTCACCAACGACTTGTAGGTGTAATTGCTTCATGTTGACATACATCTCAAGTCCAAGTATCAACGCTTGGTATTCAGCGACATTATTGGAGCAACAATGCTTTAATATAAAGGAGAATGGTAGAATCTCTTCTTGTGAAGTGATGAATACTACGCCAGCGCCGCTCCACCACGATGTGCAGCTCCATCAAAGTACATTTTCCAAGGAGGTTGAATTTCAATAGACATCGCATCTTCATCAGGAAGATCATCAGTTAACTCCCAATCGTCAGGTATCGGATGGTCTGCCAAGAAATCCGCTAATGCTTGTCCCTTCACGGATTTTTGAGGGATGTACACAATCTCAAATTGTTGGAATTAGAGGTACCATCTTTGCTAGTCGGTCACTAAGTATAGGTTTTGACATAACAAACTTGATGGTATTTGCTCTAGAAATAAGGCGGACAACATGAGCTTGAAAATAATGCTTCATCTTTTGAATTGAGAAGACAAGTGCCAAGCATAAATTTTCAATTGGCGAATAATTTAGCTCATTCGGTGTCATCGTTCTACTTAAGTAATAAAGAACATTTTCTTTGCCTTCACTATTCTCTTGAGCTAACAGGGCTCCTACAAACCTTTCTTGTGCTGCAATGTAGAGTATCAATAGTTTTCCAGGTATAGGGGCTTCCAAAACCAGAGATTTCCCTAGATAAGATTTGATACTTTTAAAGGCATCACTACATGTTTGGTCCCAATTAAAAGGAGCACCTTTCTTCATGAGGTGACCGAATGGTTGACATCTCCCCGCTAGATTTGAGATGAATCTCCTCAAGTAGGCTAACTTTCCTAGGAGACTTTTTAACACATGAATATTTCGAGGCTCAGGCATCTTTGATATTGCATCGACTTTGGCTTAATCAATTTCAATTCCTTGATGTCTCACAATAAAGCCAAGAAACTTGCCGGAAGTAACTCCGAAGGCACATTTCAGTGGATTCATCCTCAATTGATATCTTTGGAGCAACTCAAACACCATTCTTAAGTCTTTCAAATGATCACCCCTCTTTCTGGACTCTACTACCAAGGTATCAACGTAGAATTTGACATTTTTATAGAGCAAGTCATCAAAGATATTTTGCATAGCTCTTTGACATGTGGCACCAACATTCTTTAAATCAAATGAACTCACTTTGTAGCAATAAATACCTTTTAGCGTGCGAAATGCGATGAGTTCTTCATTTATTGGTGCCATGTGAATTTGATTATATCTAGAAGAACCATCCATGAACGACATTGCCTCATAACCAGTGGTGGCGTCAATCATCAACTCCGGAATGGGAAGAGGAAACTCATCTTTAGGGAATGAATTATTGAGATCTCTAAAGTCAACACAAACTCGAATTTGACCATTATTCTTCCTCACAAGAACAATACTTGAAATCCATGTAGGATATTTGACCTCACGAATAAAGTCTTCCTCAATGAGTTTGTTAACTTCATTTTCTATCAACGGAACCAAGTCTGGTCTAAAACGTCTTTGAGCTTGCTCAACAGGACGAGAACCATTTTTGACTACCAACTGATGGACCGCTACTCTAGGATTCAATCCAGACATTTCTTTATAACTCCAAGCGAAGACATCCCTATATTCTTTGAGTATATTCATGTAAGAGATTTCTTCATCAACTTCTAGAAACGTACTCAAGTAAGTTGGCCTTGGGTCTTCATCAGTATCAAGGTTAACTTCCTTCAAAGGATCTATTGTGATCTTTACTCCTTCTTCAAGTTCCGGTGGAGCATCTCCAGCATCTTCATCTTCCAAATGATCATTGTCATTGACAAATATATGACAACACGAGACAATACCTTCTACCTCTTCATCAATCTTCATTTGAGGCAAAGAATCGTACTCATTTTGGATTGTAACATGATTTGAGGAACCTACACTTTCTTCATCTTCCTCGCGCTCTTTGGTGTAAACCACAGTGTGAGCCTTTGCGTTGAGTTCCTCTTTACATGAAACCACAAGTTCCACTCGTCGCCTCATTCTAGATTGAATCAAACTTCTGAAATCCTTTCGAATCAAATGTGAAGTAGGCGTTGTAACTTTTAAATAACTTCTTAGATTTTTGTTATTCTTCTTCAATTTTTCTAACCTCTCAAACATAGAAGTTCTTGCGATCGCTTCCCCGAGTCGATCAAATACGGAAGGCCTTTTATTAGGAGCAGTGATGTCATCTTCAAAAGTTATATGATTATTGCTGGCCCTTCTTATGGAATGCGAATTGGCAGCGGTTGGCTATAACCTAGTCTTTCATGTGCTTGCCTATTTGTATCTTCTGATGAAAGTTTCCATAGCACCGATGGCTCAATAGGGTTGTACCCTGCCTTCACAAATAACTTGTAAGCATTGGGATCAAAACCTTCTCTTGTGCGTTTTGTAGGGAGTGTCATATCTCGCACTTGATCTTGAGCGATTGAATTTTCTCGCAACTTTGAAGACAAGTTTATTGCATCAATCCGTATGATAGGAAGAGTTAGCCCTCTCAATGCATTTTCTTGAAGGTTAGATTATTGACCTTGTTCTTTCTTCGCTTTTGGAACATAGCAAAGCCTAGAAGTCTGCTTCTTCTCCGAAGACATGATCTTACCTTCATTAAGAATAGGACAAGGGTCTTTAGTGTCAATTTTCACCTTTTCGACATCCGCATCAGTTCTTTTGTTTATTATCTTATCAGACTTGATTGATTTGACGTCATTGGATTTGTCCCCTTTAACAACATAGCTTCTCAAATAGAATTTCGCATCTGCAAAGTGTGTCTCAACTTCGGTGAAAAGATTATCATCTGCAACTATCTTTCTTTCAATTCCACCTTCAAGATATTTCAAACATTGATAGTACGAAGATGAGACAATTCTATTCTCATGTACCCAAGGCATATCAAGTAATATCTTGTATGATGTCTTTGCGTCAATCACATGCATCCATGCGCTTAATCGCAAATTTTCCATGTGGATCTCTAATTTAATAGAGTCTATGGACCTCTGCCCCCCTTGATTAAATCCTTGTATCAACAGATGACTTTCACTAAGTTCTCCAGTCATGATGCCAAGTTCTTTCAATGTGTGGATAGGCAAAATGTTGACTCCAGATCCTTCATCTATTAAGATTCTATTTGTCTTCTTCTCTAGCACATGACCCACCATATACAAAGGACGATTGTGTAGTGTTTCACCAAATAGAAGATCATTATCTATAAATGTGATTTTAGTATCACATGCATGTGCTTCTTGGAAGAAGGTTCAATAGATTTTTCAGAAGATGAAAGAGACATCTTTGCTGAGATTTCCCTTGTTGCTTTTTATTCGTCACTAGGATACACATTTGGTGAGGATTCACTGTTGTTCCTTCTTTTTCAGTAGGAGTCACCTTCATTGTTTCTTCTTTATCGGCATTGAAACATGATGCCTCGACATTATCTTGAGTAGACTTTATGTCGAACGAGCTTGGTAAGAATTCCTCAAGAGTCACATGACGTCGAGGTTTTTGGTAGTGATGCACTTCTACCTTTGCCCTTTTGGGGCGCTTGATTGATTTTTTCTTCTCCGATTTTTCACCATCTTACTTCTACTTGGTTGCTCTAATGATTCCTTTCGTAAGCTCAACTTGTTGCATCTTCGCTTAGTCACAAGAATCCAACCTTCATCGACATCTATATCAGCTTGAGATTTCTCTATCTCCAATGAGTCTCCTTCATACTTTTCAAAGGCACATATTTGGACTGGATCGAGTGAGCCGAATGTGATTGAGATCTGGTTAAAACTAGCTTTCTCGTCATCCAGGACAATTTTATTTTCGTTAACCAATCACATAACTTTATCCTTGAAGACAAAATATTTTTCAAGAGGATGACTCACAAGTCTATGATACTTGCAGTAATTTGGGTCATCAACTTTTCCAGCTTCATTGGGTTGCTTCATCTCTGAAAAGTCAATGAGCTTTAACTCAAGCAATTCATCAAAAATTTCAGAAACGTCAGAATGTAAGAAGGGATACTTTTTTCCTTGCATCTCCCTTAGTGTCGACTTTTGATTTGAACGTGCTTGGAAAGTTGTTCTTATATTTTGCTTTATGCCCTCATTCGTGGTGTACTTTGCAGGCGACACATTAACACTCATGGATTCTTTGTTGTCGTTTCTGGGAAGAAACTTGCTCCATCTCTTGATCTCCTGCTTGTCCCTTCCTTTGCGAGGATCATGGACAATAGTCATATCTTTTCCGGCAAAGGACATGCTGAACTCCATATCATGAGCGCGAGTAGCTAGATCTTCGAAGGATTTTGGTTTTATTTATTACAAGATGTAAAAAAGCTCCCAGTGCATTCCTTGGATACACATTTCAATTGCAGAAGCTTCACTAATCCTATCCTTGCAATTTAGGCTCGCGTTCCTCCATCGATTTATGAAATCTATAACCGGTTCATCCTTCCTTTGGCGAGTATTCGTGAGTTCTACCATGCTCACCGTACGCCTTGTGATATAGAAGCGATTGACTAACTCATGCTCTAGTTGCTTCCAACTATCAATAGAGTTAGGTTAGGTTCGAGATCCGTGTACCAATCAAAGACATTTTCTTTTAGAGAGCGGACAAACTGTTTGACAAGATGGTCTCCATAGGTTCCAGCATTGTTACATGTCTCCGCGAAGTGTGTGACATGTTGTTTCAGATTTCCTTTTCCCTCAAATTCTTGAAATTTGGGAGGTTGATAACTAACAGGCATTTTAAAGTTATCAATCCTAGCAGTGTATGGCTTAGCATACATATGAGAAGACTTGGTGGAGACTTCATACTTATCTTTGATAGTGCCTTCAATAAACTCCTTCAAGCGATCGAGTGGGATCATTCCTTCAGAAGAAACTGTCATCTCTTTAACAAGCGGGGCTTTCTTGGCAGGATCTTCGATACTTCAATACCCTTTCCAGGTGCATGGCTCGCATCTCCATCTAAAAGTCTTTCCATCATATCCATTAACTTATCAAATCGAGACTCTTGGTGTTGCACATGCTTTGTCAATCCTTCAACCAACTTTGTCAGATTTGCGAGTTGTTCCTCATGGGAAGAAGCAGCAGTCACCATTGTTTGCATGATCATTGGAGATGTAGGAGAGTAGCATGGATTATCGCGTAAGTTGATCTTCAGTGGACTCACGTTACATGATGCACGTGGAGATGATTCATTGGTTGAATCATAGCTCTTCCTTGTAGTAGAGTTCTTGGAACTAGATTGCTCAAGTAGAGCTAAGGTCTTCTTGATTTTTTTCAGCAACACTGCTTTTCCCTTCTAAAGCATTTGTGGAGGAAGTTGATCCTTTTGGAGTTGCTGACTCAAAAACTGGAGTTGACGCGGACGACACTTGAAGTGCTTGTTGTCCTAGCATAGCAACTTTTCTCCTTTTAACAGCTCCAAAACTTCCAAAGGTAACACCCAGAATGTCTTCAACTTCAGTAGAGAACTTGGAGCTAGTGGCCTTAGAGGCAGTTGATTGAGAGTTGTTCTTCATGGAAATCATCTCGATGTTTGAAAAGTTGAGATGAGAGGTAGATATTTTCCCATTGGGCGTGCCAGAATTTGTAGACTATAAAATTCGCGTCGAGAAAATAATAATCAAGAACGAAAAATTATAGCAACAATCGTTTTATTATTTCAAGTGGGAGTGTTACAATCTCTATGATTCCTTTGAATTCGCCTTTTTAAATATAAATTCAAGGGTTTTAAAGCTTGTTCTTGAATCTTTAACGAACTTGAACTTTATCTTGATCTTGACTTTTATTTGAATTCAAGGGTTTCGAGCTTGTTCTTGAATTGGATGGTCTTGATCTTGATCGTTCTTGAACTTGAATGCTTGAATTTTTAAACTTGTAGCTTTATAGAGAATTAAAATGGTGTTTGTACCACGGATTTTCTCTAGCTTCTTGTTTAGAATTTTCTCTCTTTTTCTGAATTATGAGGACCCCTATTTATAGTTTTAGAATAGGGGAGTTGCAATTGAAACAGGATTCTTTTCGGCCAATCAGATTTAAGTGACATGACATATGTGTTTTATGAAGTGGGCTTGTCATCTTTGACACATGTTATGATTCTATTGGTTTTCTATTTGACTTGGCATGCCACATCATTTGCCCACGTGGCGCCAAGATGGACTTTAGAATGAGATGAAATTAGGCTTAACAAATTGGGTTCATCCATTGTACCCCAAATCAATTAATTTAGACTTTAATTAAGTTCATATTTATTGAACTTAAATATTTAACTCAATTATATCAATCCACAATATTTATTTGAATTAATATATTTACGAATTTAATATAATTCAAATCATTTTATAAATTTATATTTAATAAATTTTAAGTGATTACAATGTGTTTTTAATGTTCTTAAGAAGAACAAAAACTTCAACTGAAAAGTATTAGATCTTGTTTGGATGTAAAAAGTGATTTTGCAAAACCGAAGTTAAAAAAAACAAACAACATGAGTGAACATTTTCTTTAACCACAATAAATAGATGAATCAATCTTTAAACCAATGACATAAATTAGCTTTTTCTAAAAGTTGGATGACATATTTAAATCTTTTCTCTTTTATATAATATAATATATAATATATATATCCAAAGAATTTGTTGATCTAATAACCGCAGGTTGGGTTTTCCCTATTTAAAAGTTGCAATCAGAATATGAGATAACCTTATCCATGAGAGCCAAGTAGAATGAGCCACATAAGCAGATTAGGCGGTAGCAATTGATCCATTTTCCACCTCTCATAGAAAAGCCTTTCTAGATCATCTCAATTTTTCTGCTCTCAAAACTACTCACCAATTAACAATAGAGAAGCACGCTTTCATTCAACAGAGACCTAACAAGGCAGGCAAATTATGGCTTCTACTTGTGCAGTTTCCATGGCAATGCCACTGACTTACACAAGTCACAAGAGACAACCAAGAGTTGAGGCTTTCTTGAAGCCATTGCCAGTAAGGCCCTCAAAGACTACTTCAGCATCAAAACCAGTAGCAAAGTTTCAAGTGAAGGCTTCCCTTAAGGAGAAAGCTTTGACAGGATTGACAGCAGCTGCACTCACAGCTTCCATGGTCATGCCCGACATAGCCGAAGCAGCTGAGGGTGTTTCACCATCCCTTAAGAACTTTTTGCTCAGCATTTCTGCAGGTGGAGTTGTGCTTGCTGCAATTCTTGGCGCCATAATTGGTGTTTCCAATTTTGATCCTGTCAAGCGAACTTAACAAGCATTATTCTCAACTCTCTTCTTGTATCTATCTCATGTTTTCAGTCAAGATCAATAAAATGTTTACGTAACTATCAATTCTTAGCTCACATTTCTTTATTTTAGCTTATTTCTTCGCATGTAACTAACAGTTGAGCCATAGCAATAGCTAAGACTCATAAACCTGTGGATGACTTGTATACTCTTGAAGAAGCAAGCTGTGTTCACCATAATAGCTGAAAACATCCAGCAAATGCAAATATTAACATGCCTGATAATGTCTCCCAACAGGCTTAAAGATGAGCTTCTCCAAACTCGGAATCCAAATTCTGTATTTATAAAATAAGAACAATTGAAAAACAATTCCATTTCATACATCTAAAATAAGAACAGCTGAAAGATTATTCCATCTGAGTTGAGAATTCACTTACAACTCACACAAAGGCAAAAGTGAGTAACACAGCTGTTGGACGTGGAGAATGAATTTTGGGGATGGAGGGTATGGTGAGAGATTCACTAAATCAATAAAAAGACTGTCCTTGTAGATGAAACTAATGTATGGTACTGCAAATTCAACTCACCAGAAGGGCTGAGACCGTCTTCCTTCCAAATGAAATGGATACTAAAGCTACATTAGACCAGTAAGTGGGATTTCTAACCAAGAATGCAAGTAATATACCTTCCTATGGCACAATGAAAAGAATAACCACCTGACTAAAACAATGATTTTCTACCTAAATCTCTCTGAAAAGAGGGACAGTGGATTGCCTAAAGATGGACACTAAGAATCTTTCATCATGGCTTCCTTTGTTCAAGAAAGACGGAATTTAGAAATTAAATCAATGAGATATCTGCTTTCTGCAGAATGGTTCACTTTCTCCGCCTTGACAATTGTAATTTTAACCCTCTGCTCGTCACCATAAAATTCCTCTTTGATTTTTAGCCGGAACAGAAATTGTGTGAAGAGACAGTTTCTAATAATTTCAGAAAATCTGGCATCATCAGCCTCCTCATATTTCATCATGTACAGCTCCTTCGCAGGACAGCCTAAAATCTCTTCACCAGATTCCTGGAAAGTTGTCACCCATGTCAACCCAGTATGATCTTGAATTTGAGCTTGAAGAAGGTATCTGTAATCACATTCCTCAAACTCTTGATTACACCTATCACATTGCCATCTGGAGTTCTCTGACCTGGTTACTTTCTTATTACATTGTCTATCTCCAATCATCAAAGGGCAAGCAGTATAACAGAAAGTGTCAGTTTTGATAAATGTTATGGTCGCCTTAACTGTAACCCAGTCTGCTTTATCTGACCTACCAAGCCCTTCATCCTTGATCTGAAAGACAGTCTTGCGTATCTCATTTTTTGATCCTACAGGCATCTTGTCCCTAGATATAGATTGAGAAGCAATGTCTTTACCCCCCTGATCAAACCACTCTCTTAGAGTCTGAGCCTCTGTGGAATCTGGATTTATGAACAGTTGTGTGGACGAAATGGTTCCAATTGATTTCCCAGTGAAGTCACTAACTTTTGCAGCTTTAACAGCTAAAACAGGGGAAAATCCAGCTTCTGCCAGTTCTTGCAGGTTTTGACCTTCCCTGTTACAGAAATCTCCCCATAAGGTCAGCTCAACACTTCGCCCAGATTGATCCTTTAGATTCAAGATTCTTCTTTGAGTTTCCATTCCATTCTTTCTCAGGATAGGAACAGAAGGATTGACTGCTGTCACAATTCCAATCACATCTATGATTGAATTGTTATCTGCACTTTCAATTTCACAAATAGGTCTAAATGAGAACTGCTGTCTTGGTATAGAGGCATCTTCATCTGGACAGAGATCTACAGTTGAAGTTGTCTCCAAAAATATTTCCCATTCATTCTTCAGATGGTTGAAGTTCTTCTGAGCAGGTTTTAAGCTGCCTTTTGATATCATGTACACTTTTCCAGCTTCAATTTTGTCATAAAAGCGATCAACAACAGCATTAAAACAAGTCACACGTATTTCACCCCCATCAGAGTCAAGAAGATCAAAGGAGAAGACCTTGCCATCTCCTCTAGAATTATTATAGCGGCGTAAATCCCCCTTTGCAGTCACTCTAGCCTTAATAGCCCACCGACCCTGATAGGGATTCAATGCTGCAATTGGAATAATGCGGGCGGGTGCTTCATTCTTCATGATTGCCCCATGGCTTTTGTAATTTGGAGGAGGTTGATATGCAGGTTGAATTGCAGGTGGATAGTTCTGCATGCTATTATCTGAATTTTGGGCACTCAAATTTTTTATGTTAGCAAAGCTTGCTTGGGCAGATCTTTGAGCACTCAAGTTACCATTGTTACCCAAGTTTGCAGACCCAGAAGCTCCATTACATATAGTTTTCTGAGCTCCTAAATTAGATTCTACAATCACTTTCGGGTTCCCAATTATTTCACATTCAGATATAATAGTTTCCATGTTAAGGACAACAATGATTCTGCAAGGAAAATAAGATAAAAACTCAGCCCAAGTTCCAATCAAAAGTATAATCCAGATTGCTAGGGAAAAATAAGATATTACTCTCTTATAAGACAAAACAGACACTTGCTTAATCCCCTAATACAGCACCTTATGCACAGAAATTTCATACTCTTCTAATCTATGGGAAACTATTTTCAGCACCTAACTCAAGATGACACCAAGGCAAAGATGACACAACTTTGGCAGTGCAGCAATTTACACAGGAAAAACTGCTTCATGTGTCCATCACAATCCCTAGTCTATGTAGAAATCATTTAGAAATTACGACCAACCAATAATGAAACAAATATTTACAAGAAACTTGTGTTTTGTTATGTTGCACTGCATACTCGAATTATATAGAGTAACTCTGGACCATTGCACCAATTACAAAACTAAATTCCTACCATGGATCAATTGTACCTAAAGCTTAAACAACAAAATCAAAGCCAGATCTATCTTTATGTTCGGAATGACTTGTAAAGGGATGATAACACAAATGCACATATAAGAAAAAATTAGAGAACACAATGAAATTGTATATGTGTACTGTATTTTGCATGAAAGTGCTCAATGACTAAGGCATAATTCTCTATGATGACATCAACATTCAAGTTAAAGGTCAAAACAACAAAATCCAAGCCAAATCTATTCGAAATGACTAGTGTATGAATGAGAAACACAAATGTGCCCAACCTAATGAATGTCTGTCTATATAAGTGCTTTTTTTACCATCCAAATCATTAAGGAGTAATTCTCTACCAGGGCATCATCATTCTAATAAAATTTTCCAACAACATATCAATTTTACATTGAAAGACTTTGTAAAATAAGAAAACATAATATAAAGCAAATATTGCATGTTTTATATGGAATCAAAAGTACAAGCAGATGTATTCATAATTGAAGGTTCAAGAAAATAATAAATTCATACTTGCGGTTTTGAACAGTGCTACAGATGTATTCAATCAACTGAATGACAGAGGTTTTACGAACACGGCCAGTTTTGACTCGGTCATTGAGCTGAGTAGCTAGCATAGCCTGCTGAGTGGACTCAGAATCGGAGAGTGTGAGTCGGTACCGTTCCTGTGTGGTGCCGATTAGCTTGATGTCCAATACCTGAACCACTGGCTTTGAGTTCACGTCACCGGCGTTGATCGCCGAGATCGCGTTAGCCGTCAAGTTCACCGGCATTCCAGCAAGTTGGAAGATTGAAGCGACAACGGATCTGGTATGGAAATAGTTTGCTTTTGAGAGAATTTGATGAAACTTCTCGTGAACACTTTGAATTTGGGAATTTATACAAGAGGGCAGCGACATACGGATAAAATTGCGGGTTTACAAAACCGACCTACACTACGGGCCGTTTGGCCATTGATTTTCAAATAATATTTGAAAAAAAACTTGACAAATAGTGTATGGGTAATGCTAAATGGCCAAAAAATTTTGGCCAGAATTTGGCCAGAAATGTAAAAAAGACTAAAATAACTTTATTTTAAGTTTTACATTTATTTCCTCAATACTTTTCTCTCCAAACAAAATTAATTTTTGTCTATTTCCCAAACTCCTTGGACTACTAAATATTAACTATTTGGCTGCCAATGAAAATGAAAAATATTTTTTTTTTTGGTGTAGTTTCTCTTTAAAAATAAGTATTGTTTAATTAATTAAAAATATGTACACTTTAATTAAAAAAATATTTTTGTAATTTTATTTTTATACATTTATATTTTTTTATTATATAGCAAATTATGTTCTATATATACCCCTCCTCCAAACTCAATTATGATCCTAAGGTTTCAACTTTGAAAAATTATTTTTTTGCTTAAAATAAATCTCTTTATTGAAAAAAGACAATTAAATTTCTCATTAATAATAACTACAAATGACTATCTTATCTACTAAAGATTATACTTAATTATTTTGTAATAAAAAAATTGTAAAATATAGTAATTAAGCATAGATTAAAAAAATTAATTAAATTCTTCTTTAAATATAATCAACTAAATAGATAAGTCTATATAATGGACATATTTTGAGAGAAAAACTATATTGAAATTTTGATATTTTTAAAAATAATTGATGATAAGACATTCAAAGCTATGTCATAAATAACACATTATTTTTTATATTATAATCATTCCGTACAAGAATTAACATATATAGAAAATGGTGAAATTATTTCACTAATTTTAACAATGAATAAATAATCCAGTTATTCGAATAGTATTAATTAAGTGGATATTTCAAAACAAATAAATAAAAGATCACTCAATACCTACTTATCAATTATAATACTTTAAAATAGATGTATTTTATGTATATATTAATTTACAATATGTTTAACATGTATAAGTAAATTATAACATAACTAGGATATATATGTTTTAAAAATTATTTTCATTTATCTAGAATTTTTATATTTCAATAACGACAATCAAATCTCAAAATACTTTCGAGTTGATAGACATCGACACATTATAAAATCCATAATTTAATTTTCTTAAAACATAGTAATAAAATATGTAATAAATTTTTTAAATATGTAGTTTAATTTTTAAACATGTTGTTGTAAATATGTAGTTTAATTTTTTAAAACATAATAACCAAACATAAACTTTAAATATGTAATTTTTCAACATTAATGTGTAGTTATCTTGGGTTGTTGTTAAATAGGATCGACACTTATAAACCGTATGATTTTTAGTATTTCTTTAATGTGTTGATGTTTATCAATTCTAAAGTATTTTGATTTTTTATTGTTATTATTGAATTATTTTACATTATATATATAAAAAAAAAGTATTTAAAATTTAATTTAAATAATTTAAATAGGTAATTTAAATTTATTTATATAATAAATGCAATAAAATTACTTAATTTTAAAAAATATTAATCCGTTCAAAACAAATATTAATTTGAAAGAAAAAAATAATATTGTGACTACAACTATGTATACTTAATATTTTTGCAGATCATTTAATAGCAAACATTTTTAATAAAATAACAAATAATACTACTAAAGAAAAATATATATGTGATGAAACTTAAATCTAGTTCATGTTAAATTTGTATTGTCATTGTCATCGGAGAACTATAAAGATGTTTTTCTTTCAAATTTTTTTATAAAGTTTATTTTGAAATCATAAAAAACTCTCTATATCCTTTTTATGTTATTAAAATTTTTTAATGAAGCACCATCAAAAATTTTATAAAAAAAAATTGTATATGTCTCTAGTAGTGAAATAATAAATAAAAATTAATTTTAATGAGTCTTTTTTGTGTATGACATGATTCATATGTTATCAAAAATATGAAGATAATCACATAATAGAGGAAACATGATGATAATTTTAGCTTTCTTCTTATTTCGCTCACATAATTTTGAGTATAATTGGATAAAATATATTTTTATCATTAATTTTTTTTCTAGGAAATCGGTGTATAACAATAACTCCTTTGAATAAATAAGAGTAACTCTTTAGCCAACTCGGCTAATTTCATATTTTAATATTTTAATTTAGATATAAATTATCTTTTCGCGATTAAAAATTATAAATTAAAATAGATAATTTAACCTTAGTTCTGTTTTATACTTTTAAAATTTTTCTTATCATTAAGGAATAAGAAATGAAAAAAAAAACTAAAAAGAATAAGTAAAAAGGAGGAAAATTGAATTATATTTTTTTTTGGTGAATTTTTTGGTTCTTTTCCCATGTTTAATTAAGAAATGATCAATAATTAATCTCACTAATTATTTTCAATGTATTGAAGACATAATTAAATAATACATTTAATATTTAAGTTAAAGGGCAAAAATGTCTAAAAGTAAACTAGATTATAGTGTGAACATATCATTTTACCATTCTGGTCAAATTCTGGCCAAATTTTTCTGGCCAAAAGGACTTTTCCATAGTGTATGTCCATACATTTTGTCATTATTTGACAAATATCTTTGACAAATATCCCAAATTCTCAAATAATAATTTTTTCTAGTATTTGGCTCAAATCTCATTATTTGACATTTTTTATAAATTAAAATTTTATCCCAAACTTTTATCTTTTAAAAAAACACCCTCTATAGTTGTTGTTTGCGTTATATTACATAATTTTTTACGTTAACACCAAAATAGTGATGAAATATTCAATGAATGTTAAATGATGATATGATTATTGATGAAAATGATGAACAATCGACTAAGGATAAAAAAGTCATGTGCTTTGTCTACTTCACGATGTATGGAATGATGATTGTTGCACTAACTCCAAATTACCACATTGCTCTAGTGTCATGAACACTATTTGTTATTGTTGTAACGAAGATCCAATTGACTTGTAATACAAACTTATGATTAGTTTTGATAATTTTTAAATCTTATGGGTATAAATCATATTTTTCTAAAAAAGTAAAATATATTTTTCAAATACTATGGCCAAACACATGTTAAATTTCACTCAAGTTTTCACCCAAATAATATTTGCCAAGAATATTTAGAAATTTATGGCTAAACGCTAGTTACAAGTGTGTTTTTGACAAAAAATTTGAAAAATATTTTCCAAATCAACTCATTTTCTCCCTTCAAAAATTAAGGTATATATTTTTCAAAACTCTTATCCAATTTCAAATTGCTTTTTTTTTATTTGAAAAAAATATTTTCAATTTTAAATTTTTATTTTTTTCACCCCACCTCCTATCAGCCTCCTGCCTCTCCAAAAAATTAAAGTTTGATTTTAGAAAATATTTTCAATTCTAATTTTTATTTTTTCACTCCACCTCCGATCAGCCCCCACCCCTCCCCCAAAAAATAAAGTTCGATTTTAAAAAATATTTTCAATTTCAAATTTTTACTATCCAACCCCCCCCCACCCCCCCACCCCCACCCCCACACCAAAACCTCCAAAAAAATGAATTTTATTTTTTCAAAATATTTTCAACTTTCACATTTTTATTTTATCACCCCTCCTCGCTCCCCCCCCCCCCCCCCCCCAAAAAAAATTATTTTTAAAAAATATTTTCAATTTTAAAAATTATTTTCCACTCTAATAAAAATAAAAGATATTCCTCAAAAACATTTTGCATTCATAAGTCAAATACTAAAAATCATTTTCAGAAAATATTTTCTACTCACCAACCAAATATGAAAAAATAAGTCCAAAATTTACTTATTTTCTAGGAAAACATTTTCCAGGAAAACATTTTCCATGGAAAACATTTTTCTTCATACCAAACACACCCTACATAACAAGATGCAACCCGGTTTGTATTAGCTTATTTTTATTTTAAGTTTTTTTTTTTTTAAAAAAAAGTTAAAATAGTTCTAATCATTTTGTTAGCCCCGTTCACTTTTGAAAAGTAATTTTGTTTCTTGGCTATATATCGCCTTGGAAGTGAGATATAGGAAACAAGGAAACAAAAAGTGAGAGAATAGTTAAGTTCAATTTTACTATTATTCATCTTATTTTATGCTTGAATGCTTCTCTTTCTTTCATCTTCTTAATTTAGTTTGTCTTTTTTAATTATTTTATAATATACTAGTGAAATCAATATTTATAAGATAATAATATGTAATATTTATATTTATGTTAGTATAAGATATATAAGATAATTAATACTGATATTCCTCTTCATTTGCGATATGAAACGTTTTTTCATTTTTTGAACATATAAAATGGAATTTCTTTTTGCATCTTTTTAAGTGCAAAACTATTTATATGCATATAGTAAAACAAAAATATTCATAGTGGTAAAGTAAATGGAATAAGAGAAATATATTGTATTATATTGTGAAAATATTACATATGCTTTAATTTTCTCTATATTTTATAAGAGCACTATTTTCTATACAGATTCTGATTTCGTAAAAAAAAAATATTTTAATTTTTTTATTTCATTATTATTATATTTGTTTATTATAATTTTTTAAACACTAATTAAATATTTATAAGAATTATGAAAAATGAAACATATAAAAATTATGAACAAAATTTAAGATTATAAGTTACAAGTAAGATGAAGAGACATAAGTTACAAATAACTCAAATGTGCAATTTTATTAATCATTGAATGCATTGATTTTCTTTGTAAAATAAATAAATAAAATAAAGAACTGAAAATACAAAAAATAAACCAAAAGAATATAATAATCGTGACTCCATAAATATTATGAATACATGTCAAACAAAAAAGAATAGCGACAAAAATAGATTGTTACATACATAAAAAAAAAAAAGCATCATGAAATTAATATTTTATTTTTCAATTATTTTTTGTAAGTATAATAAAAATGAAACTCCTAATCATCATAATTTTTTTGTTGTTTAAAGGGGATAATTATATTAATTGTGTTTCATAATTAAAAAAAAATAGAATACTAATGGACCAAGTGATAAGCATTGACAAACATATAACTATACTATTTATGCGAACCAAAATTTAATTATTTTTTTTTTAGCAAAAAGAAAGCTAAGTACTAATACAACTAAAAGAAAAAAAAATCCAAAAAAAATAGTCTCTAATGATGCTTTTTTTTAACCTTCTACTATTTTCTTTTGCAAGTAGATCCGCCACAAAAATTTGATTCATATGTCAAACTCTTCATCATTAGCATCGAATAAAAAAATTATGAATAAATAAAACATCATATACCAATTTAAAAAATAATTATATGAAAAGAAATAAAAAATTTAAACTATATTTAATATATTTGTATATTAATTTTTCAATAGTACTAACAATACTAAATAATAATCATCTCTCGAAATCTAACAAATATTATAATCAAAATACATTATATCTAGAAAACTGACTACTAGAAAGAATTATTACATACGGTCAAGACATTAATCATGATTCATTTTTTTCATCATACTTGCTTAGTGAATGATCACACATACATAAATAGAATATTACGAAAGCACATTAAAGTAAATGAAAATAAAAAGAAAGACTTGATAATGAAATATATCTTACCTTCATGTACTTCTTTTTTGTTACATGTCATAAAATTTTCTCAAAATTTTTTTTTATGAAGAAGAGCAATGACAATCTTGAATGTGAATACTCATGAAACTAAATATGAATTTATATAGGCAAAATGGAGGAAATGAAAAAATAAAGACTTGAAAATGAAATAAGATTTCTTACGTTGATGTACTTTTTTTATTACTTGGTAGTACATTCACAAACCAATCTGTCACGATCCAAAATAAGTCGTGAGTGGCACCCACACTTAACCTCCTAAGTGGGCGAACCAAGAAATCTAAACCCCCAACATATATCAATAATGCAACTGTGAATACCAAAAACATGCGGAAGCTCAAAACTTATTAAGTAACCAATTAAATAAGCTTCTAAAGTTTAACACTTATTATCCCCAAAATCTGAAAGTCATCACATCAAGGACATCTATTCTCAAAATACCAAGTCTAAGAGTATTTAAGACACCAAATAAGTAAAAAGATGGTCCATGTCCAAAATTCAAGGACATCAAGACGTGAATGAGAGAATCCAGCACGAGCTAGAAATAATAGCTCACCCTGAACTCTGATGTGTTGGAGATTGGCTAGAGCTGAGGGCAAGTCGAAGTCGATGGTACACTTACTGTACTCCACAAGAGAACAAAGAAGAAAATACAAGTAGCGATCAGTACAAGGAACATGTACTGAGTAGGTATCATCGGTCAATCCAAAATAGAACCAATATATATTGAATAATAATATAAAATCAACTACAATACTCAACAGATGGCAAGCAACAAACAACATGAACCAGTGAAACAACACCATAGTAGGTACACCATCAATCACAATATTAAGCACACCTATGAGGACTCATGCCTCCACACCATACTCATTTGGAAAATGGGTTCTTTGAGATTGAATATATTAAGTTAATTCGAAATTCCTTTCCTTAAATGTTATCGTGTCGGAACATGACTGTAACATCCCACAAGTACACCCTAGAAGTTAGAACATTCTTGTGTCATCACACGGCAAATGAGACTTCAAGAAGTCTCATCTAAGCCACTCGTATCGTTCATTGCATAATAAACATTCTAAAATGAGTAAGAATTTAAAGCTTTCTTCACACACGAAGAACTCTTTTCATAAACAATACGCAAACGGAAGACTTTCATTAAAACATTAAAACTTTACAACATCCCATTGAACCATCTAAACTTTGGAGTTTACAGCACTTGGGACTAAGCCCTTACAAGACATAAAATAAAGACTTAAGACATAAAGGAACATGTGGATATTGTCCTCGAATCGATAGGACTCATCGATACTTCATCTTCAACCCTTAGAAACCTATCCATCCTTCATGGCACATTAAGACTTCCAATTCCTTACACTTTAGTCAAAAGGTAAAAGAAGGGGTTAGCACATTAGATGTACTAAGTATAGAAGCCATGCAAAAACCATAAAAAAGAGACATTCAGTAAGTAACATGTTTTTCATGAATTTTGATTAAAACATTATACTTTAAGCATAAGAACAACATTTAACAACTTAGAATCACAAAAGAAATCATTTAAGCAATTAGTCACAACTTTAAAAAACATTACAGTGAATCACTGTACAGTGAACTCAATTCATGTTACAGTGAAGTTCCTTCACTTCACTTTAGACATCTTCTAGTATGTAATTATCCCACTTAAAGTTATCCTAAGACTCACTTAAGTCACACAAAGAGAGATCGCACATACAACCTCTCTAGGCATGCCTAAATGATACTCAAGGCTACTTATGATGAGTCACATACACACTTACAAGACATCAACATAAGAACATGAGATTCCCCTACCAAGGTGACTCTAAGATTCACTTGAGTGAGTTGTAAAGCGACCGCCCATACAATCCCTTACACACACACTTAAGAGATCCTATATACTACCTAAGATAGAATCATTCTCACTTAACACATTAACACATAGGTGATATGACATTCTCCTTCCAAAGGCTATCAAAAGACCTACTTAAGTAAATCAAGAAGATAACGTCCATAATTGACCTCTTCGAGATTGCCTAAGTAATTCTTAAGACTACCTAAGGCTTAGATCATGTCTACATAATCAACCAACTTCCCTAACTAGAATCATTGTTAAGACTTATCTAGGTAAGATGAGAAGTGACCATTCCTATGCCCCCTTCACACCTTAACTAGACAACCCTTAACTACTTTAGATAAGTAGTACTTCATTTAACATACTTTCTTAACTTAAATCATTACATTCCTTAGTTCATTTAAGAGACATTAATCACATAAGGACATTCAAGTAATGGTCTTGGAGAAGACCTAGGGACTCTAACTAACATCTTCAAAGCCTATTGTGCAATGTCTAGATAGCGTCTCATACTACCACCTAAACTTCATACAACTTCTCTAATGCTAGTAAGTATCCCATATGATGAGAATAGGCAATAACCGACATAGACCATGATAGCAAGACATGGAATTCGGAGTTCTAACCTACTCCGATGAGGGTGTTCTACTTGCAAATGGTATAACTTGGACACATCCCATGTAGGCACATGATTAAGGAATATGAAGGGCGTGCTTTGTATTCTAGTCTCATATTTAACTAGAACTACTTACCTTACCATACTCACTCGGTGCTAGCCTTTATTCTCATAGAGTAATTCACATTAAGGTTCATATAAAGGGGCTCTATATCTAGTTCATAACCCAATTACATTTACCCTACCAAAGAGGTCCTTTAGGGTTACCTTACAATGGCGACAAGAAGCTCATTATGACTTTCCTAAGGTTTGATATGATGTCGTTCCAGCCAATCAACCTTAAGTCCATCACCCTTTACTTTGAAGGATACCATTACAGCTTTCTACTTCAACATTCATAACCTTACCACTAGGTTTAAGGTTTCACATAAAGACTCTCTTAACATCATTCAAGGTCACATGTCATTCATACATTCAAGACTAAGAGGCTTTAGTATCCTAAGTCAAGACATCACATATTCATATTCATACAAGCATCAAGTAAGGGACACAAGTCAACCAAGATAAAACACCACATACTTCACCTTAACACATATTATATGTCATTCTATAAGCACGTAGGAATAACCATTAACATATTTAAATCACCCTATACACTACCATATCATCATCAATATAACCATTATAGACTCATATAGTCAAGTAGGAACAACCATGTATCAACCCTAAGACTACACATGGAAGCACATAGTCATAGTCTACATGATTCCTAACATACATAAAAAGAACACATACTTTCACATTACTTCACATATAGATAGATATGATCATATTTCACATAATCAACTACACTAGTCATCATAATACTTCAAATAGTGCCGACAAGGCCATGATCATCATAATACATAAAGTAACGCCGACAAGGCCACATCAATTCACATAACACCGCCACCATAAGTGGACCATACCAACCACACATAAGTCAAGAGCTAAATTACAATAGCTATACATAATATTAAAAGAGTTAGGGCAGCATACCACCCACTTGAACTCACCACTTTAATCCAAAGCTAAATCATCCAAATCAATACCATAAGGCCCTTACCCATGGCCATGAACATCAATTCAATACAATAACCATAATATTCAATGAATCTAGGTCAATCCAATATAGATTTATCAATCTAAGACAACCTAAACATTAATTGAATACAATTCTTACATCATTCAATAACCCATAGAAAACTACACTAGAATCTATAAGCATTAAGTTCATATCAATTCAATAATCTTAACATGCAATAGATCTAAGAGTATTCATTACTCAATTAATCAAATTGAAACAGCCTATACACCATACATACATAATCTATACATGAATCAAAAGCCCATAACAATCTACACATGAATTCATCAATATCAAAGCATAACCACATAACCATATTTTAGTCCAAATTGAGAGATTTGAGAAGGTCAAGGGTTCATGGAAAATTTCATTGGAAAACATCAATTAAATATCAATAACATCATATCTTAACGTTTCAAAACCTTTTATGCAAGAACCAAAGACTTAGAGCAGAAATTGGACTTTTCATCTTTTTAAAATCTTTGAAAATCATCTTTGAAATTGACTCTAAGGTGATAGCAAACCTTAGATGAAGAACTCCCATACCTTATTAAAAGAACCCAATGCTAATTGAAGAAGAAACTCAATTGAAGACCCATCTTCAAGCTCCATCTTCATTTTGAACTCTCATGGAGGTTTTTGGAGAAACTTTAGGAGGGAAAGGGTTTTGATCTTAGTGTTAGGGTTTAAATGAGAGTTTTATGACTTATATACTCTTAAAATACCCATAAACACTTAAACAACCGTCCTCACATTTTATAAGACTTGGGATGAATTTCCCAAAACCCCCAAGTTTTAACAGGAAAGCTGGCAGCAACTCACAACACCATCGACGCCCCACCATCGACGGTCCATGGGTGAGACCACGCCCCGTCGATGGGGTCTCGTGGTTTGCTCCTGCTGCTCCTCAACCTTCACACTTTCAGGCTCCATCGAAGAGGCCCATCGACGGGCCGTCGCTGATACGCTCAAATTACACTTCCCTAAAGAAGTATAAGCGTTCGCATCAAGTAAAGAATCCAATGTTAGGTTGGGGTCAATCCTACGAGGAAAATGGTTTAGACTTAACTTTAATCTACGATTACTTCTATTTTAATCTAGTCCTTTACAAAAACAAACAATAAGAAGGGGGGTTTTGTGTGACAAAATTATTTAATTAATTCTAAGTAAACAAGTAGCAAGTTCAAATATTTGATGTTTATCAAGTGAAGAGAGAAACTAGGGTGTAAGTGTTCCCCATTAGGTTCATAACGCAGTAACCCTAACTATAACAACTCTTTCCTAGTATCTTGCATGCAAAGTGGTAAGTTATATATCCCTAATTCCTTGGTCCGACAACTAGTGAATTTCACTCCGCACCTTGGTCCGGCTACATGTGTATACTTTACTAAACCTTACATTTTACCTCATATTAAGCATCATAATCGATGTATGGCTTAGCTATTACTTTGCACCAATCGACACTAGCCTATTAGATAGTGTATACTAAATCTACGTTGATAATTCTTTTCTTATTATCTACCTCCTTGGTCCGGCAAGTAGCAACAAGGCGAGTTCTAACGCGTGCACTCGTTAAAAAGACTTCTAAATGAAAGAATTATCAATACATGCAAGAAACTATTCGAGAATTGTTATTTTAGCTAGTTTTACTTTGTTAATTACCCATGTTCCCACAACCCTAGTTATGGATTTAGTTACCCATGTTAGCAATCACACAATTCATATTGATTAGACAAGAGTTCATTTACTTACTTTTATGGAAAATCCAGAAAATTACTTGGATAAATCAAAGTCTTGCAAAAAACGATTCCAGAAAGTAGAATATTTCCCAAAATCTCAAGTTCAACACTTAGAATAATAAAACTGAAAAATACCAAAGAGTCTAACCCCAAAAATGAGGTTTTTACAAGTATTTATAATAATGAAGTCCTAACATAAAAAGAAAATCTATTTAAGGAAAATCTGCCCAAAAACGCGTCTGAGTTGATGACCGGACCGACGGACCGTTGAGGCCACGACGGACCGTCGAGGCTTCCCGTCGTTCCACACTTAGGTTCTTTATCAGCCTCTTTCTTCTCCCACTCACTATTACCATCGACAGACAAGGATGACGGTCCGTTGAGTGCACGACGTTCCGTCGATGGCTTTTGTTTCTCCACACTTAGAATCTTTTCAAGACGGGTACTGGTGCTACTTTCTGTTAGCAATGACGGATGTGCAGGACGGTCCGTCATGGAGATGACGGTCCGTCGATAGCTTTCGTATCCCCACACTTGGTCAGAATTCCCCGATCTTCCTTCAGCAGCATTTTCTTCAGACGAAGGTTGCCACCTATGACCGTCGAGGGGTCGACGGACCGTCGATGGCTCTGTAGGTCGTATCTTCTACAATTTCTGCACAGTTCTTCCGCGTTTTCATTCTGGACAGTTTTCCTGCAAACAAAGAGAAAAATACATTACAACTACTACAAAAAGGCCTTAGACACACACTAAACTTAAGGAAAAAGCATTGAAAGTACCGTAAAACCACGGTACATCAACACCCTCAACTTAAATTCGTTGTTTGTCCTCAAGCGACGCACTATAACTCACCACAAACCCTTTGTACAAGAGTATCCTTATTTTAGCTTTCGCAATCATCTGGCTATCAATCCCAATTATTTTTATTATGTTTATGCATGCTGTCACTATTAGGCTTGCTCATGTGGATCAGACCATGACACAGACTCACCACACACCGACACCTATCCTCTTTGATCTCTCACCAAGGTACCAATTTTCCGGTATTGCAACTAGTGTCCTCACTTCAAAACAATATCCTCATTTTTCACACAATGATTTCAGTTTGAGTATAAGGATTATTTATTCAACACTCGCTCTCAGAACAACTTCACACCTCATTTATACTTGTTGCCATAGGCTTGCTCTTATTTTCACTGCTTTAATGTTCAACATATTAGACTCTTAGGATCACGATAGGACTTTATGACCTTGTAAGTAGGCTCAGGGTCAGGTAGGGTACATTTGGATGCATTTTAGTGACTTGTTACCCTCCTTGTCATAACGGCTAAGCGTCCTATATTTTCGTCGTTTGTTCCATCCTATTCTTGATTTTCTTATATTCTTTTGCCTTGCTTTTCTCCTTTTGTGTAAGTGACTCTTCTTTTATATTTTTTATATTTTTTACTTTCAAATTTTGCAATTTTTCACTTGATTTCAGCTTTGCTTGAGTCACTTTTCTTTTCTTCTTTCTCTCTCTTTATTCTTTCAACCCCACTTTCCGGAGCATTTTTCATAATAGCCACCCTCAACTCATGGATTTGCCATGAGTCAAGGTACACAATACCCAAGGTTGGGTCAGGGTCACGACAAGGTTGTTTTCTGCATTAGCCACCCTCAACTTCTGCTTTTGGCGTAAGCTGAGGTGCACATGTCCAAGGAGAGACCAGGGCCAACACATTGTTCCCAGAAGATAAGTTGGGGTAGAAAAAGAAAGGTTCATTTTAAGCTCAAATCATTTGGATCAAGAAGGGATTAATTTCATTCGGTTTTCTTTTATCTAGGCTAAAGATTGACTATTTTGAACAAGGGCTTATGATCCTTTCCTAATTGTCTATTACAGATTACTTTTAGCAGGACTAACCGGGCAAGTTCTAGCTCAGTACCAACGGTGGTCTATTCAGCTTTCTCACACTCACTTAACACATCATTACCCTACTAGATTATCAAACAATTAGTTCGAGCTTAAGATTAAGGGTCATGTAGGGGTGTATCACTATGTCATGCTTAGAGCCACATATTCATCATTCATTATGCCTAATCATGCAAGCATTTTCTTTAAATCGGGATATCATTTTATTTAGACATCATGCTTCAGATTTCATTTCTATACTATGTACAAAAGATACCAACATGCCGGTTCAACAATAAAATAACTAGTCTCTTGGAGAAAAAGAACACAGGCAAGAAAACCCCAAGAGAGGATCGTGAGTTGGGCTACTCAGACTTCACCCTAGCACTCACTTTCCATTTACCCCACCCCACACAAAAAGACATGCAATTGTCCCCAATGCATAAAAGTATATAAAATGGGGTGGTAGGTGAAGCAAACCTGAGGTGCAAAGCGCCGATGATCAATATGATGGCGGGTCCGGTTTCTCGGAACCCGCTCCCTCTGTAGTAGGGACACCATCATTGGTGTCCTCAGCAATAACAGCACCATCAGTAGTGCTCCTCTCAGCCTCAATATCTGGAGCTAGACGCCCCAGAAGCCACTTCTAGAACCATCAACTGGCGGGCCTCCTCATCAATCAGCGAGGCTCTCCTCGCGGCCTCCAACTCAGTGCGCTCTTTCTTCTGTGCCCGAGACTCATACTCTTCTCTAACTCGGTACCTCTTGGCTCGATCTCATGGGGGAGGTGGTGGCACAGTAGTGGTGGCAAACAGGGCGGTCAACACCGTGTCCTCAACAGGCTCTGCATAAGGGGTCTCAGACTCAGGCACGCGAGCCTCCAGTATGGTATCCAAGTCTGCTCTCAGACTCTCCACAACAGCCTGGAGAGTCGTCAAATCCACTGTAGGGGCTGGCCGGAAGAGAAACCGCAACTCAAATGCATCCAAGCGCTGGTGGACCTCCATGATCTGCCGCTCAGTATGCTGGGCCATCTTCCTCTCTATCCGCTCCTCCGCCTCAGCAATGGACTTCTGCATCCAAGGCTGGATGTGATGCAGAAGTGTGGCCATTTGGGGCTCTAATTTCTGGACCCTAGCAAGCGGGACCAGTGTAGCAGATGGAGTCGAGCGAGAGGAGCTCGGAGCGGTGCTAGCACCCGAGATAGACTCAACCGGGGTGGTATCGGTAGGCTCGGATGTAGCCGGATTAGCCGCTTGGTCTTGCTCTACAGTGGCCGCCAGGTTCTCACCGAGCGACTGCACCTCTGGACGGGGCCCTCTGTGGGGAGCCAACTCATTTGCCTCATCCTGAATGAGGCCAATATCCACTGTGTCGGGCGGGGTCTTGATCACATCAATGTGCCATACGGGCACTCCTGCAGACCTGCAAAACTCAAAGACCATGCACGGGAAGGGGTAAGTAGTAGTGTCCTTAAAGGCCCTCTCATGCATTACCACCTGCAACAACTACGTAAAGTCCACCTCGAACCCCGCAATCAGTACTGCACGATCCCAAGTAACAATGTTATCAGCAGCAGTGGGAGAAAGGCAGTGTCGGACCAGTAGCCATAAGAATTTGGCTGGAAAGGTGAGGTTGGCCTTCTTGATGCTCCCCTTGGGCTCCAGCACCCAATCAGCAGCCTCACCATCCACAGAGAGGTTCTGTGCTATCCACCGCTTGGTGGTCTCTCTCACATCCGGCTCACGCTGGAACCAGCCATCCTTGATCAACTTACACCGATAGTCAAACTCGGCGGTGAGGGGGGGTCCTGGTGGCATCAACGTCCATGCCATAGAGAAACCTGCGAATGACCTGCAAAGAAATATCAACCGGCTTACCGCGGACTCGGATGTACTCCAGAGGTGCATGTTTGGCTGGGTTGGCCCGTCTGTCCAACTGAGACTGGAGAGTCGCCATATAGGAGGCGTAGAACTCTTGCACCATTTCTTCGCTATAGCGGCCCATATTCCAAGCCGTCCACTCCAGCCGATGTCTGGTGAATATAGCATGAATGGCCGGCATACTGGGAAGACTCCCAGTGAGAACCCGCCTCTCGAATGTCAAGGTCCGAGTCATGACCCCCTTGTCATTGGGCACCTTGGCATCATCATATACCTTATATTGACCCTCGACACACCACCGGTTGGGATGATCAACAACCGCAGCGGGGACGACAGTCTGCGGTGCTGGAGTAGAATCAGCACTATCAGCCTCATCAGATGAGGCAGGCTCCTCCTCAGACCTGGAAGCCTCCACAGAGCCAGACGCTTCCTCAGAACCGGAAGCCTCCTCGGAGCCAGAAGATCCCTCAGAATGTGCAGCTGACCCAGAAGGTGTGCCGGTCAGTATGCGCTCCTCATCAGACTGAGAGGCAGTGACTCCGCCGGGCGCCACCTTCGTGGGCGTGGCTCTGGTGATGCGAGTAGCACGGGCAGGAGTGAGGGTGCCTGGTGGCACGTACTCCGGGTCACGCTCATCGTCTAAGCCTATGATCATCGGGTTGGACGGGGAGACAGACTTAGAACGCCCTCTCGAGTAGACACGGTCTTGCTTGGGTGCCATATGTACCTACCTGCAAAGAGAAGTTATTAGTACCACTACAAGCCTGTAACACATTCAAAAGCATCAAACACAAGAGTAAAACACAGAATAGAATGGCAGTGCAGAAGTGCAGCACTGCCTGATGGACCCATCGACGGTCCGTCGAAGAGACGACGGTCCATCATGGGAGTACGTCGAAGGACACTTAGACTATTTTGTTTTGAAAACATCAGAAACAAAGGTTCTGATAGTGTCGACGGTTGTGCAGGACGGACCGTAGAAGGAACGACAGTCCATCAGTGGGATCCGTCGATGGACACTTAGAATATTTTTTTAGAACATCAGAAAAAAGGTTCTGACAGCGTCGACGGTTGTGCAGGACGGACCGTCGAAGGGACGACGGTCCGTCAGTGGGGTCCGTCGATGGACACTTAGAATATTTTTTTAGAACATCAAAACCAAAGATTCTAACAACGTCGACGGTTGTGCAGGACGGACCATCGAAGGGATGACGGTCTGTCAGTGGGGTCCGTTGATGGACACTTAGAATATTTTTTTAGAACATTAGAATCAAAGATTCTGACAGTGTCGACGGTTGTGCAGGACGGACTATCGAAGGGACGACGGTCCGTCAGAGGGGTCCGTCGACAGATACTTAAAATATTTTTTTAGAACATCAGAAACTAAGGTTCTGACAGCGTCAACGGTTGTGCAGGATGGACCGTCGAATGGACGACGGTCCGTCATTGGGGTCCGTCGACGGACACTTGGAATAAACAAGGGATGTTGGGGTTGACGGACCCGAACGACGGTCCATCGAGGAACCGATGGTCCGTCGATGGGGTCTCGTTCTGTTTTTCAGGGACAGAATTTTGCAACCATTTTGGTTCTCCCACATAATTATTTAGAGCATCCTTGGAAACCTTAAGTGTCCCTAACATTTAACCCATCATTTTATCATTCCTAGGGTATGAATTTTCATATTTTGAATATTCGATTCGACGGCCTATCAAAACCCTAGGTCAGAAACACAACATGCAAACACAACACATTTTTAACAAGACACCCCCATCCCTTTCAATTTCAGTGTTCTAATGGACTTAGGACTTCAGGTGTAAGTTTTTAGCATGAAAAGAGGTCCCAAATTCAAGACCCACAAGGTAAGACATCAAGTGATCATGAAAATAAAGGATAGTTAATCAAGCAGATCAGAATAACATACCTGGAAACAGTAGTGGAGGACAAAAGGAGTATGAAGATTTGTAGTTGAACAGCAGCAACACCAACTACGAACACCGACCAGCAAGGATACTGAAGAAGAAGGAAGATTTGGGGAGAGAATGGAGTTTGTGGAAGTAGGGGAAGTGTGGGAATTTGATGATAGAATGGGAGTTAATGGGTGAGGAAGTGGGAGAAATGAGAGGAAATAGGGAGGGAAACGGTTATGGGGGGTATGTGAAGAGGTGGGTAACTGAAAAGTTTAAAAACTTTTAATATGTAGCCGGACGGGTCGGGTCGGGTTGGTGGGTGAGGGATCGATGATTCCCCATCGACGGACCGTAAGTCGGTCGACGGTCCGTCGACCCCTCCGTCGACAGTGCCCTAACTTAGAAAAATTTCAAGAACATACCTGGGTACGACGGATCCTACCGACGGTCCATCAATGGGTTCATCGATGGGTGCACCAGACAAATTTTTTGCAGATTCTGGTGATTTGGTCCCTGCACATTTAACACCCATTAAGCTAATCTTTTTGTGTTTTCTGGACATTTGTTTTTGGACACGGACCCTACTCTACGCTCTAGCCAACACTTCTAAAGAAAAATAAAAGAACATTCAGACGTGACATAAGTAATAAAAGCAAAAATAATGCAACTATGCCTAGAAAATCACGAAAAACCTATAGTTGGCTAGAGGATACATATTGGTTTGCCTCCCAATCAGCGCTTGATTTAACGCCGCGGCACGACGGAGGACTCTTGATTACTCAGACTTTATCAAGATGGTATGTCTCGATCACTTCATTCATTGTCTCAGCATGCCCTAGATAGATTTTGATTCGCTGCCCGTTCACTTTGAACCTTACACCCTCCTTGTTCTTCAACTCAACCGCACCATGAGGGAATAGTTGGGTGATCAAATAGGGACCAGTCCATTTGGACTTGAGTTTTCCTGGAAACAAGCGCAACCTTGAATTGAACAAAAGCACCAAATCCCCAACCAAAAAATCGCGCTTCTCAATTTTTTGGTCATGGTACTTCTTCATCTTTTCTTTGTAGAGGGCTGAACTTTCATATGCCTTCAAGCGAAATTCATCAAGCTCATTCAACCCGTTTAACCTCTGTTCCACAGCCTCATTCCAATCCATTTTAAACTTCTTCATTGCCCACATGGCCTTGTGCTCTAATTCAATCGGTAAGTGACAAGCCTTCCCATATACAAGTTGGTAATGGGACATATCAATGGGAGTCTTGTATGCTGTCCGGTAGGCCCAAAGAGCATCATCAAGCCTCCTTGACCAATCCGTTATACTAGCATTCACCATTTTTGCCAAAATCTGCTTAATCTCCCTGTTTGACACCTCAACTTGCCCACTAGTTTGAGGATGGTAAGGAGTGGCCACATTATGGCGAACCCCATATTTTTCCAATAATCCGTTAAACAGCTTGTTGCAAAAGTGGGATCCCCCATCACTGATAATAGCCCTTGGGGTGCCAAATCTAGAAAATATGTTCTTTTTCAAGAACGCGGTGACACTCTTCCCTTCATTATTCGCAAGTGCGATAGCTTCTACCCATTTTGACACATAATCGACTGCCACAAGAATGTACCTCATCCCATGAGAACTCACAAAAGGGCCCATAAAGCCAATGCCCCATCCATCAAATAATTCAATCACAAGAATGGGATTTAACGAGAGCTCTTACTTTCTCGAAATGCCACCATCTCTTTGTCATCTATCACATGCCTTGGCGAACTCATGAGCATCTTGGTGGATGGTTGGCCAATAGTAGCCACATTGCAAGATCTTGTGAGCAGTCCGGATACCACTATGATGCCCACCTACAGGTGAAGAATGGCATGCCTCCAAAACACTCAACATCTCAACTTCCGGCACACAACTCCGAATAAGCCCATCGGCACAACTCCTATATAAGTATGGCTCATCCCAAAAGAAATTTTTCACATCATGCATGAACTTTTTCCTTTGATGAAAGGACAAGTCCGGTGGGACGATATCACTAGCCAGATAATTCGCAAAATCTGCGAACCATGGAATTAAGTGTTGGAAGGCAGCCAGTACATGCTCATCAAGGAAAGTATCATCAATTTCAGCCTTTTCACCTAACTCCCTCATTGCTTCATCTTCTAATCTTGGACAAGTGATCAGCAACTTGATTTTCGGTCCCTTTTCTATCTTTCACCTCAAAGTCAAATTCTTGCAATAGTAATACCCAACGAATCAACCTCGGTTTAGCATCATTCTTTGCCATCAAATATCTCAAAGCAGAATGATTAGTATGCACTATAACCCTCGTGCCAAGCAAATAGGAGCGAAATTTCTCGAAAGCAAAGACTACTGCAAGGAGCTCTTGTTCAATCACGGTGTAGTTCTTTTGGGCTTCATTCAGGGCTTTACTAGCATAGTAAATGGGATGAAGGATTTTGTCCCTTCTTTGTCCCAATACCACACCAAGAGCAACCCCACTCGCATCACATATCACCTCAAATGGCTTGCTTCAATCCGGAGAAATGATGATAGGTGCAGACACCAACGTTTCCTTCAACTCACCAAATGTCTTAAGACAGGATTCATCAAAATAAAACTTACACTCTTTCTCAAGCAACTTGCACAAAGGATGTGCAATCTTTGAAAAATCCTTGATGAACCTCCGGTAAAAGTCTGCATGCCCAAGAAAACTTCTCACACCTTTTACAGAGATGGGTGGAGGAAGTCTCTCTATCACCTCAACTTTAGCTCGATCAACCTCTAAACCCTTCTCTGAAATGCGATGACCCAATACAATACCTTCTTTCACCATAAAGTGACATTTTTCCCAATTTAGCACAAGGTTGCAATCTTCACACCTCTTAAGAACCTCAGACAAATGACTCAAACACCGCTCAAAGGAGTCACCAACCACTGAAAAATCATCCATAAACACCTCAATAGTGTCCTCCACCATATCGGAGATTATCGACATCATACATCTTTGAAACGTGGCGAGTGCATTACATAACCAAAATGACATTCTCTTGAACGCGAATGTCCTATAAGGACAAGTAAAGGTGGTTTTGTCTTGATCTTCCGGTGCAATAGAAATCTGATTATAACCTGAATAACCATCAAGAAAACAGTACCACCCCTTTCCTGCAAGTCTATCCAACATCTGATCCATGAAGGGCGTAGGAAAATGGTCATTTTCGGTCCATGCATTTAATTTCCGGTAATCCATACACACCCTCCATCCAGTCACCGGTCTCATCGGGACAAGCTCATTTTTCTCATTGGGGACCACAGTCATTCCCCCTTTCTTAGGTACACACTGAATAGGGCATACCCAACTACTATCGGCGATTGGATATATTACTCTAGCATCCAACCACTTAATAATTTCCTTCTTCACCACCTCTTGCATAGGTGGATTTAAACGTCTCTGGTGCTCAATACTTGGCTTATGATCAGGCATGAGTTGGATTTTATGTGAACAAATCTCGGGAGGGATCCCAATAATATCTGCAATAGTCCACCCAATAGCTCTTTTGAACCTTTTTAACACCTCGACCAAACTCTCAACTTGATGCACATTCAAATCTGATGCAATAATTACCGGCAAAGTGTCACCTTTTCCCAAAAATGCATACCTCAGATGAGGTGGTAGAGCCTTGAGTTATACTTTTAGAGCCTCCTCTATAGATGGTTTCGCGGGTGGAGACTCGCGATGCTGAATATCTAACTTTAACTTCTTTGGTTTAAACCGAACATCACCTCGATCAAGTGCCGCAACCAATGACCCATACTCTTCAATGCAATCACTATCAAAATTCATGATCACTGCCGCTAGTGCTTCTACACCCAGACGCTCTTCTATTTGTACCTTAGATGACTTTTCAACCCTGTTCGATATGACAGATACCGATTGGAGCTCACCACTCTGTCTCATGGACCTACAAATGTTGAAAGTCACTTCTTCATTGTTCAATCGAAATTTCATTTGCCCTTTCTCCATATCAACCAAGGCTCTACCCGTAGCATGGAATGGCCTCCCAAGAATAGTAGGCACCTCAAAATCGACCTCACAATCTAGAATCACAAAATCGGCCGGAAATATGAATGGCTCCACCTTTACTAGCACATCGTGGAGTATCCCAATAGGCCTCTTCACCGTTCGATCGGCCATCAGTAGCCGCATCGCAGTGGGCTTTGGGTCACCCAGACCCAACTTCTTGTAAATAAAGAGAGGCATGAGATTTATGCTTGCCCCAAGATCACATAATGCTTTCGCAAAGTGTAATAACCCGATTGTACATGGAATAGTGAAAGCACCCGGATCTTCTTTCTTTTGCACTAGAGACCTTGTAGCAATAGCACTACAATGCTGCATTCTATCATCATCCTCAAAAACTGACCGATCTTTTCTTAGTGACCATATTTTTCATGAACTTGGCATAATCGGGCATTTGTTCAAGAGCTTCTATCAAAGGGACATTGATGGAAAGTTGTTTGAGCATAGTGAGAAAACGCCGGTATTTACCATCCTCAGTCTTTTTCACTAATCTCTGTGGAAATGGAGGTGGTGGTCTTGGAATAGGAGTCACCGTTTGGTGGTTCTCTTCTTCTTTTCCTGCTTCATTTACCAACTCACCATTAGCTTCAACTACTTCATAGTCTTTTCTCATCTTATTTTCTACGCCAGACGGCATAGGTGGATCTATGGTTTGCTTACCACCTCGAGTAGTGACTGCCATACAATGTCCATCATTCTTCGGATTTTGAATAGTGTCACTAGGAAGAGTACCCGGTTGATGAGGGTTTACAGTAGACGACAATTGGGCCATTTGCATCTCAAGATGCTTGATGGAGACTGCATGTGCATCCACTTTTTGCCCAATGTTAGCCAAATCACCTCTCAATTCCTTGGCGTGTTCATCACGTGCGTCAAACCTCCTCATCATATTTTGCAACATGTCTTCAACTCGCGCCATACTACCTACACCATCCCTAGGAGCAACTTACCGATTTTGAGGTGGAACATAGGGCCCACTTCGATCATTTCTGTTTCCATAGTTACTTCGATTGAAGTTGTTGTCGCGGTTGTAGTTTCCTTCATGAACGTAGTGACCCTCTCGGTTGTAATTCCCATAGTTCTGACCTTGATTTCCTTGACCTTGGCGCCAATTTTCCTGATTGGAGCCTTGGGCTTTCGGTCGGAAACCCCCCGACTGCTCATTCACTGCATAAGATTCTTCCTCATAGTAAAACTCATTTATTGGCGGTGGTGGCTTAGTCAAATAATTCACCGCATTCACTTTCTCCGCACCCCCAGTGACATGTTTCAACACTAACCCAAGCTCAGTTCTCATTTGAGCCATTTCTTCACGAATATCATCTGCGGCTGGGTTGTGTGTAGATTGCACTGAAAAAGTGTTTCTCCCACTTTCTAGTGCTCCAAGCTTTATTATTTTGGGAGATTTTCTCTAACTTCTCAGCGATCTCTACATAAGTACACTCCCCAAAAGAACCTCCCGCAATCGTATCCAACACTGCTTTATTATTATCATCTTGCCCCCGATAAAAATACTCTTTCAACGACTCATCATCAATACGGTGATTTGGGACACTTCTCAAGAAAGAGGTGAACCGATCCCAAGAACTGCTTACTGACTCCCCTGGTAGTGCCACAAAGTTGTTCACCCTATCTTTGTGGTTGAGCTTCTTTGAAACCGGATAGTAACGAGCTAAGAACACATCCCTCAATTGGTTCCATGTATAGATTGAGTTATAGGAAAGCTCAGTAAACCATATAGCAGCCTCTCCTGTTTGTGAGAGAGGAAAAACTCTTAGCCCAATGACGTCCATGTCCAAGTTAGGCCTCCCTACACAACTCTTACGCACCGACCTCAGTTTGGCGATGTGAGCATGTGGATCCTCAGATGGTAGCCCAGAAAACAGACCTCTAGCTATGAGCATCTGCATTAAGCTACTAGTTACCACGAAAGTATGACCATGTGGTAGAGGAGGTAGGACAAGTGGCCCATCAGAGTCAGTGATGTTAACATTTCCCCTATAGTACTATTGAGGGTGTGGAGCAGGAGGTTGCCTCCTCTGACTACCTTCACCCGGATTATCAACCATCACTTGATTATGAGCCTCAACTGGTGGGGGAGGTGGAGGATTGATATTTTCCTCGATATAAGCAGGATTGTTTTGAATGTTCATTCTGCAAAGTGTACGGTTTAGTTCTGGATCAAGCGGAAGTATTGATTCTCCTCGACTCCGTGTACCTGGCATACACTAAAGCTAGACCTGCGAGAAACAAAAACAAAAAGAAAAAGTAAAATTAGGAAATTATTGACTAAAACTCGGTAATGTGCTTAAAGTTAATCTAAAAGCCACTTTCCCCGGCAGCGGCGCCAAAATTTGATACGCTCAAATTACACTTCCCTAAAGAAGTATAAGCGGTCGCATCAAGTAAATAACCCAATGTTAGGTTGGAGTCAATCCCACGAGGAAAATGGTTTAGACTTAACTTTAATCTACGATTACTTCTATTTTAATCAAGTCCTTTCCAAAAACAAACAATAAAAAGGGTTTTTTGTGTGACAAAATTATTTAATTAATTCTAAGTAAACAAGTAACAAGTTCAAATATTTGATGTTTATCAAGTGACGAGAGAAACTAGGGTGTAAGTGTTCCCCATTAGGTTCATAACGCAGTAACCCTAACTATAACAACTCTTTCCTAGTATCTTGCATGCAAAGTGGTAAGTTATATATCCCTAATTCCTTGGTCCGACAACTAGTGAATTTCAATTCGCACCTTGGTCCGGCTACGTGTGTATACTTTACTAAACCTTACCTTTTACCTCATATTAAGCATCATAATCGATGTATGGCTTAGTTATTACTTCGCACCAATCGACACTAGCCTATTAGATAGTGTATACTAAATCTACGTTGATAATTCTTTTCTTATTATCAACCTCCTTGGTCCGGCAAGTAGCAACAAGGCGAGTTCTAACGCGTGCACTCGTTAAAAAGACTTTTAAACGAAAGAATTATCAATACATGCAAGAAACTATTCGAGAATTGTTATTTTAGCTAGTTTTACTTTGTTAATTACCCATGGTTCCCACAACCCTAGTTATGGATTTAGTTACCCATGTTAACAATCACACAATTCATATTGATTAGATAAGAGTTCATGTACTTACTTTTATGAGATTGAAGAAAATCCAAAAAATTACTTGAATAAATCAAAGTCTTGCAAAAAACGATTCCGGAAAGTAGAATATTTCCCAAAATCTCAAGTTCAACACTTAGAATAATGAAACTGAAAAATACCAAAGAGTCTAACCTCAAAAATGAGGTTTTTACAAGTATTTATAATAATGAAGTCCTAACATAAAAAGGAAATCTATTTAAGGAAAATCTGCCCAAAAACGCGTTTGAGGTGACGATCGGACCGACGGACCGTCGAGGCCTCCCGTCGTTCCACACTTAGGTTCTTTATCAGCTGCTTTCTTCTCCCACTCACTGTTACCATCGACGGACAAGGATGACGGTCCGTTGAGTGCACGACGGTCCATCGATGGATTTCTGTTTCTCCACACTTAGAATCTTTTCAAGACGGGTACTGGTGCTACTTTCTGTTAGCAATGACGGATGTGCAGGACGGTCCGTCGTGGAGATGACGGTCCGTCGATAGCTTCCGTAGCCCCACACTTGGTCAGAATTCCCCGATCTTTCTTTAGCAGCATTTTCTTCAGACGACGGTTGCCACCTACGGACCGTCGAGGGGTCGACGGACCGTCGATGGCTCCGTAGGTCGTATCTTCTGCAATTTCAGCACAGTTCTTCCGTGTTTTCATTCTGGACAATTTTCCTGCAAACAAAGAGAAAAATACATTAAAACTACTAAAAAAAGGCCTTAGACACACACTAAACTTAAGGAAAAAGCATTGAAAGTACCATAAAACCACGGTACATCAGTCGCCTGGTCGACTAGCCGTCGTTTGGGTCGTCGTTTGGCACTACCTGGCAGTGTTGAGCTCTAAGTTGGGGTTCCTTTAGGGCCCCTTGTGGGTCCTATGTGGAGTTGTACCTGAACGTTTCCAACCCAAATATGTTCGTATACGAGTTTAGGACCTACCACATCAGTTTTATCCAAAACGAACACGTAAAACTCGACGAAACATACATAGACACACAAGGTCGTTTCAAAGCAAACCTTTCGAACATCACGGACGTTCTTAAGCGTTTGACCTCCAAACTTCACGAAACTTGACACACTGCTATATACACCATAATAACTCATATAAGGACTTCATAACCTCATGAATCACACATAAACACATAAAACACATATGAGGCACATAGGTGACTTAGTCGTCGAACGTCTTGGTCGTCCCTTGACGTTTGACTTCCAATGCACCTAAACTCTTAGACACTGCCTCAAACCCACATTAGACCATTTTAGGACCTTAGACCATCATGACAACCACGTTAGACTCTAGCTTCACCTAAGTCATTTTCGGGACCTTAATGTGACACTCCGATCCCATATACCGTGTCGGATCGTGTCGGAACATGACACTCCGATTCAATAATATCGTGTCGGAACGTGACACTCCGATCCAATTATCTCATTAATTTATTTTTTCAAGCCTTCATTATTCAAGGCGTCATTTTGATAGGGAGGATTCAAGATTATAAATTCAACAGTGTCAGAATTTTAGGTCAACCACAAACCACACAATCAAGATATACAACCACACAATCAAGTACATAGGAAACTTCACATTATCACTCAATACATATCAATCGCTATTGAGAGTTTATTTATCAAATAGAAATAAACCATAACCTACCTCCACCGAAGAACCGCAGTCAAGTACTACTTCTCCAATGTTTTTCCTTTCCTCAATTCCTCTGAATCCTTCCAATCTATCAAGTATATATATTCATAATGTGTAAGTTAACAAGTTCATAAACACTCAGATTACTCTATGTCTATCCTATACACATCGACTCACCTAATTCTATATATAATCCATTTCCAAAAGTTCAAACGTAAGGGTAAGTCTTAATTTCTCCAATTAGCAGAACTTTAATAAAATTCAAGTAATTCAATACACCTAATATTTAATTACCTATATCAATATAATTAAAATATATTCTATAATGCAAGAACAAAATATTAATACTAATGTGAACTACACACATTAGACGCCACCCGTGAGGAGAATTGTGGCAAAACAGTGGCAACCACCCCTGTAGTTCCAAATTTCCACCCAATAAGACCTGCTACTAATGGCTGAAATACACACATTATAATTGCACCTCAATTTCTTTTGTAAACCAATACGACACTAATATATAATATATATATTTCCCCTTTCTCAATCAACAAAATAACCATAATAATAATACTCACTGGAAATAATTATACAATCCAGTACGGCCAATTTGCTAGCATTTATTGCATAGCACTATCTTCCAATTCAACTTTATAATAAAATATATAACAATAATATGATCATGCAGATATAACCAATATCCAAGTAAAGTTTTGATTACCTGATGAGATAACTGCTTCTTGACTGCTGCAGTTAAGGTTTTCAAGGCTAAAACCTTATTTCCCTTTTTCAGAATATTTCCTCTAAGTATTATATGACTAATTATAAGAATGGTGAAAGTGACCCACTATTTATTTTACTATTATTTTCTTTCATTATCAACTAAATAAATTATTAAAATTACCCCACTAATTTCATAATTATAATTATGAATAGTCCAAAACATCCATTTAAAATCTATCGAAAAATATTTATCAACAACAAAAAAATTCTAGTGCTCAGAACGATCGAACGGGTTGTTACACAATCCGATGAAGAAGACAAAAGGTAACCTTGAATGTGAACTTTCATGAAACTAAATATGAATTTATAGGAAAAATAAAAGAATACCATAAGACATTGTAAACTTACAAATTTAAGTTTGAAGGTTATGGACATAAAATTATCGGAGTTATGAATATTATTAAAATAAAAATTAAAGAGGTGTAAGTCATGGATAATAACTCATGAATAAATTAAATAATAAACAAAAAAAACTTATCATATTAAATATATTATCGTTTTATGGTTAGAAGTAAGACAAACAAATAATAATAAAAAAGAATGTGAAGAGTTTTTATTGTAAATGTTTCTCTATTAATAAAATATTTATTTGTAATAAATTAAGTAATTTACTTTTACAATACAATAATTAATTAAATATGAAAAAGATAAAAAAAAATACAAATATAGCCATAGAGATGTGTCACATCACCTCACCTATGTTTTTCCTTTATATATATATATATATATATATATATATATATATATATATATATATAATGAGATTATTAACACGAGTCTCTAATCAATTGAGACGACTTCATTGTTGTAAAGGACTTTAGCAAATTTGCTTCCTCAATTCTAGATAATTTTTTCACTAAGAATTATTTATTGTTCATGTCAGACTGTCAAAATTATCAAATATGAGATGATTATCTTTGTACTTCTCATCAAAATGTTAAGGAAATAAGTGATTTACTATGCTAAGTCCAAAAAACTTAATTTTTATTGTATCTGTAACTAATTATTGATGTTATATGATTTTTTTTATATTAGCATTCAAAGTAATCTTTAAAGAGCATCTCAACGAACAATAATTTTGAGAACCAATTGTAGTTGGATTATGTGATCCAACATCCTTTTCTCACATTTTTATTTGCTAATGTCTTTTTAATATATACATGAACTTAAAATAAAAATGTGTGATGTGACTGTAGACAATAAAATTCGCGTCGAGAAAACAATAATCAGGAACGAAAAATTATAGCAATAATTGTTTTATTATTTCAAGTGCGAGTGTTACAATCTCTATAATTCCTCTGAATTCGCTTTTTCAAATATAAGTTCAAGGGCTTTAAAGCTTGTTCTTGAATCTCTAACGGACTTGAACTTGAACTTTATCTTGATCTTGACTTTTATTTGAATTCAAGGGCTTCGAGCTTGTTCTTGAATTCGATGGTCTTGATCTTGATCGTTCTTGAACTTGAATGCTTAAATTCTTAAACTTTTAGCTTTGTAGAGAATTAAATGGCGTTTGTACCACGAATTTTCTCTAGCTTCTTGTTTAGAATTTTCTGTGTCCTTTCTGAATTATGAGGACCCCTATTTATAGTTTTAGAATAGAGGAGTTGCAATTGGAACATGATTTTCTTCTGCCAATCAGATTTAAGTGACATGACATATGAGATTTATGGAGCGGGCTTGTCATCTTATCTTTGACACATGTCATGATTCTATTGGTTTGCTATTTGACTTGGCATGCCACATCATTTGCCACGTGGCGCCAAGATGGGCTCTAGAATGAGATGGAATTGGACTTAACAAATTGGGTTCATTCATTATAGCCCATATCAATTAATTTAGACTTTAATTAAATCCATATTTATTAGACTTTAATATTTAACTCAATTATATCAATCCACAATATTTATGTGGATTAATATATTTACGAATTTAATATAATTCAAATTATTTTATAAATTTATATTTAATAAATTTTAAATGATTACAATGACATTTCATAATAGAAAAAATTTGATTAACTGTGAACTTATATATGATTATGTAATATTCTAACTTGGTGTTAGAAAGAGTTTTGACGATTATGTTTCACTCTTCTGACATTTTATTTTATTTTATTTATAAAATATATTTTTCAGTGGCGTGTTACCTTTTCTGATTCTTTGGTATAATCATATATTTGTTTAGACTTAATTCCTTTGTGAATACTTACAAAGTAATAAGAACTTTAAAGATTGATGGATAAGTCCTACTATACTTTGACATATTACGTTACTAGAAGCAGTAAAGGATCAAGAATATTAAGATCGTGGGTGCTTTCTTGATTACCATTACGAAATATAAGTAAACGAAAATTATGATTTGTCATAAAATAGACAATTAAATTAGAACACAATACCAAAAAAATATAATACGATAAAATTACAATAAACATTATTTGATAGCGATAAAGTATTTTTCTTAAAAAAAAATAAGTAAAAAGTAGAAAAGGCAAAACAGAGAAAGAGTAAAAAGAACATTCAACACAAGAGTGAAAAATAAAGGTCTAAATGAAATAAATAAGTCAGAATAGAAGAGTTGGTCTTCAAAATATTTTTAAAAAAAATTGCTTAGGTTGGGAAGATGCAATATACAACCTTAAGCCCCGACAAATGACCACTGAACCAATCAACAACTTGTGTACTGGGTGCTCACAGTTAAATTATATATCATTCTTTCAATTTTTTTATATTAATATATATAATTTGATACAAAATTAATGGGTGCTCGAACACCCAGAGTGTCTAATGTGGATCCGCCCTTGACTAGAAGGGCATTGCGCACGACACAGGCCCAACATTTTCTATTTTTTTTTATGGTGAATCGTTCAATAATCATTTGGAGACACAAGATGGTAGTTGAATTAAAAAAAAAAAAAAGTAGCACATGAAAAATATAGAGTTCATATCACGAACGCTTGTTTGATGCAATTACAATATAACTATAAGCATTTGTTCATATATTGACGTAGAACTATGTCCACTAAGTACATAAAAGTTAACCCTTCAGAATACCTTCATTGGAACAAAATTAACCTAACAATGACTAATAAAATTGTCCATCCGATAGTTAAGGGTCGTAGATACAACTTGCAAAGCTATCCTCCCTTGCAATTTACAAGCAAGTGATTAAGTTGAAATCAATCATTGTAGATCAAATTTCTTGGAGTTTTAGAGATCAAACTCTCAACGTTGTCACACCCCTTTTTCGCGTATGCGGTAGGCGGAAGGGTTTTTCCAATTTAAGTGACGTTATTGATTAAGAGATTATTTTATTTTTTCAGAGTCACCACTTGAAATTGAGTTATGGTGTTCCAAGTCACCTTTTTGTTTTAATCCTTTGGTTTTGTTTTAATCCTTAACCAAAAGGAAATGACTCTTTATATTGGTTTGCGAACCAGAAATTCAGGTAAGGAATTCTGTTGACCGAGGGAAAGGTATTAGGCATCCCTCGAGTCCCGTGGTTCTAGCACGGTCGCTTTTATTGACTTATACTAATTTTAAAATATTTTTGGATATATTATTTTTAGGCCATGAATTATTTGCATTTTTTATTGTTGAAATTTTATTTGGTCACAAATCAGATGCATAACTGCATTCTTGACTTTGACATTTGAAGACATAACTGTCTTCATCTCTCAAGTTCATCACACCTAATAATTTTTATTTACACTTCTTGATTTAAATTAATGAAAGTTAGTTATTAAAATAATATGATCAAGGTGCGTAATCGCATTCTTGAGTTTTTAGTGTCTCAAAAAAGATGTGTAACCACATTCCTAATTGAAACAAATAGTTATTAATATGCCTAAAACTAATCTAGTCATTAAAATAAATATTTTTCCTTTATAAATAAAACTAAATAATGTAAAATAAATATAAATGTTGAGGATACAATATGTAATTCTGGCATTATTTCTATAGCTTTTATTTATATGTTAATGTTTTATATTACTCTTAATATTAATGTCAAAATTAAGCATACACTTTTTACTACAATAAAACAATAACAAATTGTTAGAATAAATCTTATTTTTGTGTGATAACATAAAATAAAAATAATTCGTTTTATTTATTTATTTACTTTTTAGCTTAGTTATATCTACTTTATCATTATTATTTAAATCAAGACAAGTAAAGATGTTATGACCTATTCATTTTAAAATATCACAACTAATATTTTTTCTAAAAAAAATTTAAATGTACTAACTCTAAAACCTTAATCAATTTTCTATATTCAATGAGATTCTACGTGACATTAACTATAAACTTATTCAGAGCATCAAAATTGTACAATAATAAATAACAACAAATGTATTTAATTTTACATTTTTATTTCAATCGAATTCTGAATGAAACAAAACTATATAAGGAAAAATCCATAAAACTACATCAGATTTCATAGATAAACTAAAAGAGATAAGTTAAAGTTGAATACCGCAAAAATCTTGACTGAACCTCGATTAGAACACCCACAAAACTTTTGTTTGGATAAAAAGAAACATATTAGTAGAAAGATAAGAAAAATAAGTAGAAAATTAAATAAATTATATCCAAAATATAAACAACTAAATATTACAAAAACTAATAACCAAGAATTAGAAAAATTAATAGATATTATTTCTAAAAAAGAATATAAATATATCAAATATTTAAAATTACAATGAATGACGAATATAGACAAAAACTTAATAAAACAATTATGGCAAAAAGAAAAGAATTAAGATATAGACAAAATAGACTTAATAGTAATATATTTGCAGGAGTCTGTAATAAATCTATAATAGCACAAAGAAAGACTATTTTATATCTAGAAATACAAATAAATAATCTAGAATATAAACTACAACATAATTTATAAATGAATAAGGAAGAATATGCAATAGATGAAAAAACATTTGAAAACTATGAAGGAATAAAAATAAAGATAATATTTTCTAATCTAGGAAGAAGATATAAGAAAATAGGTGATAATTTAAGTTTAATGTTAGAAAAAGAAACGGTAAATTAGAAGATAGTTTAACTGCTATGGTGAGAATAACAAGAGAAAATGAAGAAATAGACAGAAAAATAGAAATTGAAAATATAAAACAACAAGCGAGAAAAGAAGTACAACAATTAGAAGAAGTAAAAAATACTAAAATAATAGAATTAGAAAAAGAATTAGCAATGTTAAAAGAACTGTATGAATTAAAACAAAAAGAAAAAGAATAAAAAAGAAACTTAGCAAATGAGATAAATAAATTTAAAGAAAAATTGCAAATAGAACATAAATTAGAAGAAAAACAAGAAAATAACCAAGATAATTTACTTAATCTACCAGAAATCAGAATTGATGATATTAATGATGATTTAGAAGAACAGCATTCAGAGATAAGTGAAACATACACAGAAATGCTAGAAAATATAGATAATACAAACATTATGGGTTTTTAAGAGTTTTCCATCGTCTCTTTCTAGATCTGGAATTTTATTGTCTTCCGATCGACATAGCTCCGCATTTTTATAGTCATGCTGCTGACTTTCATTAACTTTAGACTTCAGTTTATCTTCATTAGTCTTAAGTTTTTGTATCTCATTATCAATAGTGTCCACTTTTATACAAAGTGTAGTAATAAATTTGAGTATCTTTTCAATTGTATCTTGTTCTTTACTCTCAGTTTGAATAGCTTTGTCTTGATAAGTAATCTGCAATAACATTCTTGTTAGTCTTTATCACTTTAATTGTAAATGTAAAGTTTAATATATTTAATACCAATCTTCTAATTTCTTTTTTTGTTACCGAATCTTGTATTTTTCTTGTTAGCCACCATTTTACATGTGTATTATCTGTTCTTATAATAAATTTGTTATATACAATATATGGTTCAAATGCTAATAAACATTTATATACTGAATATAATTCTTTCCTATTTATTTCCCATTTTATTTCTGTATTTCTAAATGTTCCTGAATAATATCTACAATGATATTCTATACTATCTTCATCATATTTATATTTCAAAACTCCTCCATAACTTTTCTCACTCGCATCTGTTTCTACTATATAAGTAAATTTTTTATTCTCATCTGAAATATAATTTTGGTAATGTTTTACATAATAATTTTATCTTTTGTATTTGTGCTTGATCTTTATTGTCAAACTGATATTCTATATCTTTCTTTAAGTTTTGTTGTAATGATTTTAAGTTTTCTGCTAATTTTGGTATATATTCTCTTACTTGATTAACTAGTCCTAAGAATGATTGTAATTTCTTTTTTGTATCTAATTGCTCATTTGAAGTTATTATTTTTTGTACTATATGCATTTGCATTTAGAAAGATAAGAAAAATAAGGAGAAAATTAAATAAATTATATCCAAAATATAAACAACTAAATATTACAAAAACTAATAACCAAGAATTAGAAAAATTAATAGATATTATTTTTAAAAAAGAATATAAATATATCAAATATTTAAAATTACAAAGAATTAAGATATAGACAAAATAGACTTAATAGTAATATATTTGCAGGAGTCTGTAATAAATCTATGGAAAATATAAGATTATCAAAACACTTAATACAAAAAAATTTATACATGTACCGAAGAACCCAAGATATGTTATACATAGAATATATAATAAATAACATTAAAAAAATATCCAGATTAGAACAATTATCAAAAGAACTTTATGATAAAATATATTTTACACTACAGTATATGTATCTTACTCTACGATGAATTTTCGCACCCACAGAATATAAATATATCAAATATATAAAATTACAATGAATGACGAATATAGACAAAAACTTAATAAAATAATTATGGCAAAAAAAAAGAATCAAGATATAGACAAAATAGACTTAATAGTAATATATTTACAGGAGTCTGTAATAAATCTATAATAGCACAAAGAAAGACTATTTTATATCTAGAAATACAAATAAATAATCTAGAATATAAACTACCACATAATTTATAAATGAATAAGGAAGAATATGCAATAGATGAAAAAACATTTGAAAACTATGAAGGATTAAAAATAAAGATAATATTTTCTAATCTAGGAAGAAGATATAAGAAAATAGGTGATAATTTAAGTTTAATGTTAGAAAAAGAAACGGTAAAATTAGAAGATAGTTTAACTGCTATGGTGAAAATAACAAGAGAAAATGAAGAAATAGCCAGAAAAATAGAAATTGAAAAAATAAAACAACAAGCGAGAAAAGAAGTACAACAATTAGAAGAAGTAAAAAATACTAAAATAATACAATTAGAAAAAGAATTAGCAATGTTAAAAGAACTGTATGAATTAAAACAAAAAGAAAAAGAACAAAAAAGAAACTTAGCAAATGAGATAAATAAATTTAAAAAAAATTGCAAATAGAACATAAATTAGAAGAAAAAGAAGAAAATAACCAAGATAATTTACTTAATCTACGAGAAATCAGAATTGATGATATTAATGATGATTTAGAAGAACAGCATTCAGAGATAAGTGAAACATACACAGAAATGCTAGAAAATATAGATAATACAAAAAATGTAGAAGTAAATATGGGAGATACAGATATGAATGAAAAAACTAGTACATCAGGAGTAAAAAATCCAAAAAATTTAAATCCAATATATTATAATGCAAATTATGAAAAATATGATAGAGAAAAAACATTATGGAATAAAAGGTTAAATAAATGGACACCTAAACCAACAACTAAACAACATAATTTTTTAGATTTAGACTGTGTAGCAGATATAAATAAAATAATTCGATTATGAATGGGATATATATCGAAACAATTAATAGATAACAAAATAAGTAATGACAGAAACCCCAGGATATATAGAAAGAACACTTATAGGAACAGTAAAATTATGGTTACAAAATCTAAGTGATGAGAGTTTAAAAACTTTAAGAAATAATAAAGAATTTGATGGAGAAATAGCTACTACGTCTATGGAAATATTATATAAATATTAAATAGCTATAAGAAATGAATTTAGTAGTATGACAACTGTCACGACCCAAAAATGAGCGTGATGGCACTCGTCTTATCCCACCAAGACAAGTCAGCCTAAAACTCAACTTATTACAATAAAATGCGGAAAATTTACTATCAACTTACATTATACCCCAAAATCTGATTGTCACATGTACAAGTCTCTAATGCATTACAATTGAATCAAAAAAAAATATAAGTCTCATATGACGTTGTTTCTAGAGTAGAACAAGATCATAAACAGGAGTAAGAAGGTCTCCTGAGATGACAAACAGATACCTCACAAATCTCCAAAAAGTCTCGGAAACGAAGAGAAATATATCATAAAGGTCCGGGCTAGTAACCTACAAAAACAATTGTAGAAGCAAGGGGTGAGTACCAAACCACACGGTACTCAGCAAGTAAACCTCTAAACACAAGTTAAGGGGATGAAATACGGGTACTCCTACCACCCCAACCGAACCTCCACAACTACAACCTGCATAAAAATCAGCCCAACCTAACAGCTCACAGTTTACATAGCACATAGCTCAACAACAACACTTTGACAAATTACATGTCCTCAACAACAAAACTTCAACAGATTACATATCCTCAACAACAACACTTAGAAAAATTACATATCCTCCACATCAACACTTTGACAAATTACATGCCCTTAACAACAATACTTTAACAAATTGTATATCCTCAACAACAAGCTCAGTATTCATCAATCACCAATTTCACAGAAAAGCATTCACAAAATCAGCAAAACACAATATCAAGCTCACTAATAATAAGTATGTGCAATGCAATGGAATGCAATGTCAAGTATAATGATACATGTCTGACCTAGTGATACACACCCGCTGTCTCTCAGTCCGGGACCATGGGGGACATATCTGTCCATGCATCTGTCACGGCGCACGACACGACCCTCGAAAATAGTAACCATCGCAGCGCGCGATACGTCCTTCGAAATATAGTATCCATCGCGGCGCGCGATACGTCCCTCAAAATGGTACATCCTCTTTAAGTTCTCATTCTTTCTCAATGCACATATCACTTTTCACCACCATGTCTCAAAATAATGCAAATGACATGTTCACACAATTAATGAGGATATCACCATTTTCATAACATTGCACAATTCACAACAACATCAACAATGATTCAACAAGCCTTTCAAACCATTCTTCATTATCAACACATCACACATAACCAATTATTCACGTTGTCTTTTATTATCCTTTGTTTTCATCATTAGAATTAATCAATGTAGACAAGTCAACCCATCACCAAGTCTCATTACTCCCAAACATATACCACAAGGAAATAGACGCATTTCATACACTTAACAAGGGTTTAGAAATCCACTTGCCTCAAATAGTCGAACAATCACTCCAAAACTTGAGCCTTCCCTTTTCGTTGGACTTCCAACTCAAAGCAATCTATTCACATTAATAATCATAATAAGATTTCAAAACTAGCAACACCCACGTTACTTTAGGTCTAGCCTACACTCCAAAACTCACTCAAATTTATAATAAATATCCTAAATCTTGATTTCAACCAATAAGTTACATATAATCCTCCTAAATTTTAAGTCTAGGGTTAAGTCTAATTTCCTCTACATATCATAAATTTGAAAATGTTCATACCAAACAATATACCTAATTATTAATTTTTATATACCAATATATCACAAGTTGAATCATAACTTGATAACCATAAAAAAAAACAAAAAACTTCATAACCCGATTAGAATTAAGCGTTAGTAAGTTAAGCACTAGATTATACATCTGCCGAAATTGATATTAAATTAATAATCTAAAGCTTCCTGTGACCTTAAAATCAACCAATCATTGCTCTTTATAATTTTCCTCATTACTGCATTAAATAATAAACTATATTTCCCTTTTGATCAAAATCATGCCAAACATTATTAACCTGCGAACTTTAACTTTATTCAATTCCATTTAACAATTATATATATATATATATATATAATATGTGGAATAAGATAACGTATGCAAACATAAATGGTGAAGATTGCTTACCAGGAGATCGTGTTCCTCGCCAGTGCCGCACAAAAAAATTATCTCACTGTCCACCTCGCGTTCTTTAACTAATTTTGTATATATTTGATTAACCCTACTAACTTATTTTAATTAAAGAGTTAAATTTAGGATATTAAATTAATTCTGGACCTGACCCATTAACCACTCACTAATAAAAGTTAATTATTTAATAAATACCACCAACTAAATATTGAAGTTATCGAATAGTTTAAAATTCTCAAATCAATTTCATGAACTAATAAAAAAAATAACTCGAGCAACTATCGAGAGGGGATAAAATAGTAATTTTAAAAAGAAAATTAAAAATAACTTTTTGGGTCATTACAATATCCACCACTAAAATCATGTTCGTCCTCGAACATATGGAAAAGGAAGAATAACCAGTGTTACTAACAGTATGAGGCATGACATTTCAGAGTCGGTGTTCATCTCTCTAAGTTTAATATCATTTCATCAAAATCAACTATTAAGAACTGAACTTTCAAACCAACCTTTGAAAGATCTCCAAATCAAGAGTGATTATCAAGTCAAAGACTAACCCATGAATCCAACCTAAACTGAAACTCATTAGACCTTAACAAACCCATCATGACGAATCTTTTCTCACATAACAAAGATAACCTTCTGAATCGATATCAGCTACAATGAGAAGGGAACTTTAACCAACCACCGCACCCATAATGCAGAATCTCTAACAACACTTTTAGAGAATTGCAACTCTTCATACATAGTAGCTCTTATATAAGTTCTCATAAGTAAGGTTGTGCGTATAAAACTACTGTTATACTTCAGATATCTCAACAATGCCAAATCTATCATAACTGAAATGACTAAGTGTGTCAAGGATCTTACCATATCGAGAGGACATAAGACGATCGGTACATTCGATCCACCACTAGGGATACACCCATAGAAGTGAAACACGTATGTGAATTATACTAAAACCATGTTCAGAACGAAGAAGGTTGTCACATAAGAATATATAGAAGAAAGCTCAAATAACACAAGATACTCTATATTGTCCATATCAATAAAATTCCATTCATCTAACTCAATCTCACTATTTTTAGCCACCCACAACCAATCAATTTGATTTCCATCACAATATTACAAATACTCAATTCATCAACTCCCATATACTTATCACAACACTCCACTAAAGCCAAAACTCCTAATACTAACAAACATCACAACTACACCAATCATTTACCTTACTCTCAAATAGTCACTAGTACCAAAGTCTTCTTAGCAAGCACATTATCGCCTCCAAAATTTCAAAATATGTCTCTCATTCTCTCTTTCCATTTAAGCATTACATGACAGATATTAGTCACACTTAAGACTGATACCACTAATTTCAAATTAATAAATACTTTTCCATCGAGGAACAATAATGGAATCGCACCCAATGTCAACTTCACGTAAACTTTCACATACAACTTTTCAACTACCAATCATACCATTATGTATCTCATGTAAGAAAAAAAAGAAAGAAATTCTTGGTCACTTTAATAATTTTGTTTACTATAAGCTCATAACCTCTACTCACCATCAAATGCATATGTAACACATCATGACAGTATATATCGCCTCATCAACAAAGTAGTTTTAATTCATTCAAAATTCTCAATAACCATGTAGAATTGTAAGTCTATGCCGTTGAACATCCATATGTTACCCATCATAATTTGAATAATCTAGCTCAACATAACCACATAGAATCTTTCACACATCGTTGCTTGTCACCCAAATAAAAATATATTCTTCATAAAGTCACTGATAAACTCTAAGTGAGTTAGTGTCGAACAAGTTCACATCTCTAAGTCATATCTAAATTCGTAGGCAAAAATCAATAAATCTTTCAACTATAAACCAAAGGCTTATACAAGAGGTCTTACTCCTTCACTTTTCTTAAATTCTTCCAATGAAAAAAAAATTCTAAATATCTTGAACTCTATAATACATCAAATTGTTGTTCCTTTGGTTGATTCGCTTACCAATCTTATTATTTGACCAACAATCCATGACATTTTTACATTATCCTCTAAACCAAAACATTATGTGAAACCCCCCTTAGGTATAACAATCAAAAGTAACCAAATCTACTACTCTTTTTTTTTATGTCCTTCAAAATACTTCCTACTCACTGCTATCGATCATTTATTACCTTACCAATTCATACCTTGACAAGACACACTACCACAAATCTAAACTTACAATGAAAAACTTGAATTTTGAATTCAACTATGTAACCCAATCCTTTTATCTATTGACATTAGCTCATACATTGAAAATATTTACAAATTCGCACATCTTAGGTGATTATTGATCGCCTATCCATCGACCTTGTCACACCCTTTCTTAAAAATTCAATGGTACCCGTTACCAAACTCAAAACTATAAAAGAACTTATCACTACACTCGAGTTGAACTGTGTAGGTTTCTTTCTAAATTGTTACCCAATTTTTTTTGATCAATCTGATGGACATGTGACGCTATTACCATAACCAAAGTGAAACAGATGAAATCACGTGTCCTTGAACTAAATTCTCAATTCTCTAATGATATATCTTTTTCCTTTATAATTATAGTAAATATTCCTTTTCTCGATTGCCTCTTTCCAATGACTAAAATACATCTTTTCAGTTCTATTCAAGCATAATTTTTAAAACATCCTACAACTTTTCATACAACCATATTACTCATCAAATAGTGGAAAACCACAACCTTAGATGCTCGCAAGTCGTTATTAGCGTAAAAACTCGTTTAACCCTCCATTCTTAATATATGACTTTGTCTCAATCACAATCCATCACAAACTCCTACTACCATCATGCTTAGTTAGCTCTTGTTATCACCACAAAGTCAACTATTTCATCAATATGACACCTTAAACCCAGTTATACCAATTCAATCCAAAGAACTAACCCACTTTTATCTGCACTTCCTTACCGAAGCTCTCAATTGTCTTCACATAAGTATACTCTTTAGGACTTCCTTTACCCATAAGCTTGTCATTCAAATATTGATCCACTTTCTTGGGACATTACGATGAAATCACTGATTCTCATTTAGAAACCTCGAGATACGCTCCACAAATTAACGTATTAATACCATACCAACAATCCACCACTAAAATCTTTCTTATAACAATGTTTTAACTCAAGCACCCGTAGTAACAAACTAGTTAGTCTGTCAAATATGAATGTAACATTGAATCTAATTATACGAGCCTGTGATACAACTTATAACTCTTTGAGTAGTTAATATTCACACTTGACAATCGACGTATTCATTTTCATACCACTAGTGCCACATCGTGAAAGTCCGTTACATCCACCACTAGAACACATCATACCTACCGAGAAGATTATATCCAACAGGTCACACAATTCTACCCATCAAATAGATGTCAAATATTACCAAATTAGTTTCATATCTAGCCCAAGCTATGTGAATTCTTTCATATGTCAGGTTAATATCAAAAGTAACACACTCCATAACTCTAGCCAAGTAAGCATCAATACAACTTTAGTAGATATTCTAACCTTAATTGGTGAATCATTATTCTCATCATTTTATAAGCAACCCATTCATGTTATGATAATTTTACTAATTGTAGTTTTCAAAATTACAAGTTCATTACCTAGTCGTTCCTTAATCATTTCACTTTTAATTGTTAAATCACTCTAATTATTGTTTATACCACACAAAATCTATTTATTTTACTAGTGTAACTAACCTTACACAGACCCTTCAAATTTTAACATTGTAAATCTAGCCACACCTACTTTTCGTAAGTATATACTTTCACCTTAATGTCAGATATAGCATTTAAATCATACACGACATTAACTACTCACATGAGAAACTACGCACGAGTCATCACATAAATGAGAGAAAATAGAGTGAAGCGATAAGAATAAAAATGGGACCAAGTACGCACGATAGAGATCCAAGAAGTGAAGATTTTCTTAAAAGTCACTATAGCCTCTCGAAGATAAGTACAGACGTCTCCGTACCAACCCTCGAGACTCTATTTAGACTCGACTTGTACACATGTGAGACCTATGAACCTGCGGCTCTGATACCATTTTGTCACGACCCAAAAATGGGCGTGATGGCACTCGTCTTATCCCACCAAGACAAGTCAGCCTAAAACTCAACTTATTACAATAAAATGCGGAAAATTTACTATCAACTTACATTATACCCCAAAATCTGGTTGTCACGTGTACAAGTCTCTAATGTATTACAATTGAATCAAAAGAAAATATAAGTCTCATATGACGTTGTTTCTAGAGTAGAACAAGATCATAAACAGGAGTAAGAAGGTCTCCTGAGATGACAAACAGCTACCTCACAAATCTCCAAGAAGCCTCGGAAACGAAGAGAAATATATCATAAAGGTCCGGGCTAGTAACCTACAAAAAAAATTGTAGAAGCAAGGGGTGAGTACCAAACCACACGGTACTCAGCAAGTAAACCTCTAAACACAAGCTAAGGGGATGAAATACGGGTACTCCTACCACCCCAACCGAACCTCCATAACTACAACCTGCATTAAAATCAGCCCAACCTAACAGCTCACAGTTTACATAGCACATAGCTCAACAACAACACTTTGACAAATTACATGTCCTCAACAACAAAACTTCAACAGATTACATATCCTCAACAACAACACTTAGAAAAATTACATATCCTCCACATCAACACTTTGACAAATTACATGCCCTTAACAATAATACTTTAACAAATTGTATATCCTCAACAACAAGCTCAGTATTCATCAATCACCAATTCCACAGAAAGGCATTCACAAAATCAGCAAAACACAATATCAAGCTCACTAATAATAAGTATGTGCAATGCAATGGAATGCAGTGTCAAGTATAATGATGCATGTCTGACCTAGTGATATACACCCGCTGTCTCTCAGTCCGGGACCATGGGGGACATATCTGTCCATGCATCTGTCGCGGCGCACGACACGACCCTCGATAATAGTAACCATCGCGGCGCGCGATACGTCCTTCGAAATATAGTATCCATCGCGGCGCGCGATACGTCCCTCAAAATGGTACATCCTCTTTAAGTTCTCATTCTTTCTCAATGCACATAACACTTTTCACCACCATATCTCAAAATAATGCAAATGACATATTCACACAATTAATGAGGATATCACCATTTTCATAACATTGCACAATTCACAACAACATCAACAATGATTCAACAAGCCTTTCAAACCATTCTTCATTATCAACACATCACACATAACCAATTATTCACGTTGTCTTTTATTACCCTTTGTTTTCATCATTAGAAATAATCAATGTGGACAAGTCAACCCATCACCAAGTCTCATTACTCCCAAACATATACCACAAGGAAATAGACGCATTTCATACATTTAACAAGGGTTTAGAAATCCACTTGCCTCAAATAGTCGAACAATCACTCCAAGACTTGAGCCTTCCCTTTTCGTTGGACTTCCAACTCAAAGCAATCTATTCACATTAATAATCATAATAAGATTTCAAAACTAGCAACACCCACGTTACTTTAGGTCTAGCCTACACTCAAAAACTCACTCAAATTTATAATAAAGATCCTAAATCTTGATTTCAACCAATAAGTTACATATAATCCTCCTAAATTTTAAGTCTAGGGTTAAGTCTAATTTCCTCTACATATCATAAATTTGAAAATGTTCATACCAAACAATATACCTAATTATTAATTTTTATATACCAATATATCACAAGTTGAATCATAACTTGATAACCATAAAAAAAAAAAAAACTTCATAACCCGATTAGAATTAAGCGTTAGTAAGTTAAGCACTAGATTATACATCTGCCGAAATTGATATTAAATTAATAATCTAAAGCTTCCTGTGACCTTATAATCAACCAATCATTGCTCTTTATAATTTTCCTCATTACTGTATTAAATAATAAACTATATTTCCCTTTTGATCAAAATCATGCCAAACATTATTAACCTGCGAACTTTAACTTTATTCAATTCCATTTAATAATTATATATATATATATATAATATGTGGAATAAGATAACGTATGCAAACATAAATGGTGAAGATTGCTTACCAGGAGATCGTGTTCCTCGCCAGTGCCGCACAAAAAAATTATCTCACTGTCCACCTCGCGTTCTTTAACTAATTTTGTATATATTTGATTAACCCTACTAACTTATTTTAATTAAAGAGTTAAATTTAGGATATTAAATTAATTCTGGACCTGACCCATTAACCACTCACTAATAAAAGTTAATTATTTAATAAATACCAACAACTAAATATCTGAAGTTATCGAATAGTTTAAAATTCTCAAATCAATTTCATGAACTAATAAAAAAAATAACTCAGGCAACTATCGAGAGGGGATAAAATAGTAATTTTTTAAAAAAAATTAAAAATAACTTTTTGGGTCATTACAACAACAGAAGTAGAAGAACAAAATAAAGAAAAAGTTATAAATAGAAATTTAATGACAAAATTGGCAATATGTAATATGTGTTATATAGATGAATATACATGTGCATTTAGAGAATATTATTATAAAGGAACATATAACTTAGAAGAAAGTAAAGAAATAAGAAAATTATATTTTTTACAAAATTACCAGAACCTTTTAGTTCAAAAATAATAAAAAGTTGGAATGAAGCAGAATTAACAGATACCTTAGGAGCTAGAATGAAATTTTTACAACGATGGTTTACAGAACTATGTGAAAAACATAAAGAAGATATAAAAATGGAAAAGTATTAGTAAAGAACTTAGCATGTTGTAAAAATAAAATAGCACCTCGATTTGGTTGCACAGATAGGTATTATAAAAAGAAGTATAAAAAATAATAACTATAAAAAATATAGATCAATATATAAATATAAAAAGCCAAGAAAGAAATATTACGTGAAAAATTACAAAACTAAAAGACCATATAGACCAAAAAGAAAACTAACGGAATGTACTTGCTATAATTGTGGAAAACTAGGACATATAGCTAAAAATTGTAAATTACCTAAAAATCCAAAGAAAAAACAGATATCAGAAATAATTATGGAAAATGAACAATATACACAAATAGAATATGTCGATTATGATTTAGAAAGTGAAGATAGCATATATGAAATATCAGAAAATGAAATAGATAATGATATAGAATTAGAATTAGATAATGAATTCTACAATATAAAAAATGACTGAAGCAGTTATACAAATAATAAATAAAGAAGAGTATCAAGATGAAGAATCTTTAGAACAAAAAATAATATTTGATAATAGTATATTTGAACAAATAAAGAAAAAAAATTAGATTTTCGTGTAGAAAAAATATTAGAGGTACCAAAGATAAAAAATTGGTTTAAAAGACAAAAAGAAGAGTATTATGTAATAAGTCAAAAAGAACATATAATTAGTTCGTTTCTCTTCGATTTTTCTATCTCCTATCTATTTTCTTTAGTTATTTACTAGAGCAATTATGATCTGGAAGTCGATCCGGGGCAAGTGTTCGGATCTATTATGACATAGCCTTGAGGCGCTCAACGGACCTTTTAACCTTTTAAAAACCTTTTTGGGCTTTGGATTGATCCAAAAACGACTTTTTTGTGCAACCTAGTGTATATTCATAGAAGTTATTAAATGGAGCTCTTTAATTTTTTACCTAGAAGATTTTAATAACTCTAACTCTATTCCAAATCACGCGAGTAGCCATTAGACATTACTAAGAGACATACCC